>JAWZYV010008448.1:0-322236 GCA_038373885.1 Cheiracanthium punctorium
TTACAAGAAAACTTCTTTGGAAATGTAATAAAAATTTTTAAAAAAGAAAAAACGCCTCTTTTTGAAAAGAATTAAAAGTATGAGAAATAAATATATTTTGTTTCTTTGAGTTGTAGATTCAAGTCTCCCTTTGAGATAAAATTCTGTCACAGAAATTCGACTGCAGATCTAAAATTAATTAGCATGGATAAAATGATTGCGAGCAGTATGGCAAATCAAAATGAAATTAAATAAATAATATTTTTAATTACTTCTATATCTCAAAAACTGGAAGCACATGGTAACAATTTGATCGACTTGTGAGATTATGATCCCTGGGGACACACTTCTAATAATAACAATTTTTGTAAAAAAAAAAAAAAAAAAAAACAGTGTTGCCATATAACAAAGCCAGATGTTACAGGCCAACATAAGGGGGGGGGGGAAATTACTAGTCAGAAAAACTGCACCGCAAAATTGGCTGTAGTGCTATTCATTTATAAAACTTATTACAAAATACTGTAAGCGTGTCATTCTTTTTCTGAATGTTTCATAATCCTTATATGCTTCCAAGATTTATACATTACAGTTTGTAAAAAGATATTCTGAATTTTTAAGTGTCTGATGTCATTTAATTGTGTTAAAAAATTACACTATTTTTTTTTAATGAGAAGGAGGTATGAATTTTGCTTTAATATACTCATCCTTTTCTTGTTCTTTTATTTTATTTTTTTAACGGCACGACACTGGCACATTAAGCCTTTACTAGCGGTCGCCAAAAGCTATAGGCGTTTGTGAATGGGCACTCAATGGGCGACTGTCATTACCCCTAACAAGGCATCACAGATACCCAAAGCTATTGCCGGGTATCGAGCCCGTACCTAAGGTATGGTAGAATAATTCGTTAGAAAACTACGCCACCTTGGCCTAGGCAGCTACTCATCATAGCTAAAAATGTAATTAAATTTGTCTGTATTAGGTATTATTATATTCGTATAGTTGAGCAATATTTATTCGGAGCATAGTATGGGTGAAAATTAGCTGTCCAGAGAAATATTATTTTTCACTTTTAGTTGCGACTCTCACAACATCAACGAGAAAAAAAAGATGGCTGGTCTTTGGTCTTTTATATTGGAGGTCTTTGGTTATCTAGAAGCATTGAATAGAAACTCTTAACATAAAAAGTTTGCTTCCTATCTTACACTAGTGTAAAGCACGCACAGACAATGAAATTGCTATCGAATTTCAAGACACTAAAAAGCTTGGAACCTGGTGGAGGAGAAAGAAATTTATAGCCCCATACTGTTGCCCTCTAGACAAACGATTTATTGCCTAATTCGTCAGTTATATCTATTCCGCCCCCTTTTTCTATTCTGAGAAAAGGATCACAATCACAATAGTTAGTCCATACCACGAAATACGCATTTACTTTTTCAGTCTAGTTCTTTCTTTGAGTGTAAACGCAGTCTGTTGGCAGGCTTGAACCATGTCCGCTAAAAGAAAATGTGAATCAATTTTATCATATTTCAAGAAAAGTGATTAGAGGAAAAAAACGTAAGTACATTTTGGAAAATCATTTTTTTCATTTAATCATTTCAGCTCTAATTATTTTTTTGCATATTTAATGAAAATTTCTCAGCTATATCTGAAACACTCCGAAAATTATATGTATTCTCTTAGCATTTTCAAAATAAATGTACAGTAGAAGACCCGAAATCCGAAGAAGTTGTTTTCACGCGTTGTGATGACGTCACTTGCGAAAGAGCGATTCTGCTGTGCAGGTGTTCGTTCTGTTGTATTTCTCCTCTGTGTTTATGGAGGAAGTTAAACTCTGTGGTTTATCTTTGACCTTGACGGGGAGCAGCGTTAACGTGCGTCTGTGGCTTTTATCACATGGCACTCGCTCTAACGTTCTAACGTTTCTTGTTTGCTCTTTTTTGGATGCACGAGTTGCAGTTTCTGCTATTTTTTATTTTATAATGTTGAACTTGAAACGAGTCCGTGATTCCACAGCTTCCACCAGCACTAGTAAAAGAAAACATGTTTCTTTAACAATTCTCCAAAAAGTGGAAATTATCAAAAAGTTGGATACCGGCACAAGTCCTGCAAATATTGCCCAAACTTATGGCATTTCTGTAAGAACGGTATACGACATTCGGAAAAGTAAAGAAAAATATTTGAATTTTTACAGTAAAAGTGACAGCAATTCAGGATTTCAAAATCGAAAAACTATGCATCAGGCAAAATCTGCAGATTTGGATACCATAATATACAAATGGTTCAGAGCTCGGCGAGATGACGGGATTCCAATTTCTGGAATTGTACTAAGAGCGAAAGCTAAAGAGTTGCATGCTGAATTAAAGGTGGAGCAACCCTGTGACTTTAGTTCAGGCTGGTTGAAGAAATTCAAACAGAGGCATGGTCTGCGCTATATTAAAACACATGGAGAGAAACTCTCAGCTGACAGGGAAGCTGCTGAGGAGTTTATCGATGAATTTTCTTCACTAGTGGCTAGTGAAAATTTATCTCCAGAACAGATATTCAACGCAGATGAAACTGGTCTTTTCTGGAGATGTTTGCCACGACAAACATATGCAGCTAGTGAAGAAGGTGCTTCATCTGGAATTAAAGAATCAAAAGAAAGGGTAACGGTATTAGTTTGCAGCAATGCAGCTGGTACGTACAAGTGCAAATTGCTTGTAGTTGCCAAAAGCAAACATCCCCGTGCATTGAAAGGAGTGAAAACGTTACCTGTAATATACAGTAGTAATAAACGGGCCTGGATTACAAAAGAAATTACAACTGATTGGTTCATGAACCATTTTGTAAAGGAGGCCCGAAATCATTGCACGAGTGTTGGTTTGCAACCTGACTGTAAAATTTTATTGCTCTTGGATAATTGTCCTGCACATCCAGATGAATCGATTTTGTGTTCTGACAATGTGGTTGCCCATTTTTTACCACCCAACACTACGTGTTTAATTCAGCCCATGGACCAAGGTATCATACGAAGTTTGAAATGCTACTACAAGACAGAATTTCTGAAGAAGATTTTAAATGCTGTGCCTTCTTTCGGACTTGAAGACATAAAAAAAATCTTTTCCATCAAGGATTGCATTTATGTTCTGGCAGAATCCTGGAACTCTGTGTCTAAGTCCACTCTCGTGAATGGATGGCATAACCTCTGGCCGTCATCTCTGTTCATAGAAACAGATGAAGATGCTGAATTTTCTGGGTTCAGAGAGAATCCAATGAAAGCTAAAGCTGAAGAGCTATTGATTTACGCCAAGCAGGTGATGGGCGATAAACCCTTGTTTCAAGAAAGTGACATTCTAGAATACATGAACTCTGATGATAATCAAATAACTGAACAGTTAACCGATAGTGAAATAATCGATTTAGTTTTAAAGCCTCAGGATGTGGACTCCGATAGTGATAGTGCTGCAGGTGAACAGGATGAGGAAAAAATACTTTTCGATGAAGGTTTGACTGCAGGTGAAAAATACCTGAAGTTTTTAGAGCAGCAAAACTGCATAACAGAACAAGAAATTATGACTGTTCATCAAATACAAAAAAAAAACTGAGACTGCAACACCCTAAAGTTTTAAAACAAACTTCTATAAAAGAAATGTTTGCCAAGTTAAAAAAATAATTTGTAAGTTAATTCTCCTTTTGTATTAATTCTATAATTAAGAATTAAATTTAAATAATATAACCACTTTCAGTATGTTTTTTTTTAAAGATGTTTAATCATGTTTACATTATTTTCATATGATTTTATCTGGGTAAAAATTGGAGCATTTTTCCTGTCATGACCCGAAATCCGCAAAATTCTAAAATCCGCAAAAGGCCTGGTCCCAAGCTGTGCGGATTTCGGGTCTTCTACTGTATTATGAATATTAAATATATTTATGCATTTTTGTGTTTCTGCATTTTTATGCATTTTCTGCATTTGATTATTTAGTGAAGCAACGAACAGTGGTTTGCCCAAATATTCGACCAAGTTATAGCAGAATTTTAATTAATAAATCCTAATTTCTTTTATAATACTATGACTCGGTATCTTAATACAATTCTTATTAAGCATACTCAGAAAATCAAATTAGTTTTAAATATTTTATTAAAACTATAAACAAAATACCTGGCTTTAAATAGTAAAATATTTTATGTGAAAAAGCTGAAAAATGTTTCAGAATGATTATTACAATATCCTTCAGTTTTTCAGATACTTTTAGAGGTTAGATAGTTCAGGGCAGTAACCAAGATGGCATGCTAGGTAGGGCTTTGAATTTAGTTTGGGGGGGGGGCTGACTAAATATAAGAATTAGTAGTTCGGGGGGGGGGAGGGGAGTTTCTTCCAATTTTTACATCTTCACCTAGAGTTTTTATTCCACAAAATGCCATATTTAAAAATATTTACCATTCATTCCATTAACATTTTTTTCATTGAGATTTACTGCCAAATACAAGTCTATGAAACGTGGGATAAGCGTGGCGGCAGTTTTAAGGTTTTACCTTACCCCCTCCGAATTTCTGCCCCGAGTAGCAAATCAAGCACAAGGAATAGCGTGAGTTTTGTGTTTTTGTCCCGCTTTCCGATTCCACTAAACTTTGGTATTCATCAGTGAATTTACTGAAATTTTTGAAAATGTTAGGGGGGGCTGAGAGACTTCTAGGTAGGGCTCAGCTCCCGTAGCCCCCCCTCTGGTTACGGCCCCGAGATAGTTTGAACAGCTTTATCATTTTATTATTATACAAAAACATTTTGTTATAAAACATTTTTAAACATATTAAAACATGTTGTTGATTATTATTCCTGTTTTAAATTTAATAATAAAATCAGAGTTTGAAATTTTTTTTCATTCCCTCTGATAACATTTTATTATAATTTTTATGTATCAAACAAGTGTATTTCCTGAAAAATATCCCCTTATCTCTTTTCTAGCTTCTCACAAAGTTTTAATCCAAATCCTTAATCAAGCCCCCCCCCCCAAAAAAAAAAAATCTTAAATGCATAATATACTTATTTATAATTTCTTTAATGTGTAATATACTTAAGCATAATTAAATCATTTTTATAACGTAAATAAATTCAAATTAATAATTTACTTGAAACTTTCAAATAACATTATTTCATGTGTACTTCACGTTAAGAAAATTTCAATTATTATTAAATTTATATTTAGTACTAGCTGAAGTACCCGTTCTTCGCACGGGAATGAATGGACTTTTTCATATTACGATTTGTGGTGATTACTATTCATTGTAATAAACAGATATAGCAAAGTGGATATCGCGTTATATTGTGTCCAATAATCATGCATACCGAATTGCAAGGCAATCGTTTGTACGGTGCAGAAGGCCATGCGGCGTAGCGCAATCTAGTGGCGAGTTTTAGCAAAACGGATACGGCGAAAATATTTTTCGCATTCAGATATCGATGTATACGAATTTTCATGACTATCGGCTGGACAGTCCTGAAGTTCATGTGTTGACGCGACATCTAGTGGCAAGTTATAGGAAAATGGATAGTGCCAAACTCTTCCCCGTGTTCAAATATCTATGTATACCTATTTTCATAGCGATCATTTGCACAGTCAAGAAGTGATACACTGCAGGGCCATCCAGGTGTTCAATAAAGTAATGATTTGCTACAGCGCCGTCAAGTGGCGAGTTATAGCAAAATGGATAACGCCAAAATATTCTCATTGTTCAAATAGCTATGTATACTGATTTTCATAGCGACCGTTTGAATGGTCAAGAATTTGGCCTGCTGCAGCGTCATCTAGTGGTGACTTAAAATAATAATGCATTGCAGTGTCATCTAGTGGTGAGTAACATCAAAAGGAACGCAGTTAGAATATATTCTTCGTGCTCAAATGTGTAATTATAAAAAATTTTTGCCGATCGGTCGAACGGTATAGAAGTTGATGCTTTTCAGCACCATTTAGCGGCAAGTTACAGCAAAATGGATAGTGAAAAATATTCTCCGTGTTCTAATATTCGCGTGTACCAAATTTCATCGAAATCGGTTGGACGATATTCGCATAGCAAACGGCTAAACGGAATAGAATTCGACGTTCTGCTGCGCCACCTGGTGGCAAGTTAGAGTAAAACGGATAGCATAAAAAGCTTCTCCATGATAAAAGACTTAGGTGAACCAAATTTCATGGTGCATCGGTGCTCAACGGTGCTGGAGTTTTTCAACCTCATACACTCATACCAACATTCATTTTTATCTATAACCAGTGTCATTATATATCCCAGTCTCAAATAAAATCCAGTTTCAAATCTAAGCCTCGCCAAAGTGCCAACATACGCCATTTTGCAAGCGTTTCTTCAGGAAATCATTCGAAGCATTGACTTAGCAGCAATAATATATGGGAAATGGTTCGACCGCGAAAAAGTAAAGCAAGCCTTTATTTGAAAAGTTGAATCCCTTAATACAGCTGAATTTTCTAAAATTATCAACTATAACGTGTTTTATTCATCGTTACTCCGATGTACTAAATGAGAAGATTTCAATTTTCTGAAATTTGGCGGAATTCCCCCAACTTAAATTAATGTACTCATTTGGCGAGAATTCTGGAGATAGATCAATTGAAATCCCTTAATAACTGCATTATTTCTTCACGGATCATTAAAATTTAACGCTGTATTCTAATAAAACCTTTGCACTTGTTTTCAAAAATCTATTTCCTTAAGCTCTCAATAAATTGCGCCAAGCCAAAATCTGTGCAAACCGTTAGAACTCACTTTCACAAAATCGGCATTTGAGCCATTTTTTTTTTTTGCCAAACTAAAATAATTTACCTATTAGACTAGGAAATCTTCAATTCTTATTGTTTTGCGTGTAAAGCATTACATTCCTGCTCTGATTTCCCATGCACACGATATTATAATTAAAAAAAAACAACCTTACGAATATAAACTAACAAAAAAAAATCATTATTATTCTTTTATTTTTACTTTGAGAATTTAAAACATTTTATTTGGCAAAATCGCCACACACGGCAACCACGATCCTTATTTCACACTTTTTTCACTACAGGGGTTACAATTACGGAAAGCTTTTTGCGTGAATAGCATAAAAAATCTCTTAAATTCCGGGAACGGGTGGACTTTCAAAGTTTTAAAGTGGACTACGATTTATTCTATATTATTTTACATATCTGTGCTAAATTTCAGGCCGATAGGTTCATTTTTGTGGATTTGTATACGAACGGCATTTTATTCGGCAAAATCGCCACACATGGCAACCACGATCCTTATTTCACACTTTTTTCACTACAGGGGTTACAATTACGGAAAGATTTTTGCGTGAAGAGCATAAAAAATCTTTTAAATTCTGGGAACGGGTGGACTTTCAAAGTTTTAAAGTGGACTACGATTTATTCTATATTATTTTACATATCTGTGCTAAATTTCAGGCCGATAGGTCCATTTTTGTGGATTTGTATACGAACGACATTTTATTCGGCAAAATCGCCACACATGGCAACCACGATCCTTATTTCACACTTTTTTCACTACAGGGGTTACAATTACGGAAAGATTTTTGCGTGAAGAGCATAAAAAATCTCTTGAATTCTGGGAACGGGTGGACTTTCAAAGTTTTAAAGTGGACTATGAGTTATTCTATATTATTTTACATATCTGTACTAAATTTCAGGCCGATATGTCCATTTTTGTGGATTTGTATACGAATCAAATCCACAAACAAACAAACAAACAAACAAACAGAATTTCATTCTTATTTATAAGATTTGAAATAAAATTGTGTAAAACATTTAGGGATGGGGTGATATGATGTAAATTGAGAATAAATAAACTGAATTTCTCCACGACATAGAGCTTATACTAGCCAGTCCGAAAATTTTGGGGTGTGGTGGTGGTGGTGGGGTAGAATATAATCACTCTTCTGGTTTGGACACCCCTCCCCCAATGTGGTAGCTATAGATACGTCCGTGAGTGGTCCAGTTTCGATATTTCTCTCCTTCCACAGTGAAAGATGAAATAAATGACATTTGAATATCACTGTGGTATACTGTCAAAGAACACTGTACGTAGAAGGACCGATGTTTTAGTTCTCAGAGATGCAGAGCTGTAATAAAACTATCATTCACCTTATATAATTTAAAGATGTTTGTTTGTGTGATTATAGCAACGCTACGCTTGGGCAATCTGCCAAGGATGAGGGGTGCCTTTGTAGGAGGACTTTCTAAGGGGTTGTATCGGGTATTTACGTTACATCTGGAAAAAACTTACCAAAACTCCAGACCGTTAGATCGATAGCCGCGCGATGGGACCCGGACCCAGTACCTTCACACATCGGCTGTCTACCATTTTCAGTGACATAGCCACTGTGCCATGGTGAGGTATAATTGAAAGAAATTGTTGAAATTTTAATTCTGTGTGAAAAGATAAAAAATAAAAAAGTAGTTTGGTTTAGGGCCCACTGTGAAACTGTTGACTGGGTGCCACTGGCGTAAAATGACATGTAACATTGGGGACAAAATGCTTCCCATTGTAGAAAATACTATTTTCAAATGGGTGATATCTGAATTTTCTTGAATTTTAAGGGGGGTGGGAGCAAATGCCCCCTAAAATTCAGGGGCCCCCTTCAAAAAATTTCAGAGGGCACCAATCCAGGGGGTCTCTTTTTGGTCGAAGGACAGCCAAAAGGGGCCCCTTATGGCCGCTCTCGCTGGACCCCCCCCCATGTGAAAGCTATAGCTACGTCCGTATATATTTTTCTATAATGGCCGGCCGCTGCCTTGGAAGGATTTGGCCACAACGGGCCGGAATTGTTGGCCACTTTATTATGGGGGCACCTAGTAGTTGAACCAACATCGCCCCCTATGAAGAGACGGACAAATGGCAACCACGCCCAGTCAGGGATTGAATCCCAACCGCTGCAAGTTGAACAACCCAAAACTGTAGTACGGTGCTTTACCCACCATACAATCTGGTCAGCAATTTACTAGTTTGTTAAAAGATGATCTTGTCATGAAATATTCTATCAATTCAAAATTCACCAAATTTTTGTTGAATCAACTAAACATTTTTTCCGTGTGCTTATTTAAAAACATTTATATTAAATCTAGTACCAATGATATTTAAATTAAACCAACTTTAGAACATTATAAGCCATAAAGTAATTAAAAAAAACTTTGTAAAAAACACACATAAGAAGTAAAAGGAAAGAGGATACGCGTTTCGTTCAAAAATTGTTTTGAACTTCTTCAGTCCAAGCCCTTCGTCGTAAAGAACACAGGGAACTGAAAAGAGAAAAACAAGCAAGATGTTGCCACAAGGGGCAAAGAAAAGACGAACAAAACCACGGAGAGGGGAGAAAAAAATTAAAAAAGGGGGATAAAAAGGAAAGGAAAGAAGCACAAAAAATACAGAAATAAAAAAGGAATAAAGAAAAATAATAAAAAGGGAACACACAAGTACAAACACACACACAAAAAAGAGAAAACAGAACAAACAAACAAAAAACAAATAGCACACGTTATTTTTTTTTTTTTTTTTTTAATAAAAACCACGAACAGGACAGCACAATAAATATATATATATAAATAATTTTTTTTTTTTTTTAAACGAAAAAGAAAGACAGTAACACACGTATATACACATTAAAGAAACAGGGGAAAAAAAAGGGGGGGGTAGACGAAGAAAGTGAAAAGAACCGTACAACAGCAACTTCCAAGCAGAATGAACGAAAGGAACGGAAGAACCATCGTTCACAAGACAATCTAAGTGCTGGGTAATGGAAAAACCTTCCAAAAAATCCAGATGGGACAAAGACTGAGGAGTGCACAAAATCTTAGCCTTAGAAAACTGAAATCGATGATTGGAATTCCAACAATGTGAGGCAATAGAAGATTTGGAAAGTTCATGCTTAGAGACATATCTCTCATGCTCTTTGAGCCTAAATTTGAGAGCTCTTCTGGTCTGACCAATATAGCCCAAATCACAAGATTCACAAGGAATATAATAAACACCCCAACGGTTCTCAGTAGGAATAGGATCTTTAAGGGAAGAAAATTTAAGTTTATTAACAGGTTTAAAAATGACTTTGAAACCGAAATTTTTGAGAAGTTTAGAAATTTTGTAGCATAAAGGTGAAAAGAAAGGTAGTACAATTAATTCGTTGTGAAAATTAATAGTATTAGTAGAAGTATTAGGCTTATTAATTTTAGAAACAGCTTTATCAATAATAGAGGGGCTAAAACCACGAGAAACAGCTAAGGATTTTAAGTAACTAATTTCATTATTAAGAGAAGAAGAATCAGAGCAAATTTTGATAGCACGAAACACATAAGTGTAAAAAGCAGAAAGTTTTTGCTGGTAAGGATGATTAGATAGGGCATGAGGAGGTAAAGATATAGAAAAGGGCTTGCGGAAAACAGAAGTAGAGAAACCGTCAGGATTCCTAGAAACAAGAACATCCAAAAAAGGTAAAGAATTGTTGCACTCCTCTTCTAGAGTAAATTGGATACACGGATCAACAGTATTAACGATCAAAAGTAAATTAGAAATATCACAATTGGAATCCACTAGAACGAAAGTATCGTCAACATATCTGACCCAGCACGGAAAATTAAAGACCTTGAAGAGCTTCTCTTCAAAATAATGCATATAAATATCACATAAGAGAGGTGAGAGAGAATTACCCATAGCAAGACCCTCGGTTTGTTTATAGAAAGAGCCATTAAAAATGAAAGCAGTTTGTTTAATACAAACGCTTACTAAAGCTATAAACTCTTTAATCTCAATAGAAGAATAATGAAACTCGCGTAAACGCTTTTCCAAACAGTCAATCGCACCTTGGATAGGAACATTAGTGAATAAAGATTTAACATCAAGAGAAAGCATTTTACAATTAGTAGGAGAAAGAAGTTTAACTTTGTTAACGAAATCATAAGAGTTTTTAACAGTGTGGGTATTACTAGCAGTCAAAGGTGAAAGAGTATGCGAGAGGAAACGTGCAAGGTTATAAGAAGCAGTACCAATGTTAGAAACAATGGGGCGAAAGGCAAGAGAAGGTTTATGAATTTTAGGAAGGGCATAGAAACGAGCACAGTTAGCAATAGAAGGAATAACATAACGTTTAGTTTGAGCATTTAAGATTACAGAGGACTTCACAGTGTGTTTAATTTCAGAAAGGTGACTGTTAGTAGGATCAGAATTTAATTTAGTGTATGGACCAGTGGTTAGCATGTTATTAATACAATCAACATAAGAAGATTTATCAAGTAAAACAGTCTGGCCGCCTTTATCAGCTTTAGTAATGAGTAAATTAGGATTAGAATTAAGTTCTTTGAGAGCAGTTTTTTGAGAACGAGAGAGGTTAGATTTGGCATGCATATTATTTGAAGAGATAGTATTAGCAATAAGATGTCGCAAAGTATCAAGTTGGTTAGAAGAGAGTTTACTATTTTTAAAGGAGTTTTCCATAGGAGCAAATAAGTTTGGAAACCGAAACGTTACTAACACGAGAAAAATTCAAACCTAAACTAAGAGCATCTCTCTGAGAATCAGTTAAAACATGTGAAGACAAATTAACAACAGTGTCCTGAACAAGAGGACTAACAGAACCGAGGAAAGACCTAACCGGAAGAAGAGCTTGGAATTTCTTATCCAAAGTAGCTCTGTGAGAAATAGAACGTTGTTCAACATAAGCGAAATTCCGTTTTTCCCAGTTAGCAAACGCAGGGTAAGACTTACTCAAAAGCAAATGGAGATCATAAAGATCAGATTCAAGAATCGAAACTTTATAACGAACATCCTGAATAAAAGCCCGTAAAACCGACCGCTTAGACCTATTCAGAGCCTTATCAACACGAGAAGAACCGTGAATATTGCACTTAATGTCAATGAACTTAGGAATGACATTACTGCGTTTGCATCGAACAAGAAAACCTAAATGATTCAAGAAACGAGAACGTTTCAATCGTAAACGGGAAAAACGGTTAAACAAAGATGAATCCATACAGAAAACACAAAAACAGAAAAGAAATAAGCAAGAAAAAGCACACGAAGAAGGAAGGAAGAAAAGACAGAACAAAAGTGAGTGTTAATAGTCCAAATAAACAAAACAACTGAAAAAACACTCAAAATATGAATGAACGAAAGGAACGGAAGAACCATCGTTCACAAGACGATCTACTGTTGATCCGTGTATCCAATTTACTCTAGAAGAGGAGTGCAACAATTCTTTACCTTTTTTGGATGTTCTTGTTTCTAGGAATCCTGACGGTTTCTCTACTTCTGTTTTCCGCAAGCCCTTTTCTATATCTTTACCTCCTCATGCCCTATCTAATCATCCTTACCAGCAAAAACTTTCTGCTTTTTACACTTATGTGTTTCGTGCTATCAAAATTTGCTCTGATTCTTCTTCTCTTAATAATGAAATTAGTTACTTAAAATCCTTAGCTGTTTCTCGTGGTTTTAGCCCCTCTATTATTGATAAAGCTGTTTCTAAATTTAATAAGCCTAATACTTCTACTAATACTATTAATTTTCACAACGAATTAATTGTACTACCTTTCTTTTCACCTTTATGCTACAAATTTCTAAACTTCTCAAAAATTTCGGTTTCAAAGTCATTTTTAAACCTGTTAATAAACTCAAATTTTCTTCCCTTAAAGATCCTATTCCTACTGAGAACCGTTGGGGTGTTTATTATATTCCTTGTGAATCTTGTGATTTGGGCTATATTGGTCAGACCAGAAGAGCTCTCAAATTTAGGCTCAAAGAGCATGAGAGATATGTCTCTAAGCACGAACTTTCCAAATCTTCTATTGCCTCACATTGTTGGAATTCCAATCATCGATTTCAGTTTTCTAAGATTTTGTGCACTCCTCAGTCTTTGTCCCATCTGGATTTTTTGGAAGGTTTTTCCATTACCCAGCACTTAGATCGTCTTGTGAACGATGGTTCTTCCGTTCCTTTCGTTCATTCTGCTTGGAAGTTGCTGTTGTAAGGTTCTTTTCACTTTCTTCGTCTACCCCCCCTTTTTTTCCCCCTGTTTCTTTAATGTGTATATACGTGTGTTACTGTCTTTCTTTTTCGTTTTAAAAAAAAAAAAAAAAAATTATTTATATATATATTTATTGTGCTGTCCTGTTCGTGGTTTTTATTAAAAAAAAAAAAAAAAACGTGTGCTATTTGTTTTTTGTTTGTTTGTTCTGTTTTCTCTTTTTTGTGTGTGTGTTTGTACTTGTGTGTTCCCTTTTTATTATTTTTCTTTATTCCTTTTTTATTTCTGTATTTTTTGTGCTTCTTTCCTTTCCTTTTTATCCCCCTTTTTTAATTTTTTTCTCCCCTCTCCGTGGTTTTGTTCGTCTTTTCTTTGCCCCTTGTGGCAACATCTTGCTTGTTTTTCTCTTTTCAGTTCCCTGTGTTCTTTACGACGAAGGGCTTGGACTGAAGAAGTTCAAAACAATTTTTGAACGAAACGCGTATCCTCTTTCCTTTTACTTCTTATGTGTGTTTTTTACAAAGTTTTTTTTAATTACTTTATCGTTTAACACCAGTATTTTGAGTGTTTTTTCAATTATAAGCCATATTATTTTTATTATTTATTCAGGATTTTTTATTAGATTTTGAATGGCTCCGGTTAAAATAATTGAGTTTCTAATTTCTCTGATGGTTAAAAAACAATCGAAAAGTTTTCAAACAATGTTCCTTTAGATAATTTACACCCGCCCTCCAAAAAAAAAGAACCACTATGTCGGCCCTTTCCAAAATGAAAACCTATATACGCCACTGCAAAGTACCAATTACCGTAATTTCGGGTAGATAAGCCGCGGCTTATACGTGTTTAAAAGTTGAATTTTAACTTCTGCGGCGTATCTACCGGGACGGCGTATCTGGGATTTTTTTTTCTTCCTGTCATTACAACTTCCTTGATTTGTATGTTATTATAAACCAGGGAAACGGTTAATTTATAATTTGATACTATGGTTATCTTTTGATCAGCGAAGGATGGTCTGATATAAACATTCCTCCGCTCTTGCAAATCCAAACAGTCTGAGTTTTTTCCGATCAATGGCACTGCTTTGTGTTTATTTGTTGCTGTGCTCATTTTTATCGATCGCACTTGTTGAATTATTATTATATTTAAGCAATGTAACTAAGTCAATCCATTGCTGCTCAAAATCGCGTTTCTAGTACTGAAATACGTTATCATAGGTTTATGTTCTTCATAACGGGTAAATAGGATAGTTGCTAGGCTCGTCAATACTCTATATTGGCATTTCCCAACCTTTTACACTTGCGGACCTAGAGATGAAAATAGGAAAAATATTTCGCAGACAGTCAGCAGCGCAAAAATAAATAAATAAAATAAAATAAACAGTATTTTGTGGCATTGTAATTTAGTGTACGTGACTATTAATCTGTTCCAAAATATTTTTCATGAATATTTATTCAATATTCCTGGTCTAAACAAATCTCTCTATTTACAAATTGTGGAACGGTTTCTTTCCGTATTATGAAAGACAAAAAAAAAAAAAAAAAAAAAATCGCACATGGAGCTGGGCCCCATAGTTCCCGCTAGAGCACGAGAATCTGGCATAAATTTCTTAAATATCGTGCTGCAAAATATTTGCCATCTGCACCAGATTCTCAAGTGCTGCTTGAAAACGTCAGTTTACAAATACAAAAATTTGTTTTGCTTTTGTTTTCACTCTGCTACTATCGAAATCGGGAAGAGGTGGTGGGTAACACCTGGAGAGGAAAAAATACTTCGATGTGTTGCCGCAAAGAAACAAGCGTCTGCTCCCCCTTCCCTACCCTCCTTTCAGCCAATTCTTTAGAATTATTTGCACTGCCCACGTATCAAGCATGGAACTTCTTCCTGACACAACAATTATTTTTAATAAGTCGTTGAGTCCACGTGGTTCGGTGTAATTAACTTCCTAGATAAATACTCTTCAATAATTTAATATATCTATATATATATAAATAAAGCATGACGAAATCTCTAGCAGTAAACTTGGTAAGAATAGTTGTGTCTTTTGTATTTCCGTCGGGAGCTCCGAGAAATATCTGGAATGTAGTGAAACTTATAAAATAATAACACTCTGTCAAAGAAAAAAAAAACAGATGTTTTTTGCTTTCCCCCCCCCCTCTCCTCTCTTGAGGTTCCGTTCAGAGATAATGCAGTTGAATCATCATCGGAATGCAAAGAGGAGGGAATAAAATATTAATGCTCCGCCGCTATAAAATGTTTTGTTTTTGTAATGTGTCCTCCTTATAGAAGTTTTGAGAGCATTTTATCCGTTTGTTTTTTTATACGGCTATGATTCATGAAATTATTGATATCTTCTGTTCTGGTAGTTTGAAATTTGCATCATCCTTCCATTCCAAGTTTAATGGTTCGCAGTAAGAGTTAATTAGTCTTTTAGGAGCCCCTCCCCCCCCCCCCCCCAAAAGAAAAATTATTATTTGAATCTATTGATAGTGATGATGAACTAACGGTGCTTTATGAAAAAAGGGAGGCTTCATACTAAAAAATCCAAAAGAAATACTATCAATTATAGACTGCTTTCAAGTCTATGATCCAGTATTGATGGAAGCACTGAATTCTCCGGAAACGAAGGAGAAACTAAACAGGTTGGGTCCACGTTTCGGAAATGGAAAATCCTTCCAAAAGGCAACTTTCCAAAGGGAGTGACTATATGCGCGAACGAAAAAGGATGGATGTTCGAAGATGTAATGTTACTATGGATACGAGAACTAAAGGACTGCTTATTTTGGATTCTACACGATCTCATTCAGTGCAGTCAGTAAAAGCCAAAGTAAAAAAAACTTAGCATGGAACTTTCAGTAATACCGAGTGTCTCATTAAAATCTTGCAGCCCCTTGATCTCACCATCAACAGAGTGTTTAAACATGAACTGAGAAAGCAATGGGAAGAGTGGATGAGAAACGGACTCCATTCATACACGAACTCGGGACATATGAAAAGAGCATCACATGAGGAGGTTGCCATCAGGGCCGTCGTGGATGTGTCAGGCGCCTTTGTGCAAATACCGATTTAGCGCCCCTACAGAAAAAACAAATTCAGTCTTCGAAACTAAAGTATCATTTTACTATTCCATGTACTTATTCAGTTTGAAAATATCATAATTAAACAGAGTCTCGGGAGGTGGCACCCCTATAAATATTCAGTTTTTGAAACAAAAATATGATTTTACACTGCCATTAGTATTCAGTAGAGAATATACAGCATTGCTCTGGACTGCATGTTTGCCCGATGGATCCGGCACCGCCGAAAACTCACCCAGTACATGCGGTATACGTGCTTATAAAGTAATGGAACCAAAAATACTGTGGTAGGTAGCTAACAGCTACCATGGGTGCGGAGATCAGATTTGCTTCCGTCTAGACTAGTCTTTTGCAGAGTTCTAGTGATATGGAATTAAGTTCAAGTGCAGACTTGGGAGGTATCCTTCAAGGGGTTGCCTGTTCTTTAAATCCCCCCCCCCAAAAAAAAGGATGAAAGAAGGGGGAGGGGAGAATAAAGTGCATTTTTTTTTCAACAGTAATTATGCCATAATGTTTAACGAGTGAATGCGCTTCACAACTTGCGCACACTTTGTATAACGTTTCCGATTAGCACAGAGACACCAGGACATTGATTCAAAAGTAATGAGAAATCCTTAAATCTAAATAAAAATCATGAAAATATTTTAATTTTATATGTGCACTGTTTGTTTATAAATAAAGCAATATGACAAAATTAAAACTACAAACGACAAGTTTTAACATAGTTAATAATTCCAAAAATGTCCATATTATTTGGAAGCATCGATTATTGAAGCTTTTTGTTTATCCAGATTTACATAAGATAGGTTTGAAATTCAAGTGACCGATTTCTGCGTAGAAGATAATTGCAGATGGTTATTATATAATTTAATTTCAAGAACAGCAGATGTTTTAATAAAAAGTCAAACATTTCAAAGGCTGATTAATTTAACTTTCACATTTACAATTCAAATGGAAAGTGCAGTATCTCTTTTTGCAACAATATGGGAAAATGGAACAAAAAAAGTAAAAAGAACATGGCTTATGTATTTTATTAAATTAAATTCTGAGTTTTGTTTTGAATGTAAAATACTTGGGAAAAGGAAAAAAAAAAACTTTTCTACTACACAATTTAAAAATTTGCGCATTGTTCAAAATGTTTTTAAAGGCATGACAATGCATTAATAAAATGTTTAAAAGCATGGTACAAAATAAAAATACGTATGATTGAAAATTATGGCTCTATCAATAAAAACGATTTGAAATTTGTTTAATGTTGATAAAAAAAATCGTTGTAGGTCAACTGTTGAATTAGATCTTTCTAAAATTATAAAACAGTTTGCACAAAGAAAAACCACGAAAGTCACATTTTAATTTCTAAAATTCTTTTAAAAAATTAATTTTCTTAAAAGAGTACTAAAATTTTGCATATCTAAAATTCGTTAATATGTCAGAAAAATATATTCACAGTAAAAATATTTCTTCATAAGAGTAAAAAACTTAAAATTACAATAACAATTTTAATTATTTGATAATTATGGCTGGTATTGCTTGGAATAAGCTGGTTTAGTTAGAGATTTTTTTTTTTAAAAGAAGCACTAGTATTATTTATAAGGAAACTTTTCTAGCTTTTGCACTAGCAAACCTTTCAATTATATTACTTATGTCTACATTATGTAATTCTTGATATTCTATTGAAATGATTGATAAATTTCGCACCCGTTCTTGGCTCATTGATGATAGTAAATAATATTTTTATAATTTTTAATTTGGAAAAACTTTCAACGGAAGCGACTGTAACTGGAAGTGATAAATATATTCATAACGAGATTGCAGTATTTGAAAAACATTTTAACAATATTAGTTCCTCGAAAAGAAATTCACCATCTATATCATCAATTAATTTTAAATGCAAGTCTTTGAAATGTTTTAAGATTTCTTTTTCACCCCAATCAGACAACATGCTTATTTGTGATATAAGTATACACATATCATTATATTTCTCTAAAATTTCAAATGAAATTGTTGAATTAACAAGATTGTTTATGACGAATATATATAATAATAATCCTTCGAATTATCTTGCTCAATCACCTATTGTAACAATTCCTTTGTTTAACGCGACAGAAACTGTCAGTTTAACCCTTTCTTTGCCATAGTTCACACAAGATAAGGAAAAATTAGTGCTGAATACATAGGTTTGTTTCAAAAATATAAAAAGTGTATTTAAAATGAATTATTCAAATGTCAATAAAATTAATTATTATTTTATTTTACAATTGTATCCACCTATGCTACTCCTTAGTTTATAAAAAGTGTAGTTGTAAAAAGGACGAAAATAATTTACTACTCCATATACGATTGGTAAAAAGTAAATTAAAGTTAATAGTAATTACATTAATCTTTTGTGCAGTGACAAATATAAAAGAAATTCTGTGGAAAGGACTAAATTTTAATGAAAAAGCTTATTTGATCTAAACAAGTTGTACATTAAAGCAAACTTTTACCCTAAAGCAATGTAATAGGTTTCAGTTTGGTCTAATTTTTAAAAAAGCTTATTTTAACTATGCAAAATGCATAATAAAACAAAATGTTACACTTTAGGATTTATTTATTTTTTATTTTTGGGTGGGCGAAGTGCAGTACTGTTTGAATATGTAATGTAAAATACTACCTGAATCATAAGTTATTTAAATATGGCTCGACTTGTTAAATTGCTGATCAGTAGTGGATTCAGAAATGCTTGAAGGAGGGGAGAGATAAGTGTCACAAAGAATTTTTCTACTGTTTGGTCATCCCGCCCAATTCATTTTCAATCTTGAATCCAGGTTTATTTTGTCTCTTCTCTCACTGAAAAGATGCAATAGAGAAGTCTCTCTTTCTGTGACCAGTAGTTCTGGGCCAAAAATCGATAAATATCGACATATCGGTTTTATTTCAACATCAGATATCCGATATTCCTATTTTCATTTCAATGAAATCTCGAATTCGATAAAGGTAAAAAATACAGGCCGGCGATAAGAAAATCCTGAGATCAATACCAGCTTGTGATGCTTTCTCTCTGTTGATGACGATGCCATATCGCAGAAAAAACAGCTCCATGGTTTATAAGTCTAATTACCATAATTAATTAACGTATATCTCGGAAACTATCCACCGGAGTGCGTTTTTATTGATTCTCGACCTCCCCTAGACTCAACACCCCCATCGACAGGCTTGGAAAAAACCCGGCTTATTTGAAAAAAAACCAAAAACCCAGGTTTTTTTTTTACAATCCTTTTATAATTACCTGTTACATACTTATAAATAAAAGTATTTGTAAAATGTTCAGATAACAATTAATATTCCTTCCTAAAGTAATTAAAACAAAGTAAATAAACAATTGCTGCTATACTTATGTGGGCATTGAAATCATTCAATTTTAATATTTTATTTAGAGATACTATTTTTTATATTTAGTATATAATATAATACAATATTAACTGTTTACTACATTTTACATGGAATCTTGCACTTAGATTCATCAGTAATAATGGTGATAAGTTGTTCAAAATGATATTTTTAAGGTTTAAAAATAAGTTGTTAAAACACAAAACCTCTATTTTAGAAACAAATTAAAAAAGCAGCCTATAATTTAAGTTTAATTAATAATTTTTAATAAAGATAAAACAATAAGATGTCTATTAGATTGATATAAAAACTTATTGTTGATACTTATAAGGATAATTTTAAAAGATATCAGAACATATTCTATCTGTAGTATTCGGAATTTAAAATTATTCTTTTAAAAAACCAATTGGTTTTTTGAGAAAAAAACCATTTGGTTTAAACCATGATTTAAAACCATGCCAACCCTGCCCATCGATACTTAAAATTTCGAATGCTTTGACACCAAACTTAACCTTTAAATCTTACAGGCCCAGGGGGTCATACGAAGCTCCCCTATATTTTCTATTTGGGCATTTTAAACACTAGCCTCCCCCGGCATCATCTCCAAAGCCAATTTCTACATGTTTGCAGTCCTTTTAAGCTTCAATCATGGTTAATTAGTCTAATTACCATAATTAATTAACGTATATCTCGGAAACTATCCATCAGAGCACGTTTTTATTGATTCTCGACCCTCCCTAGGCTCTACACCCCATCCCATCGATACATAAAATTTCGAATACTTTGACACTAAACTTAACCTTTTAATCTTACAGGCCCAGGGGGTCATACGAAGCTCCCCTGTATTTTCATTTCGGGCAGTTTAAACACTAGTTTTACTTGAACCGCCCTACGACGGCATCTCCAAAGCCTACAAACCGTCCCAGAGCAAATTTCCACATGTTGGCATAGGGCTGGGCCAAAAATCAATATTTACCGAACTATCTGATTTATTCCGGCATAATAAATTCGATCTTCCCCTTTTCATTTTATCAAAATCTTGAAAACGGTAAAGTTCCAAAAATAGCGGCCGCTGATACAAAATACCAAAACCGATTTCCGTCAGTTTTCCAGCAGTGATCAACACTACTAAAAACTAACGCGTCAATCAAGCATTCCCGAGTCCGATTACAATACCAAATAAAGAACTTTGTGGTATTCATATGGAGCCTGCAAATCCATAGCTGCCGGTCGGCATATTTTATTCAATTGGAAACAGTTGATTTTTTTGTTGTTGTTTATGGCGAGTTCAGATTTCGATGACAGTATTTGTATTTATACAGTTTTTTAAAAACTGAAACTTTTCAAACTATGTTTATATTAATCTGCCATTAAATGATATGAACTGAGATATATGAAGGGTACAGGGGTAAAACCACTTTACAGCCTTTTCTTCGAAAATGAGAAAGTGGTGTCATCTTCTAGCTTTAAATGAGCACTATCACCACTTGAATTATTTTGGGGGTAGAAACACTATTAAGAAATGAAACAAGCTATGGTATAATGGGTCAAGTTTTGGTATAATGGGGAAAACCACTTTACTGCGGGCCCTCAAAGCCGTTTTTCTCAGAAGCAAAATTTTATTGTAAAGTCGTTCTACCCCTGGACCCTTCATATATTAATTTTAATTAAATAAAGTACCAGCAATTACTCATTAAAATCTATTTTAATAAATTTTTGAATATAGCAAGTGGTTTTATGGTTTGTGTATTTGATTGCTTACATTTCAAAAATACTAAAATTAAGTGGGGAAAATATTGATATATCGTGATATCGCGATATAAGATGGTATCGATATCGATATTTCAAATTCCAATATTGTCCAGCCCTAGGTGACCAGTGTTGCTTCCCGACATGAGTCATTAAATGCTGTCAACGATTTCGCAATTGCTGGGTCTGAGTTCCGGCGGATCATTTAATTACCCATGCCAGGAAGCAACACTGGTTACAGAAGGAGAGCTTTCTCCATTGCATCTCTTCAATGATGAGAGCAGACAGAATAAAACTGGGTTCAAAAGTGGGTTAAACTCCCCAGCAGCTCCACAAATTTTTAAACGTGCTCAGGAGAAGAGAGATCGCCCTCCCTTGCATGCCATACGGATGCAAGGGTAGAACCCAGACCCGCAGTGTAGAATTATTCTCTAACCATTACCCAACCCGTGCGGCTGTTTAAAATTTTGTTTGAAAATTTTTTTAAGAATGTATAAAAATTTGCTCGTAAAAGAGATAAATTAGGATTTTAATTAATGTGTAATACAAATAAAGTAGATTGTGTTTATGTATTTTAGAAAATAATTAACATTTGAATGCCAATTCATGTTACTTTTCTGTTAGGTTGGTAAAGCATTTTAAATTTTGAAACCCATGCAAGAATGCCTGTACTTGTGTTTCTATGAGGGATAAGCTCTTATCCGGTTGTAAAATCCTACAGACTGTCCTTGTACTAAAACAATACAAACTTCAGTATAGAACAAAAAAAATTGACTTCAGAAACACCTAAGGAAGGGGCATGATCTACCTTTCTGTATGAGCAGTCATTTATGTACCAGGCAACTTCGATTAGAAACAAATATAAAATGTATTTCTCTTTGCGCCCCTTTTGGGTCCATGTCCATTCCCAGATTTGTATTTGTCATCATGGATACCCAGATCGTCTCTATCCAAGCCATCGGTATAGTGAATTAGTGTACTGAACTTTATTCTAGTATTTTACTACTGAAATGCAGGAAAGCCCAAGATGAGCTCCTCCCATCAACAAATGCAACAGTGCTTCTCTCTGCAACATCTCACCCCTCGTTTACACTCAACCCACTTTCACGGCAGCGAGAGAGAGAAATGGCAGTAACAGGGGTGTAAACACCTCTCTCGTCCTGCTCATGCCATGATCTTTCTTGCTGACCTCTTTGCCCGGCACGATACCCCTTCAAGGGATTTTTAAGGCAGGAGGAGGGAAGTACAGTAGAAAACTACATACAGCTTTTGGAGCTGACGCAGAATTATTTCCTGGAAAAAAGCTGCAGCGATAGAAGAAGTGGGAAGGGCTGAATGTAAATGGGGCATTAGGACCTCAGGCAGACGCCTATGAATGGGAAGGAATCTGGAAACGATCATGCATATCATCACCATACTAAGTATGGTATCACATATCAGTAAATTTCAGCTTGTGGATAGCACTGGAAGACAAGTTTGGGGAAACTCGGAGAAGGTTTTTGCGTAAGGGATGAGGGGGGTGGAAAAGAATGCTAACAGAGCAGTGCTGTATACAAGAATTTGTAAGATGAAACCTTGCAAAAACATATTAGAGGGGCATTTCAATGGGGAAAGCCCTTTCCTAGGTGTCTGCAATATAAACTTAAACAAAAAATATATATTTTTTTGGATTTTTTTTCTCGAAAAATGTTAATTTTCCACTAAACTCTTCTTTAGTCATTTCGGCGCCCCCTTTACCTTGGTGCTCTTGTGCGGTGCACAACCTGCACACCCACTAGCGACGGGCCTGGTTGCCATGTGGGTGGACAACGCATGGAAGGCAGTGCGATCCAAAACAATCGTATTAGCCTTTTGCAAATCCGAAATAATAAAAAGTGAAAATGATGAAGATAGTGACATTGAGGACAATTTATTGAGTTTGTTTATTTCGGATACTGATGAATCTTATTTTGATGGCTTTGATTAAATGAAATAATTTTAGCATGCAATTCTGTTTCATTATCTAGTTTACTTATTCTTTTTAATAATATGGTAGTTTATGGTAATAAAAAAAGTTTTACACGTGAAAATGGCATAATTAGAATTTGGCGCACTGCGTTTTTGGCAAGTTCAAGGTAAGTTGTTGCTTTGTTTGTTTATTATTGTAATTGAGGTATTATCGTTTTTTCTCCTAATTAGAAGTCGGCACACCACGTTTTTAACAAGTTCAAGATAAGAAGTAAGTTTATTGTTATAATTGCCGTAATTCGAAATCGGCGCACCACGTGTTTGACAAATTCAAGGATCTTATTGTAATAATTACCGTAATTAGAGATCGGTATACTATGTTTTCGACAAATATATATTCAAGATAAGATGCTTGTTTAGTTCTTTATTAATTTTTAGAGTTTTGTTAAAAATGTTATCAGCAATTATTACATCAATATGCAAAGGGATGAATGAGTACTTTAAACTATTTTTGGGAATTCCTTTCTGCGGCGTATACAATGAACTTTTGAATTTCTGACATTAATTATCATGCATGCGGCATATACGCCAGGGCGGCTTATCTACCCAAAATTATGGTACTTACATTTTCAAAGTAAAAAAATTATTTTCTTAAAACTGCGTGAAAATTTCAAGTTTTACAGTTCAAATTATCAGAATGGTTATATATATATATATATATATATATATATATATATATATATATATATATATATATAAGCACTTCATATACAGTAGAACCTCGATTATTCGAAGTAATTGGGACAGAACCAACTTCAGATAATCAAGAATTCATCAATAATCATTTAGTTTAATATGTAGTATCGTCATTGAACTGTTATTGTGACTATTTTAACTCTATAATCATAAGAGAGTTACAACTCAAAATAAATTAAAATTAATTTATTACTGAAACAAAAACTTACAATGGTTTAAATGGAAGCTTCATCTGGTGTAAATTGGCCATCCTTTGCCGGGCAGCTCTATCCCGAAGTTTTCTTAAAAGCATGAGTTCAGAGGAATCTTACAATCAGAGGGTGCAAAAACATTCAATTGTTTTGGGACTAGGCAGTATGACCTTCCAAATTTCGAAATGGGGTGTGTTTTTGTTTATAACAGAGATGTTTGAAAGTGGAAAGAGTACACTCATACCGAGAATTGAGCTTGTGAGAAGGAATTCTATAAAGGGGAATTCCAAAATATTTATCTGCACTCGTAGTTTGGAAAGGATGGATTGCATACAAAAGGAATGTGGGAAAAAAAAAAAAAACTTTAAAAACGCATGTTTGTTAAGAGAAATTTTAGATGATAGTAGAAAGTGGGAAAAAAAGTGAAGAAGAAACCGATTTCAGTTAACGGAGAGTTTCGGATAATCGAGGTTCTACTGTAAAAGCTTTGAGGGTAGGCAGAGCTCATTTAAATAAAACAGTCACAATGTAAAAAGCTCAAAGAACATACAATGAGCATTTCAATAAACATACCTAGGCATTGTTGCAAACACCTCTGGATGAAGGTCCACCATGCCTAGTTTCGTTTGTTCAACAGTGTCCATGTTATAGACCCATGCTTCTCTGGGTTGAAAATATTTGTGAGGATATTCCAGCTTCCGAGAAGTAATCAAAGGTAGAGGCGGTCTTGGTGAAACTGTTGAAATGTCACTTTCTAAAAAAAAATAATAATAAATAAATAAATCTTAATATATATTAGAGGTGTAACCAGTACTCAGCATATACTCAGTAACTGACCAATTTGCCAAGTACTCGGTACTCAGACAAATCTTGACTGAGTACTCAGCTGATACTGAGTAGTTGTATGAATTTTAGTATATTTAAACATTATTGAACTGATTTGTAAAATGAATATATGCTAATATAAATAGAATATGCAATTATAAATAATATATGCAGTAATTCACACAAAATTAAATATGTAATAGCATATCTACATATTGATATAAATCAGGGAACAGGGAATGTAATATATAGTATGAAAAAGAACAACAAATATAATAATTTAAAAAATGAGGAAAACCTCTAACATGAAATTACTGCAAATCAAAACCTAGCAATATATTTTTACAAATAAAGCATGAGACACTTTTAAAGCAGTGGTGCAAAATATCATGATTTTTGATAAAAAAATAATTTGTAGAAAAATAACTAGGAAAACGCTTGATTCCCACTAAAAAAGATATTCATAATTAAATTTGGTTGTAAATTATGATGCAAATACTCCAATTGTTCTACATTATTTTATCATTTTCTGATTCTGAAAAAAAGAGGCTACCTGTAAATAGTGCTAGAAGGTCCTCAAAAGAATTGTTTTTAAGTTTGCACAAAATTGGAAGCTTGAAGTATCTAGTATAGCAGCGACCCAAATCTGTGTGTGTGTGTCTGCGTAATTAATATATGTCTATCTCTCTCTCTCTCTCTCTCTCTATATATATATATATATATATATATATATATACAGGGTGATTCTTATTTCATCATCAATATTTAGTAAGGAGGTAGGGAATAGGAAAAGAAGACAATTTAACATAGGAAAGCATGGGTGCAAACGAGCGCATCATGATGTAGGGGGTGCTTTATGTCAACAACTCCCATTCACGCGCTGTTCAATAGCTCTGTTAAAATAAACTTCACTAGAAACAGGAGTTCCGTATGTCATGTTTTTCATCAACCCCATACAAAGAAGTCTAATCGACTTCTTCAACATTTTGGAAAAATGATACGAGTGGTTACCTGACAAGAAATATTGGAGCACAATGGATTGGTCGCTGTGGACCGATTTGTTGGCCACCACAGTCACAGGATTTTTCTCCAATTGTCTCCAATTCTTCTTTGTATGGGGTTGATGAAAAACATTACGTATGGAACCCCTGTTGTTGGTGAAGTTTATTTTAACAGAGCTATCATACAGCATGTGAATGGGAGTTGTTGACATAAAGCACCTCCTACATCAGGATGCATTCGTTTGCGACCATGCTTTCCTATGTAAAATAGTCTTTTCCTATTCACTACCTCTGTACTAAATATTGATGACGAATTAAGAATCACCCTGTCATGAGGTATATATATATATATATATACACTGTCTACCAATAAGTATTTGGACACCTATGCAAATGACGATATTTGCAGTCCTGAGGTACATCACGGCCTCCGCTGGTATATATTGTGTAGGAAACAGCATTTTTTTTTGTTTGTTTGTTCTGTTTTCTCTTTTTTGTGTGTGTGTGTTTGTACTCATGTGTTCCCTTTTTTATTTTTATTATTAATTTTTTTTCTCTTTTCCTTTTTTATTTCTGTATTTTTTGTGCTTCTTTCCTTTCCTTTTTATCCCATTTTTAAATTTTTTTTTCTCCCCTCTCCGTGGTTTTGTTCGACTTTTCTTTGCCCCTTGTGGCAACATATTGCTTGTTTATCTCTTTTCAGTTCCCTGTGTTCTTTACAATGAAGGGCTTGGACTGTCTGAAGTTCAAAACAATTTTTGAACGAAACGTGCGTATCCTCTTACCTGTTTTCTACAAAGTTTTTTAATTACTTTAGCATTGGCATTAGTCACATGCAAGATGCCGCGTAGTTCAGAGCTCTCTGATTTCGAGAAAGATATAATTATCGGGTATCACAAATGTGGCTGATTCTTAAGGGACATATCTAGCTATCTGAAGTACCCAAAATCGACAGTGGCCAATGTGATTAAGAAGTGGAAGGTGAGTGGCGATTGTCGGAATGTGCTGAGTCAGCAGCCAATGAAACTGGGAGATAGAGACCGATGAGTGCTGTCCAGAGAAATACGGAAGAACTGCACCCAACCGATGGCCCTCATCCACGAGGAGTTTCAACAGGCATCCGGGAGTATTGTTTCAATGAATATCATCCATAAGGAAGCACATCTGCTTGATTTTCATGGTGGTGCTGCTGCCCATAAGCCTTTGATCACAAGTCCAACCGCGCTGCTCAATTAATGTGGTGCAAAGCACATCGAAATTGGACCGTAGATCAGTGGAAACGGGTTCTTTGGAGCGACATCAAGGTTCACCCTTTACCGTTCAGATGGCAGGGTCTGTGTCTGGTGCCTGCCTGGAGAAAGTCTTCTGCCAGAATGCATTGTGCCAACAGTCAAGTTTGGCGGAGGTGGAATTGTGGTCTGGAGGTGTTTCTCCTGGTATGGACTGGGACCCTTGGTCCCCATTCATGGTAAGCTCAATGCCAATGCCTACTGCACTATTTTGGATGACAATGTGCTTCCTACGTTGTGGCAGTTTTACGGGTTGGACCCATGTTACTTTCAGGACGACAATGCCAATTGTCATGTTTCGAGGTTAACCAAGGCTTGGTATGGTGCCAATGGAGTTCATCGAGCCTGCTGTTCACTGGCCTGCCCAGAGCCCAGACCTGAACCCTATCGAGAACCTCTGGACGAGTTGGATCGCCGAATTAAGGGGTGCACTACCCGTCCAAAATCGGTGAAGGAACTTCTATGTCTACTCCAAGCCGAGTGGAAGACAATACCACTAGCTGTAATACAAAGACTTGTGGAAAGTATGCCCTGGAGGGTTCATGCTGTAATTGCCTCTCGTGGAGGCTCTACGACTATTGATTTTGAATATAGATTTTCTTTTCTATCACAGGTGTCCAAATACTTATTGGTAGACAGTGTATATACCATATAGCCTGAATATAACATGACTTTTATGACATGATCACTTCCCGTAAAAAACCTGACTCCCGTAAAAACCTAAATTCGTGGCCTAAATATGGGATTTTTCTAATTATCTTGATGAAAAATTTTGGGGTCGCGTTATTCAGGCTAATACGGTATAATACATACAGTAAGTGGGTATATATACATACAGTAAAACTTCTCTAAGGCAACCATCATTGGTTCTTCTAGAAAAGAGGCCATTTCAAGGAGTGGCCATGGAATAGGGGTGCTTACACTAAACTTTTAAAAATTGCAAAGTTGAACATCTTCATACATCTAATACATTAAAAACAAAAGTACTTATATGGGTTATGAAATATTAAACATTTCCATGCATATTTCATTATCCTACACACAAAAAAATTATTTCACTGGATTCACAAGATTTGCTAAGCTCATGTTTCAGAAGCAGACTGGTCGTTATGATTTACAAGTAATTAATAGTAGTCTTTTCCCCCAGTTGCACTGCAGCAAAACATCAAAGTGAGTATATTTTTGGCTAATTTACCTCCTTGTCATTCTTCGTTTTTAAATAAAAAGGACTTTTTTGGTAGCAATAAAAAATGTCCACTTTCATCTATATTAAAAATGTTATCCCTTGAATATTCTCTTATAATAGAAGCCAATCTTGGCCCCCTGCCTATCACGATAAACTATTAGGGATTGGGAAGAATATTTTTGTTTTTCTGTGATAAGCGCATGTATTTTTGTATTCTGTAATAAGTCTAGGGCACTCTTTAACAAAACTGGCTGCTAAGAGAGGTTGGCCATTATATTTTTGAGGCTTTGGGACTGTCTGTTGGCCAGGGTGGGGGGTGGCTGCCAAATAGGAGTAACAGTTATGTTATTCCTAGGTCCTTTTGATTCGGTACTTGAAATGTTTGGCCGTTTTTGAGAGGCAGCCATGGAATAAGAGTGCCCATTTAGAGAAGTTTCACTGTATATGGTACTGTTAAAGTTCTGAAACACTTCATATGAAGGCATGCAATTAGTCATCTAATGATATTTTAAGAAGTTTCAATGATCAAGTTTATAAATAACATATTAAGTTGAAAATATTTCACTAGATAACTAAAATAACATTGAAAATAACAATATTTTATCATATGCTAT
Source organism: Cheiracanthium punctorium (assembly GCA_038373885.1). Lineage (NCBI taxonomy): Eukaryota > Metazoa > Arthropoda > Arachnida > Araneae > Cheiracanthiidae > Cheiracanthium > Cheiracanthium punctorium. The sequence continues at coordinate 28,972 of JAWZYV010008448.1, forward strand.
ATTGCATAAATTAAAAAATATTTTTTAAAATAATTTTACCATTTTTTGTTGAATGCAGTTTAACTTAAAAGGCAAGTACGTGTTTTCATTTCATAAAGTGAAAATTTTTTCATTACTAATGCATAGTTGCACTGATCACTGTCACAATTCCAGTTGGACCACTCCAACCAAAATAAAACTATCACTGCCTTTACTCCAAAAAGATTAAAAAGATGCATATTTCACACCATAGAAATTCAGAATACGCCTTAAAAATTTCGGAATGCATGCTTTTACGCATTGCTTTTTCATATAAAATTAGGTATATTTTGATAAATAATCATGATTTGCTGATTTTAAATTTAAAAAATCCAATTATTGCACTAGTTTTTGTTGAACTGACATTTATGTACCTAGACATATAATCAGTTATTATTTATGTGTCAAATGCAATTTAATTATGTATTTGAATATTTAGCATAATTGTTCATTGCTTTAATTACTCCTTTCGAAAAGAAAATACTCTTTCTAAAAAGGTTAAGAAGTATTTTTACTCTTCTGAAAATATCCTAGATTGATCACTGATCTTGAGAGAAATGGGTTTTTGCATATGCAAAACCTAATATGTGCATACTTTTTTGCACCACAGTCAACAAAATTTGGGTAAATGACTCAGAAATCTGAGTAAATGCGAACCCTGCCACCCATTGCCGACTTTTTAACTTCAGAAGAAAAAAAAAATTGCTTTAATACATTAAAACAGTTTGTTTGGAAAAACTTATCCAGATTATCATTTGCATGAAGCCGTGAATTTAGAATTAATTTAACAACTTAAATGACAACAGTTTACTTTAGTAACTACTTTACTTTAGTAAATATAAGCACCAGCTGTAACTGCCTCCACAACAGGTTTATCTTTCTAGTAATGATATAAATAGCATAATCACAAACTAAATAACAGTAAAAGCATTCAACTTCATGCCTACCAATAATGGAGTCTGATTCAAACTGTCGGGATAAACATATCAATGGACTCTGAAAATAAATAAATAAATCTGGTGAAAAAAAGATTTGTTATATCAATTAACTTGACTAAATTAAAAAATATTATATTTAGGCAACTGTCTCACAAAAAATGTCACAGATTAAAATTAATAAACATTAAAAATGATATGTGAAATAAAGCGATCATACTTACTGTATGCCTTCGTGTAGCAGTGAAACATTTCAAAAATTTCAACATCTTTACCCTAAAAAAAAAAAAATATATTTATCTTTATCTAGTTTAAATAGTGTTAGGCTTATATATTATAATACAGAGCTATATCTAGCAAAAGGCATTGTTACAAAGCAAGCAGCGACTTTTTCATTTGTCTTGGAATTTAGCTTTTCATCCCCTGAAACATTCAGATAAATTGAGAACCAAGCTTGCTTTGAGATTAATTATTAGGGCCTTCGCCTGGACAGGGCATACGTTTTTTGCACTCCAGAACCCATGGTCACAAATTCGTGATGGGCGAAAAATTGGGCAAATGTGAAGAAAGAAGGCATAGCATAAAGGGTACATTGCTTTAATTGCTCTGCAGAACATACTTTTTATTTCTTTTTTCTTTTAAGGAAACAGTTTACCATTTCAATTTTTTTTTTTCATTAAAAAAAAAAAAAAATGGTACAAATGATGAACTGAATGCAATTCAACATTCAACTAAAAGTACATTATAAAAATATAAATCTTTTTAAACTGCTCATTTAAGTAAAATTAAAGAAAAAAATTATAATTTATTTTTTTTAAATCTTGGTACTTACGTATTATCAAGGCGGTCTGCCAAGACAAGTGATTTTTTGCCAAGATAAATGCCGGGCACATGAAATTATTAATGGTTTTGAATACGATTGATAACAGCTTGGCAACTCATTTGACGAAAAAACAGTTTGGCGGGAATGACTGTTGGAATAATATAATACGTAAGTACCAAAATCTCTTATTTTTTTTAAATTAAGACTTTTGTCTGATTTTTTATAAAAGATTTTCAATTATATATTACACAAGACTGTGCATGGATTTTTAGATACATCTGTATTATGTTTAATATAATTTTTCTACTAATATAAATAAGATAATAAAAAAATAGCATTTCTTCATATAATTCCTGAAATGTTATGTTTAATATAATTTTTCATGTTAAATGTTCATGTGTTGTTCAAATGTTGTTCATGTTTTCATGTATTATGTTAAATATAATTTTTCTACTAATATAAATAAAATAATAAAAAAATAGCATTTCTTCATATAATTCCTGAAAAAAAAAAAGAAAGAAAGAAAGAAGTCTCATTTGATTCCATGTGCAGATTCATCAGATATATAATAAAGAACCTGCACATAAAATTTTAAATCTTTATCTCAGATAAAAAAAAACAAACCCCTGACATTTTTAAAACATAAAACTGAAGAAAATATGAATCCTTGCCAAAAAGTACTCCTTAAACAACAATCTTGTACGTACAGTATCTTGCGATATTATTGGCATATGATCAGAGATATCGCTAGAAATTTTGTCAAGGAGTGAAAATACCCTGCGATTTATTTTGGAGAAGTGAATTTAAATTTAGAGGAGTAAAATACGAGGTTTAAAGAATAAAAAATACAAACAGGTACGAAAGTTACCAATGAGGGGGGGCAAATGATAAATCGAAGTTAATTGGTTAAACAAAATGTAGTTTAATGTTTAAAAAATTTCCCATTTATTTATCATTTATTACATATTAAAATTCTTTTTGTCTCCTTTCTGCATTTTCCACGACTAAATAGCATAATTGAAATTTAAAACTGCAAACAAAATCCCAGTTATTTAGACCTCAATTTAAACAATACAGTAGAAGATCCAAAATCCGCAACGCTTGGTTCCAGACCTTGTGTGGATTTTAGAATTTTGCGGATTTTGGTTCATAATAGGAAATTTATTCTATTTCCCTCCACCCCACCCAGAAAAAAAAACAAAAAAACAATAAAGAGAAACAAATCATGTTACTTATAATCAGAATCATGATATAAAAATACAGAGGGATAATACAATATACAAAATTATGAGATTATAGTACAACTTACTTAAACATGTATGTTGAATAGTAATTTAGGACTTTGGAATATTCTAATTATAGTTTCCCCCCCCCCCATTATTTCCTGTTTTGTAACACAGCTTTGCTGCTCTACAAATCTGAGATATTTCTTTCTCAGAGCCTAACCTTCATTAAATGTTATTTTATCAACTTTTTGATCATCCTCACTTGTTACTGTGGCAGTCTGTGTCATGTGACCATAATTGAGTGTTAATTATGTCACTGTCACTTATTTGAAGGATATCAATGCCACCATCAGAGTTCACAAACTCTTAAAACATTTTTTTTCAAGTGGGAATAGCTTATTTCGTTTTACTTTGTGGTTATAGTGTAGTTTTCTGAACTTGCAGCAGGCAGGGCAGATTTCATTGTTTACATTGAACAGACAGTGCGAATTTTAGAACCTTGCGGATTTCGGGTCTTCTGCTGTATAAGTCAAATTTCATTAAAATTACGGAGCATGAAACTATGCCTAATTAAAATTTTAAAGAGCATTTTTGATTTTTAATGCGTAAAACATTCTTGCAGAGGCATTAAAAAATCTCTGCATATGATTAAAAATAAATTATCAAAATGCTCATAATTTAACAGCTTATGTTTAGTATTTAAAAAAGAAAATTAATTTTGTAACTAAATTTGAGAGTAAATTGTCCCTGATAGAATGTTCTGTAGTGTATATTGAATGTTTAAGCACTTTCTGCTTCTCGGCTGAGAACGATTAAAAAGTGTGCAGCATGTTGGCCATACATTAGCCAAGTTGGATATCTGCAACCCCATTTTTATTCTCGAATGATACAGTAAGTATTATGGTGAGAAAGATGTATCTCTTGCTCTCAGCTGAAAAAAAAAAATATTAGGACACTTTGCAAGAAATTTGGATGCAGTCTAAATGAAGTAAAGAAATTGCTCTCCAAGATTTCTATTTATGCTGAATGCTTGTGTTTGCTAGATTACAAATATATTATATATTCATCATAACAAAAAATACCATTTAAATCAGGAAATATAAAATAAAAATATGATAGTCGGTTGACTTTTGTTTTTTTAAAAGAAAATTAATGTTGTGAAAGAGATGGGAAAACACAGTTGATTATCAAAACAAACAGTAGTTTGTAAAGAGCTTTCCTAGAATGTATTTCGGGGATGAATTTAGATAAACTTTGAATAGGGATGCCACTATCTGAACACGACTTACTTTTAACTTTATACAACATAAACATGAAAATTCTAAAAAGGGCCAGTAGATGATGTACCAATATTTCATTTCTTTAAACTTTACTTTCACAAAACACATGCTAATATAACTTAATAGAGTTCTTCTTTTTGATCTATTAGATGACTAAGTACACACAAGCAAAAATAAAGTTTCCAAATAAAATTTTTTTGGTTCTCTTGCTTTTTGACAGCTTAAGCCAAATATTTCAAGTGAATCATTCAAATGCATTTATGCATGTTGCAGTGAAGCACTGAGGATTTTATTTTAGGGGGGCTGGAGATTACAAATATTGTGTAACTCAGTTATAGTGACCTTGATTATAGTTATAACTCTTTTCAAGTCAAAAATATTCACTACCACTTGCCCATAGAACAGAAGCCCACAATCAATGTAACTCGTAGTGGATTCACTAATAATTTTCAATCTTTTTAGTGATTTTGTAACCAAGTTTAACTTTATTTCATACACTAACATTATTTAAAAACATTTTAACATTTATTTAAAAACCAACATCCCCTTACAAAAAAATTAGAAATAATTGGAAGACAATTTTTAAAATACTTAGTGAAATTCATAAGTGACAATTTTCAATTTTAGAAAGTGATTCTATCAACCTTTCAAGTTATTAGGCAAGTTGGAGTGTTTAGGCTGATAATTTTCATTTTTTACCAACTATGCGAAAAATTCCAGAGCTGGGAATCGATGTAAAATATGTAAAATATGTAAAAATATGTAAAAATGTAAATATGTAAAAAAATTGTAATCAAAATAAAATATGTATAACTTCCGCGGCGTAATGGAGTTGTCGCGAATTAATTGTTTCATCTATTCCATCTGTGGTTTGCAGAGGAAGATGATAAATGCCAACGATTCTAATGCGAGAAGTTTCATCTGGAAATCGTCCCAGAGTAGCTCAGTGGTAGAGCACCCGCACGTTATGCGGCAGTCCTGGGTTCGATTCCCAGCTCTGGAATTTTTCGCATAGTTGGTAAAAAATAAAAATTATCAGCCTAAAGACTCCAACTTGCCTAATAATTTTCAATTTTTATAGCTTGTTCTCATCTAACTCTACAGGTTTAAAGGGGTGGGGGGGACTTTAGCCTCCATAGCCCCTTCCATGGGAGCACCTATGCCCTGGTGGAGTGGCATATGCAGGGGTTGGGCCCAGGGGGCTCGAGCCTAATCCCAAAATTTTCAGACTGAAAAGTATTTTTTTTTTTCAATAAAAGTGAGCTCTTTGTTTGATCATAAAATATTTCACTTTAAAAAGTGTTCAAGTTAATTTTATGTACATATTTGTTGAGAATGTTTGTCAGCTTGAAGCTAGGGAAACTGTTATCCTACAGATGGTGCAGATTTTCACATGTGTGATAAATTTGCTTTTCTGGCAAACTGGTTTCCAGCTATGTCATTTCCAGTGCTACCAATGGTATCTTGTTTTATTTTTGGATTTCGTTTGTTGAAATCTGCTCACACATCAGATAACACCTTGAAACTGATTTTGCTTGGCGCATGCACTGATCTCGTTTTGATCTTGCGAGTGAAATCTACGCAGGTGATTTTTGAAGTGTTATGGATAGGCAAAGGAGCAGTGCATAGTAAATATTATATACATTGCAGGCACAATATTAAAATACCACAGACATGATTTGAGTAAAATCTTCCAAAATTCTGTTCTTTGGAATAAGGTTGATCACAAGATTAAAATTTTCTACACATTGCTAGCAAAATATTAAAATAACAGAGACGTCACTAGAAGAAAATCATTCAAAATTCTGCTTTTTGGAATAAGTTGATCACAAAATTAAAAATCTTGACATGGTGCTAATACAATATTAAAATAAAACAATGACTCCAGAAGAACCTTTCGAAACTCAACCCACACACACACACACACATCTCGCAAAAATAGCATAAACCAATCCAGAAGACCTCAAGACATGTAAATGCATCAAAATCTCCAAACTCAAAATAATGCTCAGTGTATTCCAAGATAACGACTTAACAATGCTTTGGTTTCAGGGTTAGAAATAAGCGGTCATCCCCGTAGCAGAAACACCGCGACACGACGACAATGTCGCGGACACAGAAATCTGCTTGCGGACAGTTTTTGTCGGCATATTAAAAAAAAGTTTTTAATTGTCTGCCGTAAAAAAAAAAATTATTTTTAACCGTCCGCAACTTTCGGGAACATTTTGCCGCGGCTCCCGAATAATAACGCTGTCTCCGCTCTGCGATGACGTCACTAACGCGAAAAGGAACGGCCGAATCTAGCTTTTACACACCTCTGAATCCTTCTGGTTTCATATTTTTATTATTTGCCAACGATCATCATTTTTATTCCCCCTGCACCATTTTGAATTAATTTTGCGGCCCATCGCAAAAATGCATTTATTTTAAACGGCCCTTTCAGATAAATACGATTCAATACAATAACCCCATCATAAAAATATGAATGACTGATAGAAAACGGCCCTTCTAAAAACTTACCTTCTAAATGGGACCTTTCTCACAAATATTACTCATTAAAATCAGGGATCCGTAACTTAACGTAACAAAATTGTAACGTTATTTGGCCTTGTAACAAAATAATTCGTTATACAATTTTTATATGTACAAATAACTGCTTGATTTTCGTTATGTATTAGTTACGTTACATTTTGCATTTTATTATCGTACCGTAACAAATCTACAGAACGCAAATGAATACGTTATTGCAATAACGTTATTCAATGGTATACTTATTATAATGCTATTCCGTTTTGTGTTATACTCAGAAACTGAACAAAAAGTAACAGAATGCATTCGGTTACTCATGCTAACGCTTAGTTTATAACGTTAAACTCACCTAACTATTTAATAAAGATTCAGTATCAATTAGTTATAGAATATAGCATTTCGCTGAATAACGTTTTAAATACGGTATGAGACCATAACGTTAAAGGAACAGAACGATATTTTCATACCGTTATAGCTACATAACTATATGCAATAATATTGGAACATTTCATTACAAATTGTAACATATTGGTGTCAATATATTTAAATACGGTATAAGATCTAACAGTTCAAATAACTTAAAGATTTCTGATCCGAATCAACGGCTTTTCGGACTGAGAGGAGGGTGTAAGATAAGTGTTGCGTGAGAGCCACCCTTACTTATGTTTTGTATGTAGCACACACACGGACATAGGGGCTGTCCAGGAGCAAGGGCTTCGGAAGCATAGGCCAAGGGATCATTTGCCTCCCCTCTAGATTATTATATGCCGTTTTTTCTCTGCTTTTTAGTTTTTTTCCCATACGATAACCATATGTTGAAACAATCTTTGTCCTCCCCCCACCCCTGCATCGGAAAGTTTTGTGCCAACGCCCATGTCCAGGAGTCGCGAGTCAGACAGTATGATAGGGGTATATTGAATAATATAAGGGTATATAAAGGGGTACATACAAAGCCATTGCTAAGGCTTTATTTAAGGAGGGAAGATAAACTGCCAAGTCAAATATCGGTTTTTACCAACTTATTAATTTTTTTATCAACCATATTACCAACTTTTAATTTTGCCAACTGGGTTTGTGTAATTTTGTTAAGCGTATCAGTAATGAATTATGGTTTTCGTTATTTTATTTATTTACAAGTTTGCCAATTAGGAGTCTAATTTTGCCAAGTTTAACAGAATTTTGCGAGTATTAGAGGGTAGACTCCCCCTACCCCACCTCCCCCTTTAGCAAGGGCCCCGTGTACATGATCTTGAAGAAAAACCTTTTTTTCTAATAGTGGGTGCATGAGCTAAATTACTTGAACTTCTAAAGCCGAGATTCCAAAAGGAGTCAATTAAGTTTTCAATGGGTCTATATTATTCCAGGGACATATTGGGGATCGAAAATAACTTTTCACACTTTTAACAGATTTCTTCTTCTATTTTTTTAAATAAAAAATTTAAACATCTCTGGGGCACAGTCAGCTGGGACATGCCACCTTTTTACGATTGTAAAAACTGTTTTGGATGAAGTGGAAAGTCTCAGTGTTTTGGCTTATCCCGCGGTTGTCAGTCTGACTCTGGAATTTTGGATATTGAAGAGAAATCGTTTTTTATTATCTGGGTTATTTAATCGTCTAAGCCGAGATTTCAGAGGGTGTCAATGAAAGTTTTAAATGGGCAGAGGTTTCAGGGACGTTTTGAAGGGTGAAGATTATTTTTTTGTGTTTCAACTGTTTCTTAATAAAGACACATAAAACATTATTTAATACGGCGGATTAATTAGTTAAAACTTTTTATTTGGGAATACCTTATTCCCCCGTACACGATATATATTTCGGTTACACACATAACCATCTTCAGTCGTTTCTGGAGCTCTCACTAATGGCGGCTTCTTTTTATATCTTCGTCGTTCTTCTTCTTGAAAGTTCGATGCATGACGTCGTCCCATGATTGGTCGATTGTATGAAGCGTATCGTTGATGCTGCCCTCTGTCGTCAATATTTCTAAGCTCTCACGAATGTAGGCATATATACTATTTTTAAAGTTGGCTATTTTTTTAATATTTTTAAAATCAATGGTAATGGGCTCTTTCAAAGCTAGACGGGCTAGGGCGGTACTTTGTTTCTGGAGGTTAATGTCTTTAAAATGTTCGTTTTTTCGTTCTTTAATTTTCCTTTTTGTAACGCCGATGTAGCAATTTTCTTTATTAGTATCGTTTGACATAAAATTAATTTTATAGATCCCTGCGGTTTCGATGGGGTTGATTGGGTCTTTTTCCGATCTAATGCGCTGAAAGATTGTTTTATTAGGTTTAATTGGAATACGTAAGTTCTTTTTACTGGCGATATTAGAAAGTTTATTGGCAACAACAAATAAAAGGAGTCCCAAAGGAGCCCCCTCCAAATAAAAGGAGTCCCCCTCTACCAACAAATAAAAGGAGTCCCCATGGGCTCCCCCATATCCGGAATAATTGCCGACTGGAAAATGAGAATCCTTGAAGAACAGATTAAACAGACACACAATAATACCATCAAACTTTGGCTTCGCTATGCCGACGATATCTTCGCTATCCTTACCACCCACAATAATGAAGAAAATAATTTGATCAATCAACTTAATGCCATAGACCCGAACATTTAAATTTACCTACGAAAAAGAAATCAATAATAGCCTCAATTACTTACATGTGAACATAACCAGAAACAATAATCTCATAGAGACCACCAGTTTTCGAAAACCTACTTGTAATACTAATATAGTAAATTTTAAATCTAAAACCCCTTTCAACTATAAAATTGCTGCTATTCGTTCCTATATCGACCGCGCTTTCAAAGTGTGTTCTAACGACGACCTCCTTCAAAAAGAAATTGCTTTCATAAAGAAACAATGTCAAGACGCCCACTACCCTCGAGAAATTTTCGACAAAGTTTTCAAAGCTAGGCAACGAAAATTAAATGTTATAGACAACCGTCAAAAAGATAAACCACGTTTTACTACCGCTATCCCCTTTAGCTGAGGGATAGCCAATAAACTTTCTAATATCGCCAGTAAAAAGAACTTACGTATTCCAATTAAACCTAATAAAACAATCTTTCAGCGCATTAGATCGGAAAAAGACCCAATCAACCCCATCGAAACCGCAGGGATCTATAAAATTAATTTTATGTCAAACGATACTAATAAAGAAAATTGCTACATCGGCGTTACAAAAAGGAAAATTAAAGAACGAAAAAACGAACATTTTAAAGACATTAACCTCCAGAAACAAAGTACCGCCCTAGCCCGTCTAGCTTTGAAAGAGCCCATTACCATTGATTTTAAAAATATTAAAAAAATAGCCAACTTTAAAAATAGTATATATGCCTACATTCGTGAGAGCTTAGAAATATTGACGACAGAGGGCAGCATCAACGATACGCTTCATACAATCGACCAATCATGGGACGACGTCATGCATCGAACTTTCAAGAAGAAGAACGACGAAGATATAAAAAGAAGCCGCCATTAGTGAGAGCTCCAGAAACGACTGAAGATGGTTATGTGTGTAACCGAAATATATATCGTGTACGGGGGAATAAGGTATTCCCAAATAAAAAGTTTTAACTGTTTCTTGTTTTCTTTTTTAAATGAAAAATATTAATTGGTTGGTCTATTAATAAAATGAAATTAAGGAAGTCGAAATTAGAGGCGTAGCAATGAATATATATCCCCCTCAACGCCGAAATTTTTAGATCAGTTACCATGAGCTTTTAGATTTTTATGTCTTGCAGAAATTACATTTATTTATTCCCGACACTAATGCATATTTTTACCCCGAATAAATTACCCTCTACATTTCTGGTCAAGGTAGTGAAAAGGTTGGGAATCTGAAGAGAATTTCGACAACATTAATACATTTAAAGAGACATATTGGTTTACGTGTTTAATACCAAAAGTGATATCGTTCTTTTATAATTGCCGACATTAGCCGATCATTCTCGTTACAATTTTTTTCGGAAGGGGGGAGGGGATTGGTAATATGAAGTGCTCGAAAATGATACAGCTTGTTCATTAGAAATATGAGTGTCTCACGTTTGAGTACCTCATGCGTGCTTAATCATGTGTACTATGATTCACGTTAACCACAACAGGGCAATAATTTACTAGTGACAGTTCTGGATCCGCGAGTAAAGCTTCAATGAACAAAAGTGAGAAAATTGAGAGTCAAAATAATTTTATTTATGCTCAGTCAGTACATATACACGATGCTATTTTCCATTTAAATGTTAACAGTAATGTGTAAGGTATGTATGACAGACATTCACTGTTTAGTACAAGGACTAGTTTCTTCATGCTTCGAATCCTCACACTCACTCATTGTTAGAACTACAGTACGATTAAAATCAAGCATGTTTTTCAGCGTGGACATAATTTGTCTTTGTCTACATGCCTTGTCACGGCGAGGCACTTTTCAGATGTGATTGCCAGATAAAGCGAAGGGGAAGGGGAGAAAAAATGTTGAAAGTCGCACAAGGTTTGCAATTTTTGATAATTGATCGCCAAGTTTGGTGTCAAAAATACGTCTTCAAAACCAAACCAAGCTCTGTGATATCTTCCAAATTTGGCTAGAAACTGGCAAACGCGACAGATTATTACAAAGGAAAAGTATAGTTAGAATATGCCTGGCGAAAATTGTAAAACAGTTTTAGAAGGCGATTTTAATATAGATCTCAATTCCGAAGATGTGTTTTATGGAACAGGAAGACAAATATGGTACACTCATAGATTACGATACACTTTCCAAATGGTATTTATAAAGGTGAAGTATAGTTAGAATATTGCCTGAGAAAGATTCTTAAACAGTTTTGGTAGGCAATTTTAATATAGATTTCAATTTTGAAGAAAAGTTTGTGAGCAAGAAAGACAAACACGGCACACTCATGAATTATGATGCACATTCCAAACAGTATTTAAAATGCTGAAGTATAGTTGGAATATGCTTGTAAAACAATTTTAGTAGGTGATTTAATGATAGATTTAGAATCCAAACATGTGTTTTATGGAGCAAGGAAAAAAAATACAGCACAATGAATAATGATACACTTTTCAACTTAATGAAATAAGGAAGAAAACTAAGGAAGAAGCATAGACTATGATATGCTTTTAATACATAGCACTCAAGTGCGTATTTAAAATCTGTGTTTCAGATTTTAAATATGCACTGTGTTCTTAAGTGTTTCAGATTTTAACTTTAAAAAAAAAATAATACAGCCAACTAGGAAAAATTCAAGCTTGTAATAGTCCTGCATTTACTTTGAACAAATAACTACATCTTACATTTTAGCAGTTTGTTGCTACGGCCAGGCAAGTAAGGCTAAATAGTAATTAAAAGGAACATTCAGATAAAAAATACGATTTTCGCCAGTTCTACAGGAACATTTTGACTGACAGTGACTTGACTTTGATTCACGGGGATTATGTAACTCACACGACATCACAAAAATTTGTCAACCCAGATGTCTTCCGACTTAAAACTCGGGGCGCAAAAAAGGAAAGTTGTTAAGAGCTGTAAAAAAGAATTCGTTTACATTATGGTCTATGGATAGAAATTCTTGAAAGTGCGCTATTGCATCGGCAGAAAACCGTCCGAAACTGTAGACCGTTAGATCGACAGCAGCGCAGTATGTCCGAACGCGGTACCTTAACACTTTGGCTATCGATCTTACTCATTGTCTTAACACTAGTGTCTAAACGGCGCATTCGATTGAGCTCAAATTGAGCTTGTATGTTATAGGTCACGGTCGCATGACCTGCGTAGATTTTGGTGTGTGTAGTGCTAATAATTTGTTCACAGGATTGCAAAAGTAATTCTTATGCATTTCGGCCTATGAATGCAAATCAATTAAAACGTACTAGTGTTTAAATGGTACATTCGAATAAGTTTAAAAAGGGTATGTATATTATAGATCGCCGTCACACAACCTGTATATCCGCCACTGGGTGTAATAAGCATCTTTATAACATAGTGAACTTTCTTGTATTACTTCAGTTTTAAAGTATTTCAAAGACTGAGATAACCATTCCCCTCTTCTTTTAAATACAAGAAATTCCCTTAAAAGTGCTCCTATGAGAACCCATGAATGACGACACGATCCATAGATTGAATACTATTGATTTATACGAAAGTTAATGCAAGTCATGGAACTGACTTCATGCTAGATATACACTTACAGAATTTAGAGTTATTTTTAGGTTAAAAATGCAAAATAAAATACCTGGGACCAAATAGCTGCCTGGTTTGTCGTTGCATTAGTGAGGTTCTTCGTATATGTATTATATTTCTAAAGATAGGTTTATGTTTTTTAATTCTGACAAAAAAGATTGTACGGAAATCTATTTGGGCGGTCTATAAAAAGTCCTTTTCGTTTGCACATCACACCGTTGTAAAATCACAAAATAAAAATATCATTATGTTCAAAATAATTATACAAAATAAACGTCTCCTTTTAAAATAAAAAATACGGTGAAGGGGATGGCACAGCCGCCTCAAATACAGCACTTCTATTCTGATTGAAAAGCAATTCGTATCGTAAATTTATGGACGAGAAATTTTCGTGAGAAATATCGTGTGAGACAATTCTCTGTCTCGTCTAGCATCTTGCTTTGCTAAATATTTCCTTTCTCGTCTCGCGTCTTGCCTCGAAAATTTTTCTCTGTTTCATCTCGTGTTCTAGTCTCGCATGCTAAACAGGAACGCGACACGATGTGATGCATCTCGTGTCCATCCCTAGTCACAACTCTGCCGGATTAAAAGTGGCTAGAATCACAGCGAAAAATGGATAGAAATGGCTAAAAATTATTTCGAGCTGAGAGAAAAATAAATTACTAATAAACTAATTGCAATAACAAAACAAAATTTTGATTTTGCCTCGTTTTGAACGTGTCCTTAAAGGAATAAATTGTAACATCAAGTCAAGGTGCGCTATTGTGTTCTCGATATCCATGCTAGCCTCCCGCGCGTTTGTTTCCCCTCTCCGGCGTTCGCCGAAGTTCGTCGGCAACTTCACTCGCCGCGTGACGTCACGTTTTCTCCCGCGGTTCTTCTTTCGGTTTTTCTCATGAGCCGTGATCGCTGCAACATATCTCCATAGTAACGGAGACATTTTGTTTCTGATTGGCCGGTCAGAACCTTGTTTTATGCAAATTAACTGTTGCACATGTGAATTGTACGTATATAATGTGGTTCCTTTTGCCTGCGAGTTATTGCATTTCTATGGCATGCTATTCGATTCTAGCCTCTGTATATTCTGTGTATGCTAGTTCTGTAAGACGCTCAGCGAGCGTGAATGTATTTGAACTTTATAATATTTATTTTAATTAAAGAACTTTTGGTTTCTTAATGATGTCTCATAATTTCAAGTGTTAAATCACCACTGCTGGCAAAATGCGAATAATATCTTCTAAGATTTTGGTTATGGGCCGAGCAATCCCATTGTAAAACTGCTCATTGCTGACTTTTAATAATGACAGCATACGTGCACATTGTCATTTTCAACTCAAGACCCGGCCGGTGTTTTCCGTCATTCGGCGTTACCGAGGTGTCTTCACCGAGGAGTGTAGCGGCGTTATGAAGCAAGTGTTCCGGCTCTAGTGTTTTTTTTTGTCATCATCATTGTTGTCGTATTCTACAAGTATCATCATCTTGTGCCTTCAAGAGTTCCGTCACCAGTCAAGCTTTCGAATCCCCGTTTTAGTGTTTAGTTTTCAAGCTGGCGTGTTATTCCTTGCGTGGAAATGGACTTTTATTGAGTTGCTTCGACGGGGGCCGAGCATATCGGCGTTTCAGCCAAGCTTTAAAGGAGCCTTTTAACAGACTATGGAACTTTTCCTTGCAGTAATGTTTCGGTTTCATCAGTATGAAGTAGGACTCTCCCGTGTTGTAAGTTATATTTAAATTTTCATCATATGCATGTGTTTATTATACTTCTTGTAAATTAGTGTTGTAAAGTGGTAATAATGTGCTCGCATATTCACGAAAGTCACAACCAAATAGAGATGCTTAATGCATCGAACTGGAACACCTGGAAAGATGACATGAAGGTTTTGTTAATGGAAAGGGGAGTTTGGAAATTTATTGATAAAACTGAACCCGCTTTAGACGATAAAGCTACACAAAAGGAAATACTAGACTACAATTTGCGTAAAGCGAGGGCATATTCGACGATATATTTGGGTGTTAGCCCTGATCTTCGCTCACTTATATCAACGGTAGATTCGGGTGATGTTGCATGGGACACGCTTAAAAAGCATTTCGAACCCTCTTCTAGAGCTAGAACTATACAACTTTTAGATGAATTTTTCTCGCATCGTTATGTTGCGGAAGAAGGAATTGGATTATTTGCTGCTAAAGTAAAGAAAACAATACTTAAATTACGCGACTTAGGTCACCCTGTTGAGGAGTTATATCAGGGATTTCAGCTCATTCGATATTTAGATTCTAACTTTCAGAATATAGTACAAACGATTTATCGTTGGCCAGAGAAAGACTTTACCTTTCAGAAAATCTTAGACGAACTACTTGTAGAGGAGGGACGCATTCGTCAAGTGAAGGGGGACACAAGTAATTACGAGAGTACTTTGTTATCCACAACTGTTGAGGACACGCAAAAACATAAAAATGAAAACCCCAACAAGTTAGGTCCCTGCTTCCGGTGTAAAAAATACGGACATGTAATAGCCAATTGCAGAGTAAAGCTTAGTTTTAATAGAAATAAAAGTGGTACAAAACGAAAAGTAAAATCTAGTAATTATTGTGATGTTAAAGTAAACGAAAATCTCCTTAATGTTGAAGCTAGTAAACCTAATGCAGTAATAAACAAAATTTGGGTATTTGATACAGGTGCATCTAATCATTTCTGCAACAACAAAAGTTTATTTTCCACATATAAACCAGTACAAAACACCACAATGTCTCTCGCGATAGGAAACTTAGAAAGTGAGGTAGAAGGTGTTGGAACTGTAGAGTTTGGTGTACGTCTTAATGGAAAAGTACATATTATAAAGCTGACGGATGTGATGTACTCACCGAAATTGCGTAGGAATTTGATATCTGGTTTGAAGGTGGAAAGTGCTGGTGCAAAGTTTATAGGTACAAACGGTAAAATTTGGGTATATAATAAAGCAGGTGAAGCAATTTTTTATGCCAAACGTACCAATGGTCTTTATTTTTTTAAACCCTCGCACTACATTAAAAATAAAACGGACGGCAAAAAGGTAGGAAGTAAAATGTATAATCTGTCAACTGAAACAACCAGTGAATTAGCCCTTTGGCACTACAGGTTTAATCATGCTAATATGGATTATTTAGTGCATACTAGTAAAAATAACAGTGTTCGTGGATTACCCACATTAAAAATCAATAAAGAATCTTGTACGTCGTATAAACTAGCTAAAGCGCGAAGGAAGAGTTTTAAACCTATATCGAATATTAGATCTTCGAAACCGCTTGAATTATTGCATCTTGATGTATGTGGGCCGTTGCCCGTTGCGTCACTTGACGGTAGCCAATATTTCTTAACTGTCACTGATGATTATTCTAGGCACGTAACTGTTTTTACTTTGAAGAAAAAGTCTGAAGTTTTTTATTGTTTTCAAAAATACCAAAGACGAATGGAACGGCAATTAAATTTAAAAATTGTAAATGTGCGTACAGATAATGGAATGGAGTTTTGTAATAAAGACTTTAAAAATTTTCTTGACAAAGAGGGTATTCATGCCGAAAGAACAAATACTTACACACCAGAACAAAACGGTGTTAGTGAACGGTTTAACTTAACAGCAATGAACGCAGTTAGGGCTATGCTTCATGCCAGCAGTTTAAATAATAAATTTTGGGGCGAAGCAATTCAATGCTTCATACACACTTGGAATCGGATTTGTCATAAAAATAAAGATAAAACACCATTCGAACTTTTTACAGGTAGAAAACCAGTAGTCTCTTACTTTAAAATGTTTGGCTGCACAGCCTATGTAAACACACCGAAGAATTTAAGAAATAAATTAAGTTTAAAAGCAAAAACCGGCATAATGGTAGGGTATGCGTCGGATACTAGAGGTTATCGCATATTTCTTAAAAATGAAAATAAAGTAATAGAAACATCAAATGTTAAATTTAGTGAGAGAATTAAGTGTGTGGAAGCCGAACTGGAACCCAGTAAGAGTAATAAAAGATTTGTATATTTTCAAAAAAATGATATGGATTTAACCAGTCTTGAGCAAACGCATGGTGAAATCGCCCTCCCCCCAGATGAAAACATCGTTTGGATTAGACATGCTGTTCCACGAAAGGATGAAACGCGAGTTGATATTTATTATAACATTGAGGGTAAAAATATGCGTTTAAGATCCGGTAATGAGGTAGAGAAATACTGTAAAGCGCATAACATTAAATTTGATAGTAATCTGTTTGATTTTAGTGGTAAGAACACTTATTCAGGAAAAGTGACAGATCAAATAAATTTAGATGAAACAACGGACAATTGTCAACTCGAAGCGCTTAATATAGAAATAAAAATTCCCAGTAATTATAATGAATGTATGTCGTCTGCGGAAGTCGAAAAATGGCAGTGTGCTATGGCCGAAGAATTAAAGATGATGCATGCGCGTAATGTGTGGGAACTAGTCCCTAAACCTGATAATAAAAAACTTATAGGGAACCGCTGGGTATATAATTTGAAATGTGATGAAAATAATAGGATAGTAAAATATAAGGCCAGACTTGTAGCGCAAGGATTCGCGCAATATAGAAACGACACACATGACGAAGTTTTTAGTCCGGTAGTTAATTTTTCATTAATCAGACTATTCTTTTCAATTCTTGTATGTTTCTTTAATTGGTGTTACTGTCAAATCGATATTAAATGTGCGTATTTATATGCACCTCTACAGGAAGAAGTTTACATGTATCAGCCACAGGGATTCAAAGATCCCAACCATCCTGATCACATTTGCCTACTTAAAAGAGCTTTGTATGGTTTACGGCAGAGCGGTAAAGAATGGTTTTGTGAACTTGACCGAACACTAGAAAAATTAAAATTTAAAAGACTAGAATGGAGTAATTGTACATACCATAGCTGCCAACCTTAGAGAATGAAAATTAGGGAGATTTTCGAAAAAATTAGGGAGATTTTTAAAAAATTAGGGAGACTTTAAAAAACCCTTGTTATCGATGAAAAAACTCCATGTACACATGCGTAATATATCAGTAACCAAGAAAATTACATATAAAAGAAAAATTTATAGCTTAAAACTTATTAAAACAGCTAATTTTAAAATGCGATACTTTTTTAAAATAAACAATTTTTTAAACAGTAAATACTTTTGAACTATTTGCATTCATGGGCGCCGGCAACATAGGGCAAGTGCCTCCCCCCCTCCTGGATTTTTCTATGCAGTGTTTTCCCTTGCTTTTTTGTTATTTTCAACATGGTAACCATACTTTTAAGTAATCTTTGCCCCCCCCCCCTGGGAAATATTCTGGCGGCGCCGATCGTTTCATTACAAATGAATTAAAATACCGAGAACGTTTTGTACGTTTCGAACCGTATTTTTTGACTATATCGGAATCCGGGAACATCTTTTAATAATGCTCCTACGTGATCTGAGCAACTTAGTGGCAAGTTATGCTCATAGATGAACTTAGTAAATAAGCACTCTGCTTTTATCACGCTTAGAACCTGCGATGTAGCAAATGAGAAGTCAATCTTAAACTGTTTGCACACGCTTTAGTGTTGGTTTGATGCTTTTTCGATTTAGCGTGAGTCACAATGTCATTTCTTCCCCCATGCACGATAGCAATATCACATGTACTATATGTGCAAAATGCAAAGTTTGTACCTTTATTTGACGGTTTGATAAATTTAAAGTCCTTGGAATAAGCCGATTTAAATTGCATTAAATACTTCTTTCCAGACATAATTTTACCGCTCACTCAACTACGAACACCACAATCTAGCATGCTGGATCGCAAAATACATAAACAAAACATACACGTGCAGAGTGGAGTGGAGTGGAAGTGGAGGGGGAAAGCTCTGTAATTCGATTCTGCGGAGTGTTATCGATAATCCCAACCGTCGTCTTTCGGAAATTCATGGGGAATCGGCGAGAAAGCTTGCTACGTTCTACGTGCTATGACGTCATTACGAAATATCAGATTCGGCCAATAGCGAAGTTTCTTCAGTTTCTGTCGTTAGCATTTAGCAAGTTCTGTAATTTCTTTTCAAAAATTGATAAGTACATAAAACATGGGAATAATTTGGAAAAATTCGGGAGATTTATAAACTTTTCGGGAGTTCGGGAGATCTTTCTGAAATTCGGGAGTCTTCCGGAAAAATCGGGAGGTATGGCAGCTATGACATACGTATATAGTGATAATGTTGTTCTTCTTGTGTATGTCGATGACATTTTGATTTTTGGAAAAACATTGGACTGCGTCAACCACATTGTGAGTTTGTTCAAAAATGAATTTGATATCACTGTTTTAGGAAAAACAAAAATGCTTCTAGGAATTGAATTTGAAGGAAAGTTTGGAAAGTTATACATACACCAACACAAGTACATAGATAAAATTTGCGAACAATACAAAAGTTTTAATTTCCCACTATCAACTCTCCCCATTGTTAAAGGCTGTATCCTGTCAAGACGGACAGTCCTGCATCAGAATCGGAAAGAAATGAAATGTTAAAGTTACCATATAGAAACGTTGTGGGATGTTTGTCGTATCTCGCAAACCGTACGAGACCAGACCTTTGTTATGCTGTAAATATTTTAGCACAATTCCAAGAAAACCCCGGTGTAAAGCATTGGAACGCATTATTGCGATTATTGGGTTATGTTCAATATACAAGAGATTATAAACTTAATTTGTCAGATGTAACTAATGTAGAAATTAACTGTTATAGTGATTCAGACTTCGCATCCAATAGAGATGATCGCATTTCTATGGGTGGGATATTGCTGTTCATGAGTAATGCGCCCGTAATTTGGCATACGTTCAAACAAAAGTTTGTAAGTCTTTCTACCATGGAATCGGAATTTGTTACTTTAACGGAAGCTTCTAAAGAAGTTAGTTGGATAAAACACATCTTAGATGAATGTAATGAATTGGGAATTGCTGAATTACAATTAAAAGACAATAAGATATTTTGTGACAATGAGGCCGCGATTAGATATGCAAAATCGCCTATTGAGAATATTCGATCTAAGCACATTGACGTAAAACTACACTTTATAAGGGATTTAGTAAATGATGGACTTTTTGAACTTAGATATGTTCATAGTAAAAAGAACTTAGCTGATGTATTTACGAAGCCACTCCACAAACATGGACTGAATAAGTTTTGTGAGGTTATATTTGAACGAAGTGTATAATATATTGTTTTCTTGCATAGGAATATTTGTGGTTTGTGATTAAAAAAAAAAAAAAAAAAAAAAATGTGTGTTTGTAAATAATTCTGCAGAATACGTCTAATAAGGTTTATTGTATTGTATTGTGTTGCATCGTTTAATATATATATACTAAAATGTTTTGAATTTAAATGTGTAAAGGTTTTGGGAAAGTAATTTTGAATTTTTTTCATGTTTTGATAATGTACTTTTTTTTGCTGCGATCACGGTGCATGAGAGGGGGCCGCTTGCTAGCCTCCCGCGCGTTTGTTTCCCCTCTCCGGCGTTCGCCGAAGTTCGTCGGCAACTTCACTCGCCGTGTGATGTCACGTTTTCTCCCGCGGTTCTTCTTTCGGTTTTTCTCATGAGCCGTGATCGCTGCAGCATATCACCATAGTAACGGAGACATTTTGTTTCTGATTGGCCGGTCAGAACCTTGTTTTATGCAAATTAACTGTTGCACATGTGAATTGTACGTATATAATGTGGTTCCTTTTGCCTGCGAGTTATTGCATTTCTATGGCATGCTATTCGATTCTAGCCTCTGTATATTCTGTGTATGCTAGTTCTGTAAGACGCTCAGCGAGCGTGAATGTATTTCAACTTTATAATATTTATTTTAATTAAAGAACTTTTGGTTTCTTAATGATGTCTCATAATTTCAAGTATTAAATCACCACTGCTGGCAAAATGCGAATAATATCTTCTAAGAATCCAGACAGTCGTCTACGAAGTTTTGTTTCGCTGTCGCAGAATGTCTACGCTTTTAAAAAGACGTAGACCATCGTTTATACCATCATGTTTGCGCATGCGCATTATAAAATAAATTTAAATAACATTTAATGATGCAAATGGAGAATTACAGACACGAACAAGCGGAATGGACCTATGACTAACGACGTTTAAAATGGCTAGAAATGGCAGAAATAGCTTCAAACAGGAAGAATACGGCTTAATTCCTTAAGTTCTGATATTCTGATTGTCTGATGTGGGTGATTGGATGGGATATTTCGGTGAAAGGTCTCGACATACAAAATCAAATGTAAGTCATGAAATCGAAGAACCTTTTTGCGCTGTTATCTTTTGTCGCAAACATAGCCAGAAGTTTGTCTGGAGAAGTTGTGAAAAGCAGCGGTGCACCCTGGTGCCGAATAGTAAAAAATTTTGAGGGAGCTCTAATGATTCGTTGGGACGTGGGGGGGGGGGCGTTAAAAAATACTACTTTATAGTTTAATAGTTTCCATAGAATCAGGGATTTTGTAATTACGTTCCAAAATGTGCATTTTTCATTATAATCATCATATTAAAAAATTCTTTTTACATTTCAGAAAATCTGCATAATTGTTTCAAGTATCCTATCTTAATTTCAAATTAAAAAATCTGGAGTGACTCCACTCGACTTTCCGAACACTTACGATTAAGATCATTACCAAGCACTTAAATAAATTTTAATCGATGAATAATTCAAACATATACCAAATTGAAACTCAATCGAATGCACCGTTTAAATGCTTGCGCACTTTCAAGAATTTCTCCCGATATGCCATTATGCCATAACATAAAAGAAAGTTTTGTCGTAGCCCTGTAGGAGAACTATAAGTCCTATACACACCAAAATCAATACCGGTCTTAGGATGGTGGTGGATATAACATGTATACCGAATTTGAGCTCAATCGAATGTATCGTTTAAACGCTAGCGCACTTTCAAGAAATTCCCCCCATAGGCCATAATGTAAAAGAAATCTTTGTCGTAGCCCTGTAGAAAAACTAAAGTCCTATACACACCAAAATCAATACCGGTCTTGCAACGGTGGTTTATAACATGTATACCCAATTTGAGCTCAATCGAATCTACCGTTTAAACGCTAGCGCACTTTCAAGAAATTCCCCCCATAGGCCATAATGTAAAAGAAATCTTTGTCGTAGCCCTGTAGAAAAACTATAAGTCCTATACACACCAAAATCAATACCGGTCTTGCAACGGTGGTTTATAACATATATACCCAATTTGAGCTCAATCGCATGCCCCGTTCAGGAGCTATTGTGTTCACACACACACACACACACACACACACGCGCGCGCGCGCACACACACACGCACGCACACACACACACACACATACATACATACATACATACATACATCTCGACATCTCGTAAAAATGGCATAAATAGATTCAGAAGCCCTCAAAACGTGTAAAAACACCAAAATCTCGAAGTCGAATTTTTTCATGATTACAATACTTTCCTTACATGGTACATGTTCGGAAAGTAATAAGTTTAAATGGAGCTCATAAAACTGTATATAATTTAATAGACATGAAAGAAATGATGTTTTTTTCGCTTTTTTTTTTTAGATTACGTTGATTATCAACTCGGGGGATCTAGTCCGAGGGGAGTGCTCTCCGTGGGTGTTTTTCTAAGGGGTCCTAAACTGTATTTACTCGAAGTTTCGGAGAAAATCCGGAAATCTCTGAAAGGCTAGGTAGGCGGATGCGACCTGAATTTAAACCAGGCACCTTCTGTTTACTAGTTGAGAGCGCTTTGTGCTCGGCCACTGGTGGGGCACATCAGTTTTTTTAACTTAATTTCAAAAAAAGGAAGAGGTTCTATGTTAAACGTGTATGATTTTTAAAAATAACTTTCACTTTCTTTGGTATAGTTTTGGATCAATATATTTAAAAAAAGGGTCAATTATCTTTTATTTCGCATTAGAAAATTTCACGATTGCAAAACTATAAAGTAACGAATCCGAGTATCCGGAAATAATCTTCAAGATGTTTCTTTATCCACTCATCTTGCTTAGCCCTAAAAACTAATACAATTTTCTAACGGTCCCGCCACATTTCTGTCAATTCAACTCTGTTTAGACAGAAAGATTCGAAATAAACTTTAAATTTGCGCTTTCAGCTTATATTTATCAAAATTTTTTTATGGTTAATTTTTTTAAGTTTAAAAAGAGTCTTTTTTATACAAGCCTACTATTTGGTTAATTGTTGAAAACTTTTTACTATGGATAATAATACTTTCATCACGAAAAAGAGTTCGCTTAAATATTACGAATGATTTATCGAAGAATTGGTTATTACAAGTGTTTCAGGCTAAGGAAAGATTGTGAGAAAAAGGGAGAAAACGTGAGGAAAATGCAAACCCCCTACACATTTTTAGTTGCTTTTTCCAACGATGTATCTAATCAGGGATTTATAAATACAGGGTGTGTCACAATTCTCTCCCGGGTTTGGAAGGCTTATAAAAAAATAATATATTACCGATATGGCAAGTTATCTTTACTGAAGAAAAGAACACTACAAGTTTTGTTTCACAAATCACGAGCTTCCTGTATCTCTAAATATATACATATAGAGTGTGTCACAATTCCCCCCCCCCCCCACTCCGGGTTTGGAAGGCTTATAAAATATATTACCAATACAGCATCAAAGTTGACTTCACGGGGAAAAGAAACATTACAAGTTTTGTTTTTCACAAATATCCAGCTTCCTCGTCGTTGAATTGGTCGAGGCTCTATCAATGACAATTGCCTTCATCCGTGGCCACCACGCTCTCCAGACCATAAGTATGCGATTTTTTTATGGAGTTATATAAAAGATCATGTGTTGGTGCCCCCTGTGCCTCATTTACGCCAAAGGATCACAACCGCATTCGCTACCATTGATCGCGACAAGTTAAAGCGAGTATGGGAGGGAAGAATTTGACTTTAGACTTGATAGCTGCCACATCACGAAAGGTTCACATATTGAACATTTATGAAAAAAAAAGCTTGTAACATTCTTTATTCAATAAAGTCAACTTCGTTGCTGTATTGGTAATATATTTTTTAATAAGCTTTCCAAACTCGGGAGGGAATTGTGACACACTCTGAATGTATGTCTGTTCTTCTGTC
Organism: Cheiracanthium punctorium; assembly: GCA_038373885.1. Taxonomy (NCBI): domain Eukaryota; kingdom Metazoa; phylum Arthropoda; class Arachnida; order Araneae; family Cheiracanthiidae; genus Cheiracanthium; species Cheiracanthium punctorium. The sequence continues at coordinate 53,088 of JAWZYV010008448.1, forward strand.
TATCCTCTATAAAGTATTAAGATAAATTCTAATATTCTGCGGTTTCTTTAAAAAAACGAAAGTAAAATTAAAATTACAAAATATTTAATTTCATTTTTAAAAAAATTCCTTGTGTGGGGATCTCTTCGTCCTCCTGCCCCCACACTACGGGGTAACTTTCAAGTGTATGTTCAGGGGTTTCGGAGGCTTACTGTATACCACTGCTAGGGGCGTAACCCTTGTGAGGAACACTTTCCAAACATTGTGTCGAGGGGTCGCAAAATTCAAACCCTGCCAGAAGCAATCATGACACCTCAGCTAATATGCTGTTGCTCTTTCTTCTCAACCGAAAGCTGTCGGCAACCTCAAGTTTGCATTTTTCTTGACCCCTCCAGGAACAAAACAACCCTCTGCAAGAAAGTCGCCCCCTCAGTCTCAAGGTCATCTTTTTATGGCTATTTTATCTGCTAATCATCTGCAAAGTCAAAAAATATTTCTTGCTACTTCTGACTAATTCATTTGAGACGATTACTTCTCACAAAATCCTTTGAGGAGTTCTTTGTGAAAAAGCTCCCACAGGCTTTTGTCTTATCGAAAAATAGTAGCACCACACTCTTAGAGTTTCAACCAATATAGAAAAAAAAGATATTTGACAGTAGAAAGATTGGCACGAAATTTTTGAGGGGGCTGCAGCCCCGCAAGCCCCATGGAGTCGACGACTATGGCCGTACATATATAAACTTATGTTCGGCTTGATGGAAAAATATTACAACTCATGCTAAAATTACCCGGGGAATGATATATCCCGATATCCTCAACCTCGGCTTCATGTGTTCTTACATCGTTGGTCTTCTGTCAAATGAATTTATATATTTAAAAGGGGACAATGTGATCATGCTTTCCTCATGCTCATGACTAAAAACTCATCGTGGTCATGATGCACGAACTGCTTGTTGTACAAAATTTCTTCGGAAGACAATAAATCAAATAGTACAAATTGACATAGTTTCTATAAAACTAGGCGCAGAATTTGAATACGGCAGCTTTACGGTTTCACATTAGTTCTGTCTCGGTATGTTGGAACATTCAATAATTAAGAAGAGGAGGAGTGGAGATTACAGTACTTACATTTTTTGTACTGATATCTTTTTAAACATTACTTACGTTTTTTCTCTATTACGTACCATCATAAAAGTACGCTTATTCACTATCTCATAAACCTCTTATACCTCATTAACGGTAAATAGAACTGACCATGGTCTCTTTATGATTTTGTGATTTCTGTTTAGTTCAACCATGGGGGCCGGGAGGGAGGTGAAAGGGGGCGCACTTGCACCACCCTGGAGTTTGAAAAAAGTATAATTAACCTGAAAATATAAGTAATTTGTTTTGCACTTAATACAGATAAAAAAATAGCCTAAATGTGTGTGTGATATTTTCAATTCTACGTGTAACTGTTGCATTAAATTAGCTGTTTAGACCTGTGTTTATGGCTTAATATTTTCTACCATTGTACATGAATTTGAAACTTTTGAGAAGTCATCCACATTTTTATTTTGGATAATGTTGGCGCACGCACATGAGCCCTCATAATGTATTGACCAACGCTTACCGTCGTAGTAGTGTTGAATGCGTCACGGCATGTATCCGCAATCAGGAAAAACTATTTTGAAATAGTCTCGATAATATTCGAGGTAGACGGGACTGGGCTTGTCTTGAATTATCGAAATCATCAAATTAATAAAAAAATAAATGGAAATAAATCAATTTTTGTGATTTTAATACATATTTAAATGAAAAATGTAGTTACATGTAATCATATTACTGATTAGATCAGGTTAATTATATCAGAATACAATAATCAACTGTTTTGTATTGACACGTTGACTAGTTTCCAAACAGCAGTATCGCACCATTGCCAAAGCAGCGTGTCAATACTGCACAGAAATGTCTATGAGAACATCTACAGAAAAAATACACCCACTTTCTTTGGAAGAGGGATTTCTGATAGGGCTTCCGGGTGCACCAAGTATTTGAATTTTCGTCCTGCAATTAAAAAAATTGCCTGTTTCATATGTGTTGGTCATTATTTGGGAGCTAAACTGATTTTTTCACTAACTGAGATGTATAGAAAACTAGAACAATCGAGACTCGAACTATCCAGACTCTATTGTGAATATGATTAAATTCAATTATTTTAGGACTTAACGCTTAAAGTTTAACATTTCTTTTGAACATTATAGAGTTAATTTTTCAGAGATTTAAACTCAAAAACTGTTAGATGAAAATTTGTATTTTGAGATGGTGGTTTATCAAATATTAAGTGAAGGCATCACTGCGTCATTTTCGAAACTTGGGCTCAGTTTTAATACGGGGATGTCCTTGCCAACTGCACTTAAGGAAAACCTGCACATGGGCTATCTGTCATGGAAGGAGCAGGTTACCTTGGGCAGAGGACTTTTTAAAGGGTTCTAACGCGTTTTCACGTAACATATAGAGAAAACTGGCCAAGACTGAAAACCGTTAGATTGACACCCGCGCGGCAGATCAGAACTATTGACCTTCACATTTTAGCCATCTACCATTTTCAGTACTGGACATGGCGGGGACCCACTCCTAAGCCAAAAATTGCTATATACACCAATGCTAGACAAAATACATTTTTTCGCTTCAGTTTTTCTGGGAAAAGTAGTCTACTTAAATATTAAACAATGTTATCAAAATTGCATATAATTTAAATAATTAATTATTAGTATACTTAAATTGACATATTACTAATTAGGCCAAATTAATAGTTTAAGATTTTGTACTTTTCAGCTGCGACAAAATATCTATGACGATGTTCATTTCACATATTAATGCTACATTTTCCAGTCAAGACTCTTTTTCCTTCAAACGCCAAATAGTCTAATTTTTTATATGCATGTATACAGGGTGTCCCTGAAGGTAGCTAAAATACATACAAAGAAGCATTTTTCTGCGTTGCAACGTTTGGTTGGAAATGAAAAATTTAGATAGTTTCAGCACGATAGGGATCCAGCCTATTTCGCAAATAATGTGCGTAATTACCTCATTGTCATCTTTGACCTCCAATGGATTGGACAAACGGAACTATACTCTTGGCCAGTAGGTTCATTAGATTAATCAAGTATCGAGTTTTGCTTTTCGGGACATCTCAAGGCACTCGTTTACGAGACTCCAGTTGACTCAGATGAGGGCCTCATTACAAAACTTTAGTAACCGCTGCAACCGTTCGTGGAACACCTGGCATCTTCGAAAGGGTACGCCAATCACTTGCTAGTCGCTACCAGCAAATTTGAGCATTTATAATAGAGCTTTTTCATTTCTTTTGCTTTTGCTATATTTCCACCTACACTTTTTATTTCTAACCTCACACTGCTAATCTGCTATACAAAAAATGCTTCTTTATATGCATTTTATTTATTCTTAAAGTTTGGCCTATGAATTCAGTAACACCATGTATATGTGTATTTCTTGGGTGCACCCTCCTGGAAATGATCCTGCCGGCACCCTTGAATTCAATCGTCCTTCAGTGAGTATGGACGAACTCCAAAATCTGTACTATTCCCGGAGTTCACCGAAAAAAATGTGATGTGGACAGACACCACATGATTTCCTAGAACGTCTATAAAATCAAAAATATTTTCGGCGCACTTTATCTAAACGTATTTTGTTTGGAAAAGATAAAATACTGCAATAATACTATGGTTTAGCGAATTCTAGCCAAACATTTGAGATATCGCCAAGCTGGGCTGTATTTGAAAGATTTGCTTTTGGCACTTAATTGGGATATATTTTTCCAAAAGTCAACAAACTTGAGATAGTTCGCGAGATTTTGGGCAATAGCAGAAATAGCGATTCATCACAGACTTTCAATTAACTCAATATATCCATACACTTTAATGTATTTAAACACATTTGGCTGACCCTGTAAGTAAATTACCCAGTCGATTGCAATCAAAAAAGAGATGCCCAGTTAGATGTTACAATAGTTCTAAATACAAAATTTCAACATTCTACGGTTAAAAGTTTTAAAGTTATGCGAAATACAAAATTAATTTTGGCCCCGGATTTGGCGATATTTTGCCAAAACTCACCGAGGTCGATGAAAAATAGTAGGATTTTGGCCATTGATCAAACAATGACTGACTACAGATGTAATATATTGACGATTTCCATAGACATTAATGTATTGAAATTCTTTTCGGTGGTCCTGTAAATAAATTCTCAAGTAGATTGGAACCGAAAATCGAAATGCACAACTAGATGTAACAACAATCTTGGATGAGATCCAAGAAAATGACATCTCTATAATTTGTTGATGATATGAAATTTCAGCAATCTACGACCAATAATTTTTTGAGATATGAGGATTCAAATACATACAAATGTACACCGAAATTCGCCAATCTTGGCGACTTTTGGCGTAATTTTTGAGGGAGGCACGTGACCGTCGTTGCACCATAATCTAACTGCATGCTAGGATGGTATTGTGCTTGAAAAGGCTGAATGTCTCTAAACCTGCCATTTGACCTTAATGTGTTGGAATTTTTTGAGTGTTCCTGTAGAAGAACTATAAATAGAGACACTATTTTCGGTGGAGAGATTCATTTTGTGATCCTTAACAACATATATCACTTTTATTCGTTTGAAATAGCCTAATACTTTTTAAATACGCTATAATGAATTTCTGCCCATAGACCGTAATGTATCAAAAATCTTTTGGGTGGCAGTAAAGATTGGATAAGTTTATAAACGTACCCGATGTTTTAATAGATGAGCGAGCTGTTGAAAGAACATGTCCTGGAATTTGAAATAAGGCCGTGCGGGGATTCTAAAGATTGAATTATTATTTATATAAAAGGACCTGATGGTTGTTGGTTGCCTTGTAAATGACTGGCATCTAAAAATATATGTGCGTTTTATAAATCCAATCTTATCTCAAGATATTTATAGTATTTTGTATGATGTTTTAATAAAATTTGAAGATTAGCGAGAAGTTTAGCATGGGAAAACTTTACTTTGGCCCTGTAAATAAACTATCCAGTCGACTGGAGCCAAAACGGGAGGTGCACAACTAGATGTTACAGCAATCCTAAATATAAAATTTTAACACTCTACAACCAATAGTTTTGAGATATGTGAGTTGCATATGTACAAACGTATGTATAGACAGGAAAAACTCGTCGAAATGGACTCGTGATCGGTCGTCGATCGTAAAACGGAGACCTAGAATATACATACTGAATTTGAACTTATACGAATGCACCATTTAGACACTAGTACACCTTAAATTATTTGTGTCTATAGACCATAATAATGTATAAGAATCCTGTTTTGAAACCCTGTTAACAAACTATAAGCTGTGCACACACCAAAATATTTGCCGGTCATGTGCCTGAGATCTACAATATACATATACTTAATTTTCGCTTAATCAAATACACCGTTTAGAACTAACGTTAAAACAATGAGTATGGTAGACAGACAAAGTGTACTGGTCCCGCGTTGGGGCATACTTAACGTGACCATTTATTTTTTCTTTTAAAACGGGACATCTAATAATTTTCTTCCTCAAAACGAGACATCTACTTTTTTAAGAAAAAACTTGGTTTAAACACACATATGCTATAAAAAATAGTGCAAGACGTACGTTTCGGGTGGTACTAGGAGTGCCCCTTCTTCAACTTCAAAAAGACAAGAAGTGGAGAAATGTAAACAAAAGAGCACAGAAAAAAGGAAGTCGTCATTCGGAAGGAAAAAAATTCTTAGAAAAATAAGAGTGAAAAGGGAGAATAAAAGGGAGGGGGGGGGGGAGAATAAGCAAAAGAGTAACATAAGTAAAAAAAAAATTAAAAGAAGAAACACATGAACAATATACCCCCCCCGCCCATCCAACGATCATAAGGTGGTGAAGAAATAGAAAGCGTGCAAGTAAGAAAGCCTTAGGATTTTCAGAAACAAGGATATCAAGAAAAGGTAAAGAATTGTTGCATTCTTCTTCAAAGGTAAACTGTATAGAATAGACAACAAAATTAACAATAAAAAGTTAATTCTTGATTCCTGTATACGAGAATGAAAGAGTAGGGAAAGCGATTTCATTCCTTGTAACTTTTAGCGTTTTATTTGCGTCTCGAGAGGGGAGGCAGAGGGGCTTTTTTTTTTCTTTTTCAGACGCTGCCGTTGGATGGTTTTAGATTTTTTAGCGCCCTTTATTGAAATTGTTACCGTGGGTTGCTCTCGTTCAAAAACAGGACACTGCGGGGGACATTTTCTAAAAACGGGACATTACGGTGTCCCGAAGCTGCGCTTGGGGACAACAGGACAAGCCACCTAAAAACGGGACGTATGGTCACCTTAGGCATACTGCGTGGCTGTCGATCAAAGGATGTAGAGATTCAGGCGGTTTTATGTGCATGCAGATACAAAGTATATACGTGTTAGAACCCCTTAAAAAGGTCCCCTCCTCAAGGCTCGCCCAAGTCTCCCTCTCCCGTGGGTAGATGCCCTTCGTGTAGGCTTGCCATAACACAAAATACTGAAATACTCAATAGACGCTAGCGCACTTTCAGGAACTCCCGCCCAATGTATTAAATTCTTTTTGCAGCCTTGTAAAAAACTACACATCTTGTACACGCGAAAATCAATATGGGTGGTCTATAATATATATACAAAATTTTAGCTCAATCAAATGCACTATTTAAGAGCTATCGTGTTTGCTTACGTACACAAATCCATCACCACAAAAACAAAATAAATGAATTAATGCCCGAAAACGTGTAAATACATGAAAATCTTAAAAGTCGAATATTTTCATGATTACAATACTTTCCGTATATCTTCAGAAAGTAAAAATGCGATAGACTTAAAGATGAGGATCATTGACACATGAGAGAAATGACAAAATAGTATTCCGAAAATCAGTCATCACATTTGCGTAATAGCAATATATTTTTTTTATCGTAGTAGTTTCATAGTTCTGCACCATTTTATTTTTTATTGGACCTTTAATTATAATCCTTTTGAGCAGTATGGCTAACGTAATGTATGGGTACATCCACGCGCCACTGTAGCGTACGCAGGCTTCCTTCAAGGGGAGGGGGAGGGAAGACATAATTTGCATGCACATTAAGAAAGTACTATCTCTGCACTCAACACCATTTTCCCCCCTTTCTTCAAAAAAGAAATGGTATGCAAAAAAAAACAAGAAAAAACATAAAAGTAATGGATGATTGGTACATAATTGGAGTTCATGAGATCAATGATGTTACATAACACGTAAAACTGTATGTCTTTTCAAATATATTAACATTCCTGATAGCACTAGATCAGTAATTCCGGATTTCTTTCCACTATCTTGCGACAGTGCAGAGAGTAGTTTCTTTGGAAGGAGCTATGCATTAGAGTTGTGTATAAATAAACGTAATTTTCGCAAGGCATAAAAATCTAAATGCTTATGAGGTCGCATCGTGCCAAATGAATAAAACATTGAGTATGGTGGATTGCTAAAGTATTAAAATCCAGACTTCCAGGCAACTGCGTCTATCTAACGGTCTGAAGTTTTGGGCGATTTTTGCCAGATGTTACGCGAATATGCTTCGAATTTCTGAAAAAGACTGCGGCCAAGGCAACGACCCCCGCTAAGCAGATACCCGTCTTTTAGATTTGCCTCAGCAAAATACTCACATACGATATACACATACTCACATACCTGCATCGAATGCTAACACTGACTGATCTAAAAATTTCGGTGTTAGGAGGATACTTACCCCTAGCTAAGCCCTTAACTCACACTTCCTTTAAAAAATTTTTTTTTTAATAGACCTACAATTTAACCTTTCCAGGGGCGGTGTCAACATTGGTATGTCACTTTTTTACATTTCTTTAAAGTAAAGAAAGAACAACTACTAATTATTTTAACTTTTAAAATTATTAGGTCGGTGCATAATTATCAGGCGTTTTTCCCTTTCCCCATCGGCCGGAACAGTCCCAGCTTTCGCTCCCTTCCAGTCTGCCAAAAGTGCCTGGTCGTCAAAATCCAATGGTCGACCTCGTCCTGGCTTATCTTCCAAGCTAATGTCACCAGACTTGAAACGGGCAAACCACCCTGCATCGAATTCTGTTGTATTGTATTGTGGCGAAGCTACGCAAGGGCTATCTGCCAAAGAGAGGAGGTGCCTTGGTCGAAGGACATTTTAAAGGGTTCTAACTCGTATTCACGCTGTAACTGGATAAAAGAGACCCAAACTCAACACTGTTAGATTGACAGCCGCAGAATAGGCTGGACAATAGGCAAAACGCTGGATATTCACACTTTAAACAATTTTTTTTAATATTGTAAAAAAGTGACATGCTGAAACTGACTGTGTCCACAAAAGGTTATCTTTTTATTAAAAAATAAAAGGTAATACAATCACAGTACAAAAAATTATCTTTGACCCCCAATACTTCAATAAAATAATCTAGCTGAAGTAGCAGCTTTAAAAAAAAAATGAAAAAAATCCTCTTCAATATACATTGTCAGCGATCCAGAGTGGGGGGAGGGACACAGGAACACGTATCACCTGAAAATTACAGAATATTGACTTCGTTTTTAAATTCAAGTGAATTTATTTACCAGAAATATGAGCCAAATGTTTTGTGCCACTTCCAGAATTTTTTCTGAATCTGCTACTGTTAGTATCTACCCTGTTCATTTTAAATTAAATTCAAAATGTGCAAGTTAGAGGCTTATTTGGGAGTGCCCCTTATTGTTGGGGGCCCAGGCAATTGCCCCGAATGCCATGCTGAAAATCAGTCCTTGCATGTATCCTGTGTTTTATGTACGGAGCACGAGTCCGGGTCGTGAACCCACTCAATACTTTTACCTTTCAATCACCCTCCTCTCAGTCCGAAAAGTCGATGATTCGGATCAAAATTTTTAGGTTACTTGAACGGTTAGATCTTATACCGTATTTAAATATATTGGACCAATTTGTTATATTTTGTAACGGATTGTGTCAATATGAATGGCATTTCGTTCGTTATAACGGTATGAAGATGTCGTTCTGTTCCTTTAACGTTATGGTCTCATACCGTATTTAAATTGTTATTGAACGAAAGGTTATATTCTAACTAATTGATACTGTATCGTTATCAAATAGTTATGTGAGTTTAACATTATAAACTAAACGGTTAACATGATTAACCGAATGCATTCTGTTACTGTTCTTAGAGTTATTATGTATAACACAGAAAAGAATAACGTTATATTAAGTGTACGTTGAATATCGTTATTAAATATAACGTTATTCCCCGAGCACTCTTGGGTCAAGTAACCGAATACTGATTTCTCAAATCATTAACGTTATAGATTATAACGTTATTTCGTGAAGAACGATTTGAAAGTTACGGTATGAATAACGTTATTCGGCTTGTGATTAACGTTATGATTTGTAACGAATAACGAATTGGTTATAACGCACATTACGTTAAGTTACGGATCCCTGATTAAAATGCCTTTTACAAATGTTCTATTTTTTCAGATCGAAATATTATTATTATTGCTTTTTTCATCTTATGTTTTCATTTGCACGAGCTGATTACCCTGTAAGTGCCCCTTCTGCAATGTTTTGTTTTTGCTGACTCAAGTGAAAACTCGATCCACAGAACTACGTGCATATTTCGCTTAGGAATTGAGGGAAGAGGGAAGAAAATATAGTTGAAAAATACAAAATTGTTTAAAGTCATCTAAGAATTTAATTTCCTCAAATATTGGTGGTTACGTTTGATAAATACGTAGTTACGAATTATTAACAATTATTATTCGAGAGTTCGTCGCCAATTGTTTAGTTATTCCTCTTCTCTGTTTTAATTGTTTTGCACACTTGCAAGCTTTTTTTTTAACGATTTACTCTATTTAACCAGCTTTCTTATTATGCATTATTCATAATTATTACAGATATTTACTAACCATAAATAACTACGAATGATATAAAAAGTGTATTAGCAAAACTACATTTTGCGATTCTGAAATTGTGGGACTTCCAGAAATTGATCTGAAAATTGAGCGATTTGAGACATTTTGCGAATACAGCACTTGAAATGTATTATGTTTTGCCAAAATTAAGCATAGGTGCAGTTGGGGTTATTTGCGCCCGGTGCAGTCCTTTCGTTTTCTGCCACATTCTACTAAAGGCCAGAGCAGACATCAGTGCGTTTCCGTATGCTACAATGGGTACTCAATGTATTTTTCCGTATCTCAGACGGATTGAAGAGAAAAGTGTCCCCATTGTATGTTTGGCGTGCTTTTGTCGTTTCACGGGTTATCCTTTGTTGGCGAATCTCGACTGGTCATTAAAAGCCTATAAATTTTTCGACCCTGCACTGTTTCCCCCCTTTTACAAAGCGTGCACGTGCAAATTGACCTTTAAAAACCTCTCCTCATATCGTGCAGCGTACGGCAATCGCACGCGAGTCTGCGCTCGCCTTAAGTGTCAGTATTCTCCGGTCGCTTATCTTTGTTTTTATCTTGCCACCTTCGCGAACCGCCACCCCCCCCCTCTCTTATTACGCCACTCTTTTGCTTATAAAAAAAGTGGAGTAATTTCAGAATTAGGTAATTCAGACTATTGATAAGATTTGGTATTCTACATTTACAAATCATATACATCTTCTGAAATTTTGAAAAATTTCAACATTTTACTAAATAAAGAAAAAAAAATTAAAGCAAAGGTAAAGTAATTCTGGGAAAGTAAGTCTTCAGAAAACAAATTGTCATAGTCTAACAGTTAGGTCATTCTTAGAATAAACTATTATCAATTTAAGCTTATTTTGCTTTCAAAAAAGAAAAAATTTATAAATAATTCCGGAAGTTTTTTTTTCCTTATGAAATTGTTTAAATACTGTCTGTAACAGAATGTTATTTATTTTAATCAGCCAGTTACAAAACTTGTTGCTTAAAATAAAATTTGTAATTCATACGATTTTAATGTACTTTTTTTTACATTACGAAATTGAAGTTTAAGAAAGAAGATTTATTGCTTTTAAGGGAACAGTTTACACCAAAGATCAAAGAATCAATTTTCTTTCTGCTTGCTAAATTATAAAAATTTTGACACCTTATTTTTAATCATATGCCAATAATACCACGAGATGCTGCAACTTTTTTACATACACTCAGTGCAATTTTATTGGCAAACAAACTCTTTAGATGGCTTTTTCTCCATGTTCATATTTTCTTTAATTACATGTTTTAAACATGCTAAGGCTTTTTTTTTTTTTTTTTTTTTTGTATTTGAGATAAAGATTTAATTTTTTTGTACATGTTCTTTATTACAGTTCTTATCTGATAAATCTGTGCATGGAATTAGCCTTCAGTATTTTTTCTTTAGTATTTTACAGAAATCATATGAAGATATGTTACATTTTATTGTTTTACACTGTATCGTATATTAGTAGAAAAACTATATTAGACACAATATTAGATGTATCTGAAAATCCATGCACAGCCTTGTGTAATATATATTTGAAATTCCTTTTTTTTTTTTTTTTTTTTTTTTTTTTTAGTAGTAGAGATTTCTTTTAAATCAGTTTTTTTATAATTTTTACCTAAATGTGCAGTTTAAGGAGATTTATTTTTCCAAAATGTACTATTAGTTGAACATTGAAATGCATCCAGTTCATCATTTGTACTATAGTTTTAAAAAATGCTGAAATGGTAAACTATTTCCTTAAAGGGACTTAATTAGCATGCCACAAAAAAAAAAAAAAAAAAATAAAATATTTTTAACATTATTTCTTACATATCTTATTTATAATAATAGTTTTTATTGATATATTTTAAGATTAAAAGAATAATGCTTTTTTAAAAACTTATATTCACATTTCATGAATGAGCAAGCATCAAATTAGAAGAGTGTGTGTAAGAGGAAGAACAAATACATTTCAGTAACTTGATTTTAAATGGTGCTGTACATCCAACAGTTGGATGCAATACAAAATTTGTATATGACTCTGAAAAAGGAACAAAAAAAAAAAAAAAAGAACTAACTATGCACCGTAAGTCAAAACACACATTACAACCCTACAAGTTTTGTGGATAAGCCCTAGTCCTTTTCACATTATTTCGAACCAGTTTTCTGTAATATGCTATCTACCTATACTTTCTCATGGAACTCAAGTACCCTTTTTGAAAACAGGCTGTCCTTTTTTATTTTTTTCCTGGCGGCCTTTTTTTTTTTCTCTAGAGTCAACACTATTTAACAGCAGTGGTTAAAAATTGTTGGCTTTATGTATGAATTATCCACTAAAATTACACGCAAAATTTTGCAGACTGATTATGAAACTCTGAAAGCTTGTCGCAGACAGCTACAAAACTTTCTGCCACTGGGGCGGTCATTAGTATTTTGCACCCAGAAATTTAAGTTTGACAACCATGAAATAATACCTCGTCATTATTTTTTACACCTAACTTTTAAAAAATTTCTTTATTTAGCAAATCATAGTGATCAACGGCAATCGCTATAATGTGCCTGACACATTGGGTCTTCTGAAAGGTTTATTGCCATTCATCTTTCAAACGCTATTTTCCGTTTCCTTATCATTGTGCATCATCTTTTTATTATTCGAACTTTGTTGCACGACAGTTGGTATGGGCTCATGGCGGTCCACTCTAATGGGAGGAGTTTCAGTTGAACCTTCTCAAGTTCGATTTAGCCAAGCTAGAAAAATGGAAAACAGAATACTAACGTTTGTATCATAATTATCATTACTAGCCTATGACAATGCGTCATTCAAGGAAGGCAGGGGTGTAACCAGAAATTTTTCATGTGGGGGGTTACGACTACTACCACTCATATATATGTATACGTGTGTGTGATAATATAGTGAAGAATATAAATTTTGACAAAAAATTCCTCATGGAAGGGAGGGGTTATGACCCCCCTAACCCCCCCCCCTTGGCTACGCCCCTGAAGGAAGGGAACTACTCTTCTGAGGTATTTCGAATTTCATTGTTCATTCTTGTCCCTGCAGTAAGTGCACATGGCACATCTATGCGTGTTCACCATTGCATCGATATCCTGCCGCTCTTGTTAGAGATTACTGAAGTTCCTGTTCCAAAAGAAAAAAGGCAATTCTTTCCTGTAAGCAGGCATGTATCGAGAAAATATTTCGGAGGGTGTCCAAACAGTAAAGAAAGCAGAATTCTTCACGAAAAGACTATATCTTTATCAATTTAGTAACAAAAATAAAAATTGGTGGTGGTGGTGTTGTCCCCATGGACCGCCCCCCTCCCGTTAAATACGTCCTTACCTGTACGTACTTAATCAGTGTTACATTTTCGCGTATTTTGCAGAAAATTTTCCCGCCAAAATTTACACAACTTCATACCTGCAAACTTTTATGCTTTATGTGTAAAATTTATACGTAGATGTCTTCCTTTAAGACTGCCTCTGATAACATCTCAATTGCAGTTACTAAGTACATAAACACTTATTTCAATTTATTTTTGTAAATTTGCCAATTTGGCTCAGCTTCGATATACCCCCTACCTTTTTTTTGCGCCAAATATTACGTTTTTTGCGCCAAGCTTGGCGATAATAGGGATTTTCTGGTTTCCCATACGAATATCGTTGGCGAGGAGGGGGATGGCTATTTATGGCAACCTAGGCCGGCCGGCCAATGGCAGAGCGTCAGATGATGCAATCGCTTCCGAACGTCCGAAAGGAATGAGCTTCATTTCACATTTTAGGTTGCACGTGGTAAGTTGCTTCTCACGAGTTATTCGACTGCACTGAGGTACTGTGTTTTATGATTTTTTATTTTACCTGAGTTTTTATTATTTAATTTTTTGCAATGTCTGCTACGGTTAAAGGGAGTAATTATCCGCCAGTTAGTAGCGTAGTAGAAAAGTATCAGGAGATTTTTGAGCAGAGCTTAACTCTGAAGCTATCGGGGAATAAACCAACTTGCGGTCCGAAGGGGGTAGCAAATGTCATATTTGTAATGAGCTATGTAGCTGTTCATGACAGAACAGCCGAAACACTTATTGCAGTTATTAAGATGTGGATTAGGCCGGGAACTTCGATTTATTCAGATTGCTGGAAGGCATATAGTGCGCTTGGAGAAAATGGGTTTAATCACTTAACAGTGAACCATAGTCTCCATTTTAAGGATCCGGTTACGGGGTGCCACACGAATACTATTGAGGGTAGATGGAGGATCGTTAAGTCGTCTTTACCGCAATTTAATCGTCAGAAGGATTATAAGTTCTATCTTGCTGCTTATATGTTTCAGCATATGTGCTGCGAGCAGGAGGTAGATCCTTTTAATAAGTTTGTGGAGGTTATACGGGATATAGCATGGGAGGAGAGGAAGGTGAGTATTTCGTAGGCTTTTACCTTTTAAGTAGATTACCAGATTAAGAGGGGGGAGGATTCCGGGATTAGAGGAAGGTTAAGCAAGGGATTATAAGGGGATTACCATTCTGCAAAAAAAAAAAAAAAAAAAAAAACACACGCTTATGAGTGGCAAAAAAAAAACAAAAAAAAAACACGCTTACGCGTGGCAAAAAAAAAAAAAAAAAAAAAAAAAAAAAAACCACGCTTACGCGTGGCAAAAAAAAAAAAAAAAAAAAAACACGCTTACGCGTGGCAAAAAAAAAAAAAAAAAAGGGGGTGTAATATTAGGGTGGACGGAATGAAACAACATTATTGTTTATTACGTAAACCCTTTTATTACGATAGATGGAGTGATATGTGAAGCAGGCTCCCAGTGCCTCACTCCGGTAACTGTTTCGGCAGGCTGATGGCTTCACATAATGTTCATTTTTTTATTCTAAATTGTTGCATTATTCCGCTTTAAAAGACGGGGGGGTTGAGGGGGGGGGCAGAGCCCCCCCTCACGTAAAAAACGCGGTTTCAAGACCATTTCTTCATTCTTAACCCTAAATTTTTTGTGGAATTTTTCTATTTGTAATAGTTTTTGTTGTTCCGGAAAAGTCGTTTTCACGGCCGTTTAGTTATTCTTAACCCTAAATTTTTTGTGGAATTTTTCTATTTGTAAAAGTTTTTCCGCTTTCGGAAACGTGGTTTAACGGCCATTTTGTTTTTCTTCGCGCCGTCGAAAACGGCATTTTTGGCCACTTCTCCCTTTTTTGGCGCCGTCGAAAACGGCCTTTTTGGCGCCAAAAAAAAAAATCGCCAAAAATTGGAGGTAGGGGGTATATCGAAGATGCTCCGCCAATTTTTTTAATGTTACTGAAATTGAAATCTGGTGGTATGAAATATGACATAAAGATTTCGATAATCAAGCTCCTTTGTTATATTATAAATGTATTCATGTTTAAATATCAATGTATCTGTATATATTTACTAACCAAACTTTAATCAATATTCGTACTTGGATATAATTTGATATTTTAATGAATACAATAAATAACTTCAAAATTACGCCTAAGTAGATCATTTTGGTAACTAGATAAAATAGTTGGGCGCCATTGGCACCTCACTTTAACATCTTAAATTCTAACTCTGTTTGGTTTATGGTAGAACAATGCATGTTTTTGACTAAGTGTTTTACATTATTTTGGTCTAACACCATCTTTTGTGTGGGTGTTTTCTATTATATAAAACATTTTCTTTAACCCGGTTCTGCACAAATATAGCATACGCCTCTGCCCTGGTATATATTATACTTACCTAAATTTTTAATCTTTTGAAGCAATAAAGTAGAGGTAATACTATTTTAGAAATGTTTTTTAAAAGATCAATTTAAAGGTTATTCCATTGTTAATAATTATAACTACACAACCTCATGCTTGTGCTCATGCTCACGGAAACAATAAACAAACATCCGAATTGCCAATCAGGATCTCATAAAAATATATTTATTAAGTTTTTTTATTTCTACTTACTTATTTATGTAAAAGATATAAAATGACCCAAATTAATAATATTTTTGACTTTGTCTGAAAAAAAGAAATTTGAAGGCAGAAGATAAAAAGTTATTATCAAAAAGCAGTGGTACTTCTCAACTCACCCAGGCTGAACTGGAGGTTGATCCAGTTTAGCCTTGAAACAACAAACAGAAACCAGAAATTGGAAGAAAGAGAGAGGAGTGGGGGAAGGTGATGTTTTGACTTCTTTTGAGGTACTGCGTTTTATGTACATTTTAGATGTTTGGAAATTTCAAATAAACTTAGTTTTCGACCTTATGATTTTTTTCAAGACTTTTCTCTATCGCATGCATTTATCGTATTGTACGCATTTATTTGCAAACTAATCCGATGTGATGTTTACTTTTTTGCATTGTTCTATGTCATTGATCACTATTGTAGTTCATTCTTTTATTCTCGTGTTAGTGCGTGTGCATTTTGTTAATGCTGTTTAAAATTTTATCATATGTACTGTCTTTCTGTTGTATTATTAGTTCCGTTTCATTCTGGTTGTGTTTTTAATATTCGCGTACTTTTTAATGAAATTACGTATTACTTTTGGACTCGGTGCATTGTAGTTCATTGTTGTTCAATCGACGTTGTATTATCCACTATAATGCATATGACTGGCAAATAAAATCAGAAGTCGTGGAAGACATATTTATCACGTGAATCAAATGTGTGTTTGTACAGCTTTGGTATTATTCCTTTCTTGTACGATTTTTTTGGCAAGATAAATACCATGATATGGGTATGACTAGTAATTGTTTACGTTTTATTTTGACTTGAAATTTCAATTTTCTTTTATGTTTCTTAATATTATTACATTTATTTCTTTGTTATAATATTTAATAGTTGCTTTTGGAATTTGTTGTTAGTATAACTATTTATATCCATTTAAGAAAAGAAAAAAAAAATCTGATGTGGACAACACATGACTTCCTTGCACATCTGTTAAATTAAAAATATTTCCTGCGCTTTTCATCGAAACTTATTTTGTTTGAAAGAGATAAAATACTGCAGTAATACTAAGGTTTAGCGATTTCTAGCCAAATATTTCCGATATCGCTAAGCAGTGTCTAATTTGAAAGATTTGTTTTTTATACTTAATTGGGCGATATTTTGCCAAAAGTCAACAAGCTTGAAATAGTTTGTGAGATTCAGGGGATAGCCAAAGTAGTAATTGACCATAGACTTTCAATGAATTGGATGTATCCATAGACCTTAATATATTTTAAGTCATTTGACTAACCCTGTCAATAAATTACCCTGTCGATTGCAATCAAAAAAGAGATGCACAGTTAGATGCTACAATAGTTTTAAATACAAAATTTCGCAGGGTTGCCACTAGTCAGGGAAAACCTGGAAAAGTCAGGAATTTCATTTTGTATAAAAAAGTCAGGGAAAATTACGAATTTTGACCCAAAAGCCTGGAAAATCATATAGTTTGGACTGGGAAATCGGTATTTGTTAACAAACAACGTTTAACCTTACTTTAGGAAGCTAAAAATGTTAAAGAACATATGCAAAGTAGATGTCATAAACATAAAAATTAGTCTTAATTTTTATCAAATGATGGTCTGGAAAACATGGAAAAGTCGGGGAATTTTTCTTTCAGAAATTGAGTGGTGACCCTGTTTCAACATTCTGCATTTGAAAGGTTTATCTTTATGTGAAATATGAAATTATTTTTGATGTCAAATTTGGTGATATTTCGGCAAAACTGAACAACGTCGATGACAAATGGCGAGATTTTGGACATGGACCAAACAAAGACTGACTACTGATGTAATATATTGAAGATGTCTATATAAATTATTGTATTGAAATTCTTTTGGGTGGTCCTGTAAATAAACTCTCCTGTAGATTAGAACCAAAAATCGAGATGCACAACTAGATGTTTCAGCAATCTTATGTATGAAATTTCAACGTTCTTCGACTAATAGTTTTTGAGAAATGAGAGTTAAATATATTCTCATGTATACCAAAAGTCACCAAGCTTGACAACTTTTGGCGTAATGTTTGAGGGAGGCACTTGAACATGGTCGGACAATTACCTAACTATATGGTAGGATGGTATTGTGCTTGAAATGGATGAATGTCCCTAAAACTGCCATTGACCGTAATGTGTTGGAAATCTTTTGCGTGTTCCTGTAGCAGAACTATAAATAATAAAGATGGGAATAATACCGTAAGCGGGGACAGGTTTAGTTGGTGACTTTTTTTTTTTTTTTTTTGCCAAAGTCGAACCTTGGAGAAGTTTTTTTTCTCGCCAAACATAACATGAACATATGTAGTTGTATAAGGAAAAATAAACCCAAAACAACAATACACTTATCTAAACACCTTATTGAAACATTTGTAGACATATTTCACATGCAATTACGAACAAAATGAACATAAACAAAACACTAGATCAGGCTATGGGTACGTTAAAAAATAAAATAAAACCTTCAGAAGAAACAAAATACTAAAATTTGTTTCTGCAGAAAAATATACAGCAAAATTTCCCTTAAAATGTTAAAATCACAGCTTAAAATTAATAGAAATACACTCAAATAAGCCAACTACTTACCCCTCCCGAGATTTATTCAGTTTGAATATCTTCAAAACACACAAAATTTACACTACAAAAATTAGAATAAAATTAAAACGGGAGTAATTTTGTAAGCGGGTGTCAGCTATTTTTGGCGACTTTTTTTCATCACGAACACCCGCTACTTGGCACTTTTTTTTTTCACCAAATTTTTCACGTGTGAAACACCATTTTAGAATACGATAAAATAATACAACACGGTGAGCACTGTCAGCAAAGACAAAGCACTTTAACACATTAAAATTGCACAGATATTTCACTGAAAAAAGGCAATAAAACAAAATACACCATCCATACTTAACACTAAAAAATGTCAGCAATTTCAGTAACAGGCAATTCAAAATGAGCAAACAGTAAACCGCTTTTAACTAAAAAAATTTCAGTATATTAAGCAATCTAGTTTTACAGCTATGTAAACTATGCAACCAGTAGACCGTTTTTAACTAAAAAAACCTCAGTGGATTCAGCAACCTAGTTGTACAGCTATGTAAACTAGGCAACCAGTGAACCGTTTTTAACTAAAAATACAACAGTGGATTAAGCAACCTAGTTGTACAGCAAATGTAAACTGGGCAAACACTGGCCCGTTTTCAACTCAAAACAACATCGGCGGATTAAACAACCTAGTTATACAACTCGTATAAAGTCACTATATGAAAACATAACTACATCAAATATCCATTTACAATTCACATTGAAAACCTTAAGCAATTGCAAAAATTCTTTTAAAAAAAACCACTTACCTTTAAGAAACTCCTCAAAAATATCCATAGCGCACACCAGCTAATAACATAACACTAAAACGCTTCCTTTTATTTAACTTCATATTCACTCCTCCTTCAAGTAAACACACACTTCCTTTTTAAACAACATAATATTCACTACACTTCAAATAACACAACACATTTACAAAAACACCTTATATTCTCCGAAATAACTCAAGAAACACCAAACAAGAACTTGCGTAACGAATTCAAATTCAGCCCTTATAAAATTTCAGTTTACCGATTACTGTTAAATTGCCTAAACCAATCACAAAATTCCTTTACCAAACATCCTGGTATCGTTTAATGAACCCACCGAGTGTTTTTTCATCAAACTACAGCACCAGTTAACAACCGAACTCCAAACACAGGTTACAAGAGATATCTGAAACTATCGCTATCGTAAACAAACTGTTCAACGAACTTCAAATTTGGTGACAGATCGGCATTTGCCGAGGACACCTGCTAACGAAATTTCCCCCATTAAAACTCACCTCACCACAAACAACCCAAAAATCCTTATCTATTGATGCGTATTAAACCTACGTACATGATTTCTGCAAATCCGTGTAAGTAAACCCATATATCAAATAAAATTATCAATCTTTCTCAAAACACCAAAAATCTCCATTTTCCATCATAAATCATTATTTAGCAATTCGCATAATATTAAAATAACATAACATTCGATAACCTTTATATAAATATGCTACAATAGAAAACAATAATATTAAATCTGAACTGTTAACCAACACAGTAAATCATTCAATAAATATTTAAATAAACAAAAGCACATACCTCAAATCTTTTATTTAATTCCTTATTTAATGGCCTTGATGCATCAAAAAGCACCCAAATAAGCAGAATTTAAGCCTACTCTGGATAGGTTAAATATTCTGCCCAACAAACATTTTCAAATTTCCACCAGAATTCATATTACAACACATCTTAATATAAAGTAAATTCATTACAATTTTAGACAACTTATCCAATTTTAATATAAAAAAAAAACTGAAATTTCACTTAAACACTACTATTAAATAACTGCACACTTTTAACTTCACCAAGGAATCACAACACACAACAAACAAGCATGTTCAATGTGTACGAAGGTCATTTCAGGTTCGGCTGGCAGTTAAATTGTTTCAACCAATCACATAATTCCTTCAAACTTACTGTATTCCCAATTAATTTCTTTGACCAATCACATAATTTCTAATGACATCATGAAAGAACAACACAACTCTGCAAAAGCGTTGCTAAATACCTCATCTCGATTGGCAGCGCTGATATGTGTGTTTACCAGTGTTTACATATCATAAGCTTTGGCGACAGAATAATGGGTAAATTTTTATCTAATAATATCCCTAATTATTATTTTGTGCCCCTAAAATTATCCTAGTTATCCCTAATAATAATCCCTAATTATTATTAGGGATTTCTCGGGAGCAATATTTGCCGAAGAAGAATTTCCTCTCTCCAGGACATGGCCAATGGGAAAACATGAGCTTTTATAAAGTAATTAAAAAACTTTGTAAAAAACACACATAAGAAGTAAAAGGAAAAAGGATACGCGTTTCGTTCAAAAATTGTTTTGAACTTCTTCAGTCCAAGCTCTTCGACGTAAAGAACACAGGGAACTGAAAAGAGAAAAAAACAAGCAAGATGTTGCCACAAGGGGCAAAGAAAAGTCGAACAAAACCACGGAGAGGGGAGAAAAAAATTAAAAAGGGGGATAGAAAGGAAAGGAAACCCCTCTCCGTGGTTTTGTTCGACTTTTCTTTGCCCCTTGTGGCAACATCTTGCTTGTTTTTTTCTCTTTTCAGTTCCCTGTGTTCTTTACGTCGAAGAGCTTGGACTGAAGAAGTTCAAAACAATTTTTGAACGAAACGCGTATCCTTTTTCCTTTTACTTCTTATGTGTGTTTTTTACAAAGTTTTTTAATTACTTTATCGTTTAACACCAGTATTTTGAGTGTTTTTTCAGATGAGCTTTTATCTTGATGACCAGACTCAAATATAGCCTTCCATCCTTCCTGGAGTTGAAAGGGTGATGTCTTTCAAATCTATCACTGGACATGATTATCTACAGTCTGTTTAGGATTAGACTTTCAAATTTCCATTCTATAATACTGTGCACAGGAAAGTCCAGCCAGCCACGATACATCAAATTAACGTCGCCGTTGCCGTAGTTTCGACGTAATCATCGACGCTAAAAATCCTTGGATACGTCCACCTGTTTGCCCGTCGAGCACTGAACTTCTAGAAGGCGTATTACCCCTGAGAGATAACAATCTCGCTTAACTACGGTGTAAGAATGGAAAAAGGTGACCGCCAGGAAGAGAAATTCCCCGATATTGGCCGAACACTCGTCGCTATAATGGCAAAGGGAGACAGATTCTCGGAATCTGTTTATAAAATTCAGCTCATAGTGGTTAATTTTACGTTATACGTTGTCGAATTGCTCCAACAGGACAGAGAAAATCGGCTTATATTCGTCTAATAGAAGTTGTTTTTTAAAGACTTCGCAGAATTTGTCGAATTCTGACCATTTGTAAATGTAGTAATTATGCCGCAGTTCCAGACATTTAGAGAATCGGCACATACCATTTACATACATCATGAAGGAATAGAAATTCAAACTGTTCTCATCTTGTGCACTTTTGCCGTTTAAAAGGAAACATTTTATATTTCTATTTAATACATTTTAATATTAGTTTGTTAGCTAATGAAAAGTAATTTTTAATTAAGTGTGGAGAAATTGCAAGTTTTAAATTAACTTTTGGTCGTTTAGATGAAGTTGTAAAATATACATTTCATAAAAATTTGAACACAGAGAAAATACATTAAAGAAAAAATATAATCTTGATTTTTTGAATTTAATTGATCAGTAACTTGTATAAATAGCTTATGTCTCTATTTTACATTTTAAAGGGTTTACTTTTTCTCCTGGTACATTTTATGAATTGTTTTTACTGTATTAGGTATATTCAATAAAAGGGGGGGGACCTGTTTATAAATAATCTAAATATCTTCATATATTGGTGAAAGATGGTGAAAAAGTAACTTAAAAATTGAATAAAATATTAGTAAATTTAGTTAAGTAAGGAATACAGTTTAAAATGCAATTTTACTTACAGTAAATATAATTTACTTATTTTATATAAAAAAGGTTACTTTTTAACTAATATATGAAAATATTTAGATAGTTCATAAGAGTAGATTAAATAATTTTTTGCACCCATTTATTAAACATACCTAATACAGTCAAAACGATTAATAAAATGTACCAGGAAAAAATGGCAGTGGTGGGAAAAACTACTTTTTTTTTGTAGCGAACTACAACTACCGCTACTTTTCGTGAAATGTAGTTGCTACTTCGCTACTTTTAGGAGACAAATTTTGCTAATAGATTCAGTTTGCATTACATTCATATTTAAGGATATTTATATCCTAATTAGAGAAAACTATTGATACCTGAATTAGAAAAAAACTATTGCACTAATAACTACCAGGGGAGTATTTGAGGAGGGCGGCGGGCCCCCTCCGAAAATGTAAAGCAATCATTAAAAAGGAGCTATTTTGAAACATTTCTTTTAACTTTAGAACAATAAAGTTTAAAATACCGAATCATCCCCCTCCCCTCAAAATGGAAGCCTATATTTACGCTACTGACAACTACTGCTAATTATTGAAATATTGCTGAAACTAATTAAATTTTAATAGCTCTATGATAAAAATAAATTGGGAAAGTGAGCTCTGAAAGCATGAGAAAATCGTAAGAACCAAAAAAGTTTTTTAAAAAAATTAAAAAATTTGAATGTCTGAACGGGGAACTCGTTAAACCCTGTCAAAACTCGTTAAACTGAGAGGTTTTTTAAAAATGCATTTCTACCTTAATTTTTTACAAAAGTACCTTATCTGTAATATAAATAGTATTAAAAATATATATAAATACAGCAGGGTGATTACAGAAGTGATTACACACTTTACAAAAAAAAATCATTGGAATGTTCTTTTTTTTTTTTAATATAAAGGATATGTCAAATATATATGTAAAAACATTTTGCCCCCACCACCCCTACTGCAGCATCCCTTGGGGAGGCAATCTTAAAAAAAAAAAAAAAAAAAACCTTAACTTTGTCTTTAGGTTTTCCGTTTTGTTACATTTTAAAACAAAAAATCTTATTCATATCTGTTTTTTTTTTTCCTGTAAGATATGAAGGATGTGTGAAAAGCTCATTTTGACACACACACACAATTAAGGTAAATTTTGAAGAATCACCCAAAAAAAATTTCCACTTTTCCTGTTTTTATATTTCAAACAAAAATCCTGTGAATGTCTGTTTTTTATTTGAGATATGAAATCAATATTAAGAATTTGTGAAATACCCATTTTGCCCCCCCCCCCCCGTACCCCTTGGGGAAAGGCGATTTTCAAAAAATCATTAAATTTGTATTTAGATAATCCGGTTACTTATATTTTAAAACAAAATTTGTATTCTTATTTGTTTCTGTTTTCTTTGAGATCGTAAAATACTATAATTTTTACAAAAATAAACTTTCACTTTCATGAGATTCGAGGGGGAGAGGGGAGGGAATGACGCATAAAACTAATTTTTGTAATATCTTACATATTTGTTCAATTATTTATGGTTTTATATTACATTTAAGAAAGAAAAAAAATATACACATAAGTTAAACATACCTTCGGTTCTTTGATTAGGTCTTGTATTATTAGCCCATTTTGGTAATTGTATTCCTTAAATAAAATTTAAACATAAAATTAAACATGCATAGAATATAGAAACTTAAACACTATTCACAAAATTATATATTTACGAGTCACCTTAACCTAGTCCAAAGAAAAAGACAACGATAAATGCGAGAGCTGTTTGAGGACGAATTTAGAAAATGCTGATAAACCAACAACGTAGAAGAATGCATTATAGGTTCAGGTTCAAGGGGTATCATTATAGTTTTTCTTCCTTTTAATTGCTCTAATTTGATTTGAAATTCACTATTGCGGTGTTACTTAGTGGTTTACGATATACTGTGGTTTGAAGTTTGAGATTTTTATTTTTCATAATTCTAACCTCGATGTTAGAGTTATGAAAAATAAAACAATAAAAATTCTAACCTCGATGTTAGAATTATGAAAAATAAAAAAATCAAAATCAAATACACCTATTAATTATAAAATAGCCACCATCAGATCCTACATAGATCACGCATTAACAGTTTGTTCGGATGAAACACAAATTATTAAAAAACAATGTCAGGAAGCAAATTACCCGCCGCATATTTTTAATAAATTGATCAAAGAAAGACAAAAGAAACTCAATACAATCAGCAATAGACAGAAACCCAAACTAAAATTCACTACAGCTATACCTTTTTGCAGGGGAGCTGCTAATAAAATATCACACTCAGCTCTTAAGAAAAATATTAGAATTCTGGTCAAAGGTCTCGCACATTTTTCAACGTATCAGATCCGAGAAAGACCAAATAAAACCCACAGACACCGCAGGAATTTATAAAATAAACATAAAAAATAACGACAACGAAATAACCGGCTGCTACATTGGGGTCACAAAAAGAAAAATTAAAGAGCGTCAAACAGAACATATTAACGACATTAAATTCAATAGAGAATCAACAGCCTTATCCCGCCTCGCACTAAACACCCCCATTACAATAGATTTTCAAGCAATACAAAAAATAGCCAACTTCAATAACCATACATACGCCTACTTACGAGAATCATTGGAAATAGTAACAACACAGGGCAGCATCAATGACATGACGCACGCCAGCGTAGATGAAACATGGAATGACATCATGCGCAATAAGAACGGCGCGGAAGAAGAGGAGGAGAGGAAGAGCGTCATTCCCACGGGAACATCAGACTGAAGATGGCTGTGATGGCGGCAGCTGAAATATATTTCTCCGGAGGTTAGGGTAGTATTTTTATCAAATTAACTAACAATTGTAATTTTATCATTATTATATAATTACTTATTTAAAAAAAAAAAAAAAACTTAAAAGGTCACTTGCTGGGCTCGCGCGCACACACAAATGAAGGGAGGGGGTCAAAATTGGAAAAGATTGAATTTAACATGAAACATTATTATAATTTTGTAAACAAAAATCCGAATTTCAGGGACGTGGCAGCTCAACAGTCCATGTTCTTATCACTCGCAAATTTAATTGAATAATTATTCGTTTCAATTTCTTATTTTAGTTGTACATAGAAGACAATGTAGTTTTGATCAATTCTTGCTTAAAACCATTGATTAATTAGGAATTTTTGTAAAGTACATCTTTAAAGTATATTCCTTATTTCACCATAAGCAAGGGCGGATCCAGAAACTTTTTTCGGAGGGGGCGCAAATCGTGAATACTCATTTTATCTAGTGTTAAAGCCCACTTAATATTGCTGAAAGCCCCATATATCTAGTGTAAATATATTTTTCTCGGAGGGGGCGTGTGCCCCCTGCGCCCTCCCCCTGGATCCGCCTTTGACCATAAGTAATATTCTTAAAGGATAATGTGTACAGGGCTCATTTTTCAAGATGCGTTTTTTTTTTTTTTCTTTCCCAGGATGCTTTTTCTAGTGATTCTTTCCAAGGGCGGATTAAAGGGGGGGCAGAGGGGACGACTGCCCCCTCCCCCATGAGAAGAAAGAAATTAATGTAAAAGATCCTATTTTACTTCCATAAAATGGATGTATATGTCAATCTTCTAACTAACCGCCTCCCCCCCCCCTGACAAACTTGCATTAATCTGCCTCTGGTAGTATTATTTCTACACTGCTGGCCATCGTAAATGCAACACCCTGAAGGAAGCATGCAAATAATATGAAATTTACAACATGCATTAGCTGAGGTGAGATATGCAAATGATTAGAATTTCAGCGCAGACGCACATCAAGCGCGCCTGTGGCGCCACCTCAAAGCGCTATTTAAGGCTTGGAGATTTCGACGGTTTCAAGTACAGCAATTGTGTTTTTCTTGCTTTTTTTTCAAAAAAACGATAAATTATGCCTCGTAGGAAACAACGATCATCTTTTGATCAAGTATCCGAGTTTGACAGAGGAAGGATAGTGGCATACCGAGATTGTGGGTTATCTTTCAGGGAAATCGGTCGTCGTATTGGACGAAACCAAACAACTGTGATGCGGATATGTGATCGTTGGGTGCAGGAGGGTACGACGGACAGACGTGATCGACCTCAGTGCACCACGTCACGTGATGACAGGCAGATTGTACGCATGGCAGTGACGGACCGCTCAGTCACATCACGAACCATATCACAGCAGATTCAGTCTGTAACGTATCATCCAGTGTCTGCGCGTACCATTCGACGTCGTTTACAGCAGAATGGTCTGTCCGCAAGACGTCCGTTGCTTTGTCTACCTCTGACGCGGAACCACAGGCGTCTCCGCCGCCAATGGTGCGATGAAAGAAGGATGTGGACGACAGAATGGAATGAAATTCTCTTTACTGACGAGTCACGCTTCTGTATGCAACACCACGACGGTCGGATTCGAGTCTGGAGACACCGTGGAGAGAGGATGCTGAACAGCTGCATTATGCACCGTCACACTGGTCCTGCACCGGGTATTATGGTATGGGGCGGTATCGGATATCTCTCTCGCACTCCTCTAGTACGCATTGCCGGTACTTTAACCAGCCAGCGCTACATCTCCGAGGTGTTGGAGCCAGTTGTCCTTTCTTACCTTCAGGGCTTGCCAACAGCCATATTTCAGCAGGATAATGCACGGCCACACGTGGCACGCATTGTCCAAGGGTTCTTCGTCAATCACCAGATTGAATTGCTTCCCTGGCCGGCGCGCTCTCCGGATCTTTCGCCGATAGAAAACATGTGGTCCATGGTTGCTCAACGACTGACCCAGAGTTCATCCCCAGCTGTCACACCAGATCAACTTTGGCAACGTGTGGAAGCTGCTTGGTCTGCTGTACCCCAAGAACACATTCAAAGTCTCTTTGAATCAATGCCGAGGCGTGTGGCAGCTGTGATCTCCAACAACGGCGGCTACTCTGGGTACTGATTTTGGCAGGAACCACGCTTCATAGAATGCTGTAAATTTAATCATTTGTTACTTGGTCAACATGTTATCTACACAATAAATTTTGTTGTGATATCTCTTGTTTTTCTTGGTGTTGCAATTTGGGTGGCCAGCAGTGTATATTCAACGATATTTTTAAAACTAGATTGTAAAATGAAAACATTTTAGACAAAAACTCACTAAGTGTATTTCAAAATGCTTTCTTTTACAAAACTTAACTACGCATTTCACGGACGTATATAATGGGGAGCGTGTTTAGGGGGTCTGAGCCCCCCACCCTCTTAGTCTACTCAAAAATGCTAATTTTGGCCGAATAGCCACCGATAAACTCTATATTTTAATGGGTAGTAAAAAAATTACTATAAAGATTAAAAAATGACGTTTTAAGCGATTGATTTTCTGTACTCTAAACAAATGACTGAATGCCAAAGATTATAAGTCTCAAAGCCTTTTTATTGATACACAATTATGATATAGATACTATAAAGTAAATTTAGCTTAACAAAAATTATTATTGCAACATTATATACAATAAATCGAGATTTGTGGGGCCTTTATTTTTCAGGGGCTCCACGCCCGTGTGATAATGAGAATCTGAAAATATGTTAAAATGCTTGGTATGGTATAGTAAAGGGGGCCCCGGAAGTAATCCAGTCGGTGCCTCGAGGCCCCATCTAAATATGATCAGGTTTGGGCCTCTCTCTCCTTTTTTTTTTTTTTTTGTGTCCTCTTTCATGGCAGATTGGTGATTCTACAAATAATACTGAGAACGGTAAAAAGAAAAAGCATGCTCAAGGTCAAGCCTTCAGGCAAAGCAACCCCCCTTCCCCCCCTCACTCATGCTCATAGTGGTGTGTGTTCCCCCTGGGAGGGGCGGCGGAGGGATTGGGTGTTCTTTCAAGCATCAGTTCCAGTTCTATGCTTGGAGTTAGAAGAAAGAGAAATTGCACCACATGATCAATCGCCGGAAATGATGACACGGCAAAAGTAGCTTCCAAAACGCGCTACAAACTACTGTTTTTTTGTAACACGCTATACACTACACTACTTTTTTAAAAAAGTAGTGCGCTACACTGCAAACTATAAAAAATAGTAGCGGCTACTGTAGTTTCGCTATTTGTAGCATGCTACTCCCCAGCCCTGAAAAATGGTAACCCTTTAAAATGTAAAATAGTAAATAAGTTGTTCATGCGAGTTACTTATCAGTTAAATTCAAAATCAAGATTATATTTTAACTGTAATATATTTTTGTATATGTTCAAACTTTTATGAATATAAATTTTATAACTTTATCTAAACGATTAGAAGTTAATTTAAAACTTGTTATTTCTGATCATTAAATTCAAAATTGCTTTTCATTAGCTAACAACTAGTAGTAAAATGTATTATTTAGAATTATAAAGTGTTTCCTTTTGAACTGCATATGGACCCGACAAGAAATTTGAATTTCCCTGCTTTCACGACGTATGTAAATGGTGTGTGACTGACATATTCTCTAAATGTCTGGAATTCCGGCATAATTACTACGTTTATAAACTGTCAGGATTTGAAAAAAAATCATCAAGGAATGACTTCTATTAGACGAATAAGCCTGCTTTTTTATCTCCATAGTTTATTATAGTTTTCCTGTAATAAAATATGAACAAGTTTTCTATCTACAAATTTAAGTCCCTCCCCCTCACCCTCCCACGAGGAAAATTTTGTCTACTTCATTACACAAACAGTTTTTTATTTATCTCTCTTAATTCATTGATTTGTTAAATTTTACTTCTGTAAATAGGTTTAAATTACATACTAATGCATACATATTCGTATACAATTTAAAAAGAGAAAAAAATTACCTTTGCATAAAGTGCTTTAATCTGTTTCATTGTAAGTTATGCCATAATGCAATAATGAGTTGACTTTTTGTTATAGTAAGTTTACATTAAGTAAATTCGTGCTTATAATGAGAAAAAATATTGCATATGCTTAAGGTAAACAGTTAATTTTATGCCAATTGTATCTGTATATTTCACTCTATAATATAAATAAGAAGACTTGTAATTAGCAATTAAAAAGAAAATGATTAAAAGAAACAAAGCACATTAGTTAAATAATTATTTAACTCACCTCTAAAATTTTGATGGCTGAAATTAAAATTTGTAGTTACCCCGATAAACTTTAATAACATCACCGGCCAACAAAATTTAAAGAGAGCCAGACAAACTTATTAATATGCCAAGCTAATGATAAATCGTGTTAGCATTGAACTTGAAAAATATTCTAAGAGATTCTTGAGAATAGAATATCCACTTTTATAGTTAAAACTATGGAAATTTTACTCTTCTGTGTAGCACAGCTGAGCTCAGCCATTGACCCCACGCTGAAAATGGAGCTAGTTCTGCACTTTATGTCTTATGGAGGGGAGGCCCACAGGGGGCCAGGCACCGCGACCATGGGTCTATTGTACCATCCCCAAGTTCTGTAAAGATGGAAAGTCCTGAAGGGCCCTGTGAAAAGAGCCCAGTAGCAGATGCAAACATCAGCATAGTAGTTCTGCACTTGCATAAAAAAACTGCGAAGTACAAGCCATGCGAACCATGAACGAATACACACACAAAAAAGAAAAAAAGCATCTGTTTTCTGAGAAAACGGTTGGGGTGGACATGTCAAAGGTCATGAGAATGGACCCGTAAATTCTGTCGCCCCTGCACTGTTTATTTGACGTTAAACTGACTATTAACTAAGCTGAAAAAAAATTCTCGATGCACCACTGTTTCTTCTTGGCTGGCTGGGGGGGGGGGTCTCTCAAACCGCCGAAGCCATGAGCGGAAAATCGACGATCTATTGACGGAACATGGACCTCGTGAGGGTGACCAACATAACTGTCGAAGATCAGCCGCCTCCCTGACCAACATAGAATGGCTCTTTATAACATCGACAACACAATATATGTTTTTTGATCTCTTTTAAATGCTATTTTTTGCTGTAATTTTTCCTCGAACTCTTTTTGACATCGGGAATACATAATTTATACGTGTGTGCACTTGCTGGGAGAGGAGCATCTTTTTAGTTCCCCCACTAGGGAATGCAATCCTGCACTGTTTTTTGCCTTGTGGGATTTCGCGATTGAGATATATTGATCCCACAATCCCACGGTATTGACATTTCATTTAGCTAGGGCTTCACTTCGACACAGTAAATTTTAAAAAAAAAGTAAGATTTAAAGCACTATGAAGCTAACTTTAATAATAATAATTAATCTTATGAGATAATTTATACAATAACTTACAGAAATATGAAAATTATAATCATGATTTTCAGAATGATATAATAAGTTATGTCTTAACATATTAGTATTAGTTATGGTAGTTGCTAAAAATCAGGAATTTACAGAAAAATACAATTTATAAATACATTCACATACTTACGTTATTTTCTTAGTTGCTGAAAAAAGAACGTACAAAATCGAACAAATCCAATGAATCATTTCCTAGTCTAGATTTAACTTTAGTAAAATAATTAAAAGTGTGAATTAAAAACACTTAAGAACTAAAATGAAAACTTTTATGATTAATTCTTGACTGTTCGCTAAGACATAAATTAGTATGAAATATTTCAGTTCATTTGGGACTGGGAAATTTGCGAAAAATTTAGATTACGATGTTTAGATTTAGATGTTTGATCCAGACTTTTATTAGAAGATAATTAAAAAAAAATAAAACTTTAAATTAAAATTTTTAATTATTGATTTGTTTATTGTTAGATAAGAGACATGATTATTCAAAAATTTTTGGTCTATTGATTGGGGAAGTGGCGGGAAATTTTAATAAAAGATAATTTATTTCTTGGTATCAATCCCGCGGGATTAGGATCGTAATCCTGCGGGACTAGTCCCGCAAATATTTGTGTGGGATCCCACAGGATCCCATTCCCGCGGGATCGGGATTGCATTCCCTATCTCCCACCCTTTTTTGTTTGCTGTTGTGATAATTTTTGAGCTCTTTCCTGTTCCTGTGCTACTCCTCTATTGTACTGAACTGCAAGGTACCTTATATCTGAGACATTGGTAGGTATAATTAAAAAAATAAATAAGTTGCACAGCACTAAATTCAGTAATACAAAGAACATATAAAAAGAAAATTGAAATTTCATGTCAAAACAAAAGTTAAACAATGGCTACTCGTTACGATATTAAGTCATTATAGCTCCAAAACAAGTTTTTTAAAAAAGTGCTAAAAAGGGATGATATCAAATGTGTACCAAAAATATACCCTGAAATTAAAGCTGATCATGTATATATATATATATAAAAAAAAAAAAAATCTAATAAGAAATTTGGAATGTTTTCCTTTCTGAGGCCCACCGTTGTTGCCTAATTTGAATAATTACAATATTACAGAATGGGAAATTAATTTAAGTTTTCTGTATACTATTGCCAGTTTGTTAAGGTTTCTGGCAATATTTGGCTAGGCTTTTTTTGGGGAGGGGGTTCTTCTAACTGAAATGCTCTAAAAATGTATGTGTATGCATGTTGAGAATGCTGTATTTTTTTTTTTTTTTTTTCATACTTGCAGATAATAAATATTCATCCATAAAAGAATACAAAATGGTCATAAATGACTCTGTTTGCTGCACAACGCAGCCACCAACTGTTGAGGAAGTGCAGAATCCGAGAGGAAAACTAATATCATCAATAAAGAGTGCTTTATTCATTTTGAGCTCTGCTATAGTAATATTTGTGGCTTTCAGCAATACATTAACTTGGTAAGTTTTTATTTTTATTTTGGATAATTTAAATTTTTCTCCTCAGAGTTGATTTTCATTTAAATATGTTTAAAATAATCATTTTCTTGCATTGAGATGATAGTGAGCTGAAAATCTTATGTCCTCTATAGTGCTAATGTCTTATATACCGGGTGATTCAAAATAGATATTAAGGCGATTATTTTTTAAACCATAAGTGATAGAAACATTCCATTAGCAAAGTTAGTCAAATCAAGAGTAGCTTTCAGATATGGCATTTTTTTACTGGGGGTATTATGCATATTAAAATACAAAATTTAATTTTTATACGGTCTCTCCTTTCTTATCACTTATATTTGGAAGAATGTTGCTCTTTGTCTAAGAAAATTAATTTTAAAAATCCTGCGTCTTTAAGTGGAATAGTTTCAGAGATATTGCAATTTGAAAATTTTGGCATTTGTCGCCAAGCACTAAAGGGATGTTTCAAAAGTGAGAAAAATGTAATTGCTTTTCAACTGATGTTAATGTACATTAATAGTCACTCTATAGACACAGTTGACTCCTCAAATCCTAATTTAGCTAGAATTTTCCTGCAACGCATGTTTGGCAGTTTCTAGTGATAGTTACCACACCATAGTAACCTACACCATTATTTTGCCAATCTCTTTTACACTTTAAAATTCCTCCTCTAGAAGCATGATGTAATTAGTGGATGACCCCTCTAACAGACTAAGTTATCGCTAATTTCATAAAGCTTTACCGATCATTTTAGGTAAAACTGTATCTGTTAATTTCATACATGTGAGCACGTTTAATTGCTTTCCCCAACAATGGGATCTCTGTTTATCTTTAATCAACTCATAGTTAATCCCCTAAAGTAAAGATTTTTTTTCACCGGAAAACTGAAGCCAACAGAATAGGTAAAGTGGTGGAAGTCATCATTTTCAAAATTAATTTTCTCGCTAATTATTTCATTTAGAAAAATGGGATTTCTTTTATTAATTTTCTTAGACAAAGAGCAACATTTTTCTAAATATAAAGGGTAGGACAGGAGGCACTGTATAAAAATTAAATTTTGTATTTTATATATATACAACTCCCAGTAAAAAAATGCCATATCTGAAAGCTACTCTTAATTTGACGAACTTTTCTAATTGGAAGTATGTTTTGATTTCTTGTGGTTTAAAATATAATCGCCTTAACATCTATTTTGAATCGCCAGTATAGAGCTTCATTACAAATTTATTATTATGTTAAACTTCTCATGAAGTACTTTAGTAATTGTGTAATAGTTTTTTGATCAAGGTCCATAAGCTAAAGCCTACTGGGTAATCCAGTCCTGCTAGCATGTATGTATCTAATTTCAGGTGGAAAATAAATGCTGTAGTAGCCCAGTGGTTCAGGCATTGGACTGGTAACAAGAAGGTTGCAGGTTTGATTCCGTATACTATTGAGGATCACCACCTCATACAAGCAGTGTACATGCTTGTTAAAACAGTGACTCCAAAAGCCCCCCTTAACAGTTGCACAGCTTTTAAGAAGTGTTAATATTCAAAAGTGTCCTCCTTTTGATGCAGATCCAAATTGTGGGAAACTCCAATAAGGACACATGTAGCTTTAAAAAACATGTTTGGTGAGCTGTTCTCTCCTGGCAAGCAAATGGAAAATTGAAAAGATATAGGCGAAACAAAGCCTGTAGCTAGGATATTTTTTAAAGGGGAGTAGGAGGGCACAACACATACACTCATTATATACCATTATTTTTATACACTCTATAACAAATAAATCGACGCACCAAGAAGGAGGCGTCCGATTGAGACGAAAATTGGTGGATAGGAAGACAATGTACAGAATAGTAAATGATTAAAATTTCAGAACAATTGAATAATTTATTTCAGAGTTACAGTAACAAGTTCAATAAAGGTGCTAAACCGCCGCTAGCCTGGATACAAGCTGCCACACGGCGTGGCATAGACCGATAAAGCTCCCGGATGGTCTCCTGCAGTATTTCCTGCCAAATTCGCTCCAATTGTCGAACGAGGTAATCAACAGTCCGTGCCAGATGCAATCGCCTTCCCATCATATCCCAGACATGCTCGATGGGAGAGAGATCTGGCAATCTGGCAGGCCAAGGAAGAGTTTGACAAGCTTGCAGGCAGTTTAGAGCAACACGAGCCGTATGTGGTCTGGCATTGTCCTGCTGAAAAACCAGCCCAGGGCACTGCAAAAGGGACGGTAGCAAAACAGGTCTTAGGATGTCGTCCACGTACCGCTGTGCAGTAAGTGTACCTCTAATGACAACCAAAGGGGTCCGGCTGTCAAAGGAAATGGCACCCCAGATCATAACACCTTGTTGAGGGCCGGTGTGGCGTGCAATAGTGATAGCAGGATGCCCTCTCTGCCTTGTGCGTCTCCAAACATGTCTTCGATGATCGTCAGGACACAGTTGGAAGCGGGATTCGTCGCTAAAGACTATACGTCCCCAGTCGGCATCATTCCAACCTGATCGAGCCCTACACCACTGTAATCTGGCTCGGCAGTGTGCAGGCGTGAGTGGCAGGCGGCGTAACGGTCGGCACGAGTGTAGATTTCGCTCTCTCAGCCGTCTGTGAATGGTCATGATGGAAAATGATGTTTGGGTTGAACGTCTGATCGATGATAGAGATGAAGAAGGCGCTGTGACAGCTGATCGGACCATCACTCTGTCCTCACAATCTGTTGTAGCCCTAGGTCGACCGCTACCATCCTGATGCTGCACTCTGCCATTTTCCACCCATCCTTGCCAGCATCTTCGAATTGTCACATCGCTTCGACTCAAATGACGAGCGATTCTCCGATTAGTCCAACCGGCCTCTTTCAATCCAATGATACGACCTCTGTCAAACTCTGACAGTTGCTCGTAATGAGCACGAATCCTGCAGTGAGGCATTTTTTAAGTTGTTGAAAGGTCATCTGAATCGCAATCAAACCGAAAGTTTTAACAACCGTTGAAGAACTGCTCCTTATATACATCTGCTGGATGCGCAGTTCCGATGCACTAGAGATCAAACTATTCATTCATTGGACACCAAATTTGAATCATTTGCATGTCTGTTGAAAACATTCGTGCATACGAAATTTCAAAGCAATCGGATGATTGTTTCTTGGTGCGTCGATTTTTTTGTTATAGAGTGTACTTATGTACATGCATACTAGTTCAGAGAAGGGAGGGGAAAGGCTTGGATACCCATCACCCCCACACCCCCTTATGGTTTGGACAAAACAGCAAAAGTGAAACAGAAATTAGGATTGCTCATACTCTTTATGGGTAAATCAGTAAAGGCCTGAAAAAATGCCTGTATGATGTTAGGACTCAACAAGCCAGCAGTTAAGGAGGCGGGGGGGGGGGGAGCCTCTTAACATAGAGATAACTGAAAAAAAAAAACTTTATTTCCACTTTCAACAGAATTTATTGCCAGGAATCATGCAACTTTATGGAGCTTTTATTGTTTAAGCTGTTGGATCTTACTTTCACTTTCAAAAATATTTTAAATGAGATAAATATTCATGCCATGAGCACTTATTAATCCTTATAAATAAAAATGAAATTCTGTTTGTTTGTTTGTGGATTTGATTCGTATACAAATCCACAAAAATGGACCTATCAGCCTGAAATTTTGCACAGATATGTAAAATAATATAGAATAAATTATAGTCTACTTTAAAACTTTGAAAGTCCACCCGTTCCCGGAATTTAAGAGATTTTTTATGCTCTCCACGCAAAAAGCTTTCCATAATTGTAACCCCTGTAGTGGAAAAAGTGTGAAATAAGCATTTTGGTTGCCATGTGTGGCGATTTTGCTGAATAAAATGTTTTAAATTCTCAAAGTAAAAATAAAAGAATAATAATGATTTTTTTTTTGTTAGTTTTTATTCGTAAGGTTATTTTTTTTTTAAATTATAATATCGTGTGCATGGGAAATCAGAGCAGGAATGAAATGTTTTATACGCAAAACAATAAGAATTGATGATTTCCAAGGCTAATTTGTAACATTTTTTAGTTTGGCGAAAAATAAAATGGCTCAAATGCCGAGAAAGTAAGTTCTAGCGGTTTGCACAGTTTCCGGCTTGGCGCAATTTACTAATGGATTTTTGAAAACAAGTGCAAATGTTTTATTAGAATGCAGCATTAAATTTTAATGATCCGTGCGGAAATAATGCAGTTTTTAAGGGATTTCAAGCAATCTGTCTTCAGCATTCTCGCCAATTGAGTACATTGATTTAAGTTGGGGGAATTCCGCCAAATTTCAGATAATTGAAATCTGCGCATATAGTACATCGGAGTAACGATGAATAAAACACGTTATACAGTTGATAATTTAAAAAATTCGGCTGTATTAAGGGATTCCACTTTTCAAATAAATGCGAGCTTTACTTTTTGGCAGTCGAACCATTTCCCATATTGGTTGCTGCTAAGTCAATGCTTTGAATGATTCCCTGAAAAAACTCTTGCAAAACGGCGTATGTTGGCACTTTGGCGAGGCTTAGATTTGAAACTGGATTTTATTTGAGACTGGTATATATAATAACACTGGTTATAGATTAAAAATGAATGTTGGTATGTGTGTATGATGTTGAAAAACTCCAGCACCGTTTGACTGATCACCATGAAATTTGGTTCATCTAAGTCTTTTATCATGGAGAAGGTTTTTATGCTATCCGTTTTCCTCTAACTTGCCCCTAGGTGGTGCAGCACAACGTCGAATTCTATTCTGTTTAGCCGTTTGCTATGCGAATATCGTCCAACCGATTTCGATGAAATTTGGTACACGCGGATATTAGAACACGGAGAATATTTTTCACTATCCATTTTGCTGTAACTTGCTGCTAAATGGCACTGCAACGCATCAACTTCTATACCGTTCGACCGAACGGCATGAAATTTTTTATTCTTACACATTTGAGCACGAAGAATATATTCTGTGTTCCTTTTGATGTTACTCACCACTAGATGGCACTGCAATGCATTATTATTTTAACTCTCCACTAGATGACGCTGCAGCAGGCCAATTTCTTGACCATTCAAACAGTCGCTATGAAAATCAGTATGCATAGCTATTTGAACAATGAGAATATTTTGGCGTTATGCATTTTACTATAACTCGCCACTTGATGGCGCTGTAGCAAATCATTACTTTAATTAATCACTAGATGGCGCTGCAGTGTATCACTTCTTGACTGTGCAACTGATCGCTATGAAAAATAGGTATACATAGATATTTGAACACGGGGAAGAGTTTGGCACTATCCATTTTCCTATAACTTGCCACTAGATGTCGCATCAATACATGAACTTCAGGACTGTCCAGCCGATCGTCTTGAAAATTCGTATATGTCGATTTCTGAATGCGAAGAATATTTTCCCTGTATCCGTTTTGCTAAAACTCTCCACTAATTGCGCTACGCCGCATGGCCTTCTGCACCGTACAAATGATTGCCTTGAAATTCGGTATGCATGATTATTGGACACAATATAACGCGATATCCATTTTGCTATATCTCTTTATTACAATAAATAGTAATCACAACAAATTGCAATATCAAAAAGTCCATTCATTCCCGTGCGAAGAATGGGTACTTCAGCTAGTATTCATATAAATTACTTTTTGTAAAATATATATACAGTAGAAGACCCAAAATCCGCACAGCTTGGTTCCAGACCTTGGCCAGACTTTAGAA
The DNA here is from genome assembly GCA_038373885.1 of Cheiracanthium punctorium. Taxonomy (NCBI): domain Eukaryota; kingdom Metazoa; phylum Arthropoda; class Arachnida; order Araneae; family Cheiracanthiidae; genus Cheiracanthium; species Cheiracanthium punctorium. The sequence goes on from JAWZYV010008448.1 coordinate 90,901, forward strand.
TTTTGTGGATTTTGGGTCATAATACGAAATTTACTCTTTCCCTCCACCCCATCCAGAAGGAAAAAAAAAAAAAAAAGATCAAGAGAAACAAATCATGTTACTTATAATCAGAATAGAATCATGATATAAAAAATACAGAGGGATAATACAATATACAAAATTATGAGATTATAGTACAACTTATTTAAACATGTATATTCAATAGTAATTTAGGACTTTGGGATGTTCTAATTATAGTTTTTTTTCCCCCATTATTTCCTGTTCTGACACAGCTTTTCTGCTCTACAAATCTGAGATATTTCTTTCTCAGAGTGTAACCTTGATTAAATGTTATTTTATCAACTTTTTGATCCTCCCCACTTGTTACTGTGTAATGTGACCATAATTGAGTGTTAAATAAGTCACTGTTAGTCATTTCAAGGATATCAATGTTACCATCAGAGCTCACAAACTCTTCAAATATTTATATATATATATATATATTTAACATTCCTCCAGTTCCTTTATAACTATATTTTTAAAAAATGTTTTAACAATTATATGCAAGACAAAAATAAATGCATTTTAAATAATTCACGTGAAAATCATGTAAATCTATTTTGTTTAACTTTTTAGAACATAGAGAAACTAAGGAATTGTATTTGTAATGTCATGAGTGTTGTGTTGAGAAAAATTCAAAAATACACAACAGGGGTGGATGCAGATGAAAATTGGGTCCGTTTTGCAGCCCCTAAACAAAATTACAATTGATTAAAACATCCCATTCACAAAAATACAAGCGATTAAAATTTGGCAATTCATCAAACGTTTTAATCTGTTTTATCAATTATTTAATCAAAAATAGTGACTTTTATTAAAAATGAAAATTCATAAAAATAAGCAATTTTCACGAAAATGGGACCCTGGAAAAAATTTCTGGATTGATCCCTGCACAAAATAGCTTTGATCATTTTAAAGTGTTGTAATTTTTTTTTTCATATTTTATTCTGTCATTATCTCTTGATCACTTAACAACTTTGCTTCTCTGAAAATCCCAGACATTTTCAGAAACAGATCCTTATCAAAATATGATATTGCATTGTCTCCACCAGCTGTGAAAATAGCTTTTCTATTCTGTGGTTAAGCAAGTTCATGTGTGTGGGGATTTATATTGGAGACAGACAGTACATAGTTTAATTCTTTGGATATTTCAAATTTGCTATCTTGGGATTTTAAATTATTTTTTGTCTGGAGTTCTATTATATAACATGAAAGAGAAAGGTTGTCATGCATAAAAGGGAAAGAGTTACCAAAATTCTCTAAAACTAACTTGACTTTTAGAATTGAATTATATTATTATAGGATTAATTCTAATGTAGTGCAATTCCTTTTATTAATTATCAATGGTTTCATTTTGTTGATATGTTTTTCAGAATATGTACTATCTCATTGAGTTGTGACATATTTATGCTATCTCCTGTTTTTAAATTTTCATTTTCAGTAAAAACAAAAATGGATAATGTGAATTTTTACTATTGTTTACTTTATACTTTTTTTTGTGTATCATAATTTATTAAATACACTTGAGGAATACAAGAGAGGAGAAGGAAAAAGCTTGATTGATCAGTATCAATATCATTTTCTTTTTACATTTGCAAAATCTATATAAATAAAATTAGACTTTTGTCTGTACATTTCTTGGAATTCAAAAATTTTGCGATTTCTATCCGTTTCAAGCACCCGGGAATCCGATGCGACCCTCAAAAAAATGTTTGTCTGTCTGTCATTCTGTCATTCTGCCCGTGATGCTTTTTCTGTTTAAGCATCACGTAAAAACGACTGAAGCGAATGATATGAAATTTGGTGTCATGATAGGTGGTCACTCAACTTAAAACATAGGCGTGGAATTTTTAAAAAATCTTGATTGGATTTTGAGATTTTGTGAAAATCCTGTCAAACTGCGTAAATTTGTGTTTGAGCATCACATAAAAACGACAGAAGCGAATGATACGAAATTGGGTGTCATGATAGGTGGTCACTCAACTTAAAACATAGGCGTGGAATTTTTAAAAAATCTTGATTGGATTTTGAGATTTTGCGAAAATCCTGTCAAACTGCGTAAATTTGTGTTAGAGCATCACATAAAAACGACTGAAGCGAATGATACGAAATTGGGTGTCATGATAGGTGGTCACTCAACTTAAAACATAGGTGTCGAATTTTTAAAAATTTTCATTAGATTTTCAGATTTTGCGAAAATCGTTTCAAACTGCGTAAATTTGTGTTCGGACATCACGTAATAACTGCAAAGGTGAAAAAATGATATTTGGTGAAATGATAGGTGGTCACTCACCTTAAACTATAAGCATCTAATTTTAAAAAATCGATCCGATTTCGAGATTTTGCGAAAATCGTTTAAAACTGAGTGAATCTTTGTTCCCGCATTACGTAATAACGACTAAAGCGACTGATATGAAATTTGGTCACATGATAGATGATTGCTCAACATAAACTATAAGTATCCAATTTTTTAAACATTTTCATTAGATTTTGAGATTTTGTGAAAATTCTCTCAAAATACGTTTATATTTCTTCAAACTTCACGTAATAACAACTAATACGAATGATACGAAATTTAGTGATATGATAGGTAGTTGCTAATCTTAATTTATAGGCGTTGAATTTTTAAAATATTTTGATTACATTTTGAGATTTTTTGAAAATCGTTTTAAAATGCTGAAATTTTGTTCCAGCATCACTAAATAAAGACTGCAGGGAATGAAACGAAATTGGGTGACATGATAGGTTGTCACTCAACTTAAATTCTAGGCTTCCAATTTTTCAAAGATGTTGATTAGATTTTGAGATTTTGCGAAAATTATTTCTATATTCGTAAATATTCGTTCGCGCATCACATAATTACGACTAAAGCGAATGAAATGATATTACTTAGTGACTCTTAATATGTAATATTTTAACAATACATAAAAATTATAACTTCGCTTTCTTTACTTTGGCAACATACTCCATCCATTCTGTGTACTCCTACAATGCTGACGAAAGTTCTTGCTTTTTGGAAATTTGCATTCACTAACCCGTCAAGGATGAGTACTTCAGCTAGTATATACTATTTTTCAGACTCAGTGTTTTTTATGCTCTCTCAGATTGAAACAAATTTGCTTTTAATGATGTCAGTACTCATTTTGTGCTTTTCATTTAGGCATCTGCAACATTTTTGGGGTGCTTCCGGAGACTTTTGGCAGAGTCAGTGGAATAAAATCTGCAGCTGTTTTGGATATGATGAATATGTGATTGGAGTATGGGGTCTGTATTTTACTTTTTGGTAGAATCTGGTCTTAGAAGTTAAATTTATATGAAAGTGAAACTTAAAATGTTAATTTTACCTGTTTTTAAAAATAAAATGCTCTCAAGCCATACTTTAGAAAATGCATATAGTTGTGCAGGTCTGTTTTGGAAAAATTTGGCTCTGTTAACAGACCCCACACGCAAAATATTTTACTCTAAAAATGAACCTTTCACATAATTCTTCCTTTGGTAAACAGCCACCCTTTCACAAATCTGTGTTAACATCTATAATTAAATATTTACAAATTGAACAGCTTCGCCAGTTTACATATATAGGTTTTTTTTTGTAGGACTTTCTTGAAAATGGAACTTTAATTTAATACTAAATTTGTATGTGAACTTGTATATTTTATAATAATTCATGAAAACAAGACCCCATTTTCACAAACACAGGACCATGGACAGAAAACCTGATTGAATGTTAATTTCAGATTCACAAAATAATAGGTAAATTTTTCACAATTTTGCATAAACAGGACCCTGCCTGAGAAGTCTGGACAGACCCTTGAGTTGGTAGTATAAAGAATCAGGAAACGTATGTTTAGCTCATGCAGAGAGCTTTTTTTATTAGTCTTATGATGTTTATTGAAAGTTTGAGTAGCAAAGCAGTTTATATGATTGTTATAACCGATTAAGAACTTGATTTATTTAAATTTAGATGGTTTTCTTTGGAAAATATTTTGTGTTTATATTTTAGTTGAAAATATTATTCTGAAAATATATCTAATTAAGGTGGCTCTTTTAAGAAATCATGCAACATTTGTGCTGTTTTTTAAAGAATCCAGTTGTGCTATGATTGAGTGACAGTAAGTTAAATCTTAAAAATATGGAATTTTGCAATATTTCTTCAAAAAAGATGATGCTTCGGCCCATTTTTTTTTTTTTGTCCTTCACTCACCTAACTCTGTTTTTCATAATAAAAACTTATTTGGTCTAGTCAAAGCTAACTAACCTAAAGAGAAGATGAATGAAAGTTAAAATTAGAGCTGGCCAGGGTTCCCATTAGAAAAAAAAATTGGGGGAGATTTCTCACCCATCCAAAAATTTTGAGTGAGATTTCTGAAAGTTAAGTGAGAACATAAATATTGTTTAACATCATTTTATTTATTTATAGTACAATTTCAATAACACCGATTTTTCCGTTCATTAAAAAAATTTACAGCTTGATCATATGGAAAACTTTCTAAATTGATATTTCCATCAGCTATTCTAATAAGATTGCTTAAATTTGCACTTGAAAGTGCACTGAAATTTGCACTTGAATTGTTAATGGATATTCAAAGTTAATGAATATTCAAATTTATTCAAAGAATCACATCCAGTTTAACTAAGCAAAAGAATTATTAACTATAATATTTTATCTAGTATAATAAAATTATATAAAATAACTTAATATTTATATAATATATTTATATAAATATTAAATTATACTACAAAGTTGGTAATATACAAATATGTGTGACAAAGTTAAAACAGATATAGTTAAGTTCAAATTCTTACTGCAGTATAAGCTAGATTATCCGCTAAGATATCTTTCTCAGATTATCCGGCATTTAACCGGAAAATTTCAGCTTCTTTTTTTTTGGGGGGGGGGGTTCTTCTTAAAAGATTGATTAACTCTTACTGTGAATGGCAACTAAACTTAGAATGTCTTCTGTTAGACTACAGAATTGGGTTTTTTTTAGAACTACCCATTACAGGTTTAAAAACTAACACTTCTGCAATCAAACATTTAGCAGAGTGAAAGCATTGGCAGTGGAAATTCCTACATTTAAACAGACAAGTCTTAGATAAAAGCTGTTTATTAAAAAAATACTGATAAATAAATCAAAAGGGGAGCAACTGCTCCTCACAGGACAGTCCACATGACTGTTTGCAACAACAGACATCAGAGAAGAAGCCAAGACCGTCGGTCACATCTTCCTTTTAAACATATAAAATTTACATACTCGGTGTTCGTAAATGAAAGATGAATGCTAAAAGGAACCAGGGAGAAAAACAAACGCACCAAACCAACGGGAACCGAACGTTTGCCCATGACGCAAGCGTGACGCCATGCATTTCAGCCAATGAGAGCAGAAGGTGCGTACAGGCGGCAGAAACAAGTCAGCAACTTGCCGATACGAAAATAAACAATATTAAAGGTACATGTCAAAAGATTAACGACGTAGCGAGACAGGTATAACTTTAATTGATACAGCTACTTCCCTAATAGAACGGAAGGGGGGGGGGGTCCAAATTTCAAACTGCCAAAGGTTATCAATAATTCCATGAATCGTGGTGGTATATAAAAAAAAAAAACAGATGAAATGCTCTCAAAACTCATACAGGATGGACACACATACAAAAACAAAGCATTTTACAGCTGGCAAGCAGGAGGAGAAAAATCAACACGTCAGCTCAGCGCCGATAGCATTAATTAATTGTTCCCGCAAGTGCCGACAATCCAGGTTAAATTTGGAAATGACAACACCCGGGAAACAAAATTGGTGTTGAGAAGTGGTTGGCCATGAGTGAAGAGTGTTATGGAAACAAGGATAGCAACTGATTTGAGAGACATCTACTTTTATTTATAGCAGTCTGGCACAGAAATGTATCCCAGTCAGCAATTACTTGTAGAACAGGATTTCATTGCAAAAGAACTATTAAATATCACAGCTAGGCACAAGAATATATCACAGTCTGAAAAAACTCGTAAGTACTGGCAAAAATGGTTTAATGAATTTAAACTTCACAAGCCGTTTAGATTTCAATTTCAAAAGCTGCTTTACCTTGAAGAGAACAAGTCCACAGGGAAAACTTCAGATCCTTAAGATATGTAAAAATTATGATGAAACACGATGTTCTATATGACGACACTTCAAACAGAAATTCTAACTTCTATTTCACTTTAAAAACAGGTTAAAAAAATAGCGGCATTAAATGTTGATTAAAACGTACTATCATTTTAAAGATTAAATAGAAGCAGGTTTAGCTGGCTAAAAATAACATGTCTGGAACTTAAAGAGCATTACCGCTCGCCAAAACGTCTGTCAACTGTTAATACAGCCTGACTGTCTAATTGCTTAACGGCGACGATTTGCCATGATCGGCCTAACTGCCTCGACTGCTGTCGAACTGCTATCGGTCTGCTTAACTGCTTAACTGCCTCGATTACGGCGAAAGCTCCTCCTTTTATTTGTCACTGCCGACTGCGCATCTCATTTCTGAGTTGTTCTCCGGCTGCGCGGTTGAACGGCGTTTACCGGGCTTCGGGAGCGCATCGGTGATTGGATGAACAGCTTGAAACAGTTTTCTCCGGGTGATACTCACTTCGCCAACCAACCATTACGCCTGTCCAAGATGGCGGCTGTTGACGAACTGGAGATCAGAGCCGTGCGTCTTAAACGATTGTTGACGTAAGCCACGGTTAAAGCGAGGTTTAAATTTAACAAGTTATTCCTTTAAGTTCATTTAGCATTTGAATTAAACTGCTTGCCTTTGGGAATTTATTTAATTAACTTTAAGTTGTTGAAACTTTATCTTAACCTTTTATTGTGGCACTTAAAGTTGGAGAGTTTCACAATTCAGGTAAGTCAGAAATTAAATACACATAAGAGTTGGGATATTTATTGTTCACAAATAGCCATTGGGAACATTAATATTCCCTCTCTGCATTCCGACGATTTAACCGTGTTATCTCTGAACAGAAACTCAAGGGAGGCGTAGAGAGGAAGGGGGGGGCGCTTCATTGCGACCACGGCACGCTCGTTATCCGTCAGTAGTAGAGTAAAAACAAATTTTTGTATTTGTAAACTGGCATTTTTAAACTTTCAAACAGCGTGCGAGAATCTCGCGCAGGTGGCGAGTATTTTGCAGTGCGAGAATACCTCGCGCTGTAATATTTTTTGTGCGAGATTTAAGAAATTTATGCGAGATTCTCGCGGTCTCGCACTCTAGCGGGAACCCTGGAGCTGGCTCAGGGATGAGAATCTTGAATTCCGCGGTTTGGTTATTTCCGCGCATTTTGCATTTTTTTTTTTCCCGCGTTTTAAAAAAACATTACTTTCCGCTTTTTTCTATGCTTGTGTTCTGCGTTTAAAAATATTTCCAGTGCAATTTTCTTTTTTAAAGATGTAATCGCCGAAATACATCTTGCTTACCGATAGTAAGACCGTATTGCTAGCTAAGTATGGGGATATCCAATGAGGAGATCGAAAGTCGAAAGAGGCTCCACGAAGTTTGTAGAATTCCTTTTGATAAGCGCTGAATTTTGTTACATGTTCTCTCTGTTGTTCCCAAAGTGGTTTGTTCCATTCTGCGGTTTTCTGTCCTCCGTAATGGAAAGCAATCATTTGGATATCATAAATCGCATTAACGCTGCGGAAATAAACAAAGAAAACCACAATTAAGAAATTTCTACAATCTTTTTTTTTTTTTTTAATGGCTTTCGTAGTGAATTAATTTTGAGGCATCAGATAAGTCCCACAACATGCCAAGCTTAAAAGAAACAATTATTCTCCGATGCGCGCATTATGCATTGTCAGCATAACAGCTGGCCCGTCCGGTGGAAGAGGAAAGAACTGTTTACTTTAAAAGAAATGGAATTTCTCTCTTTCTCCCTCCTCTGCCGTTGTTGACTACCCAAACAGTCGTTTATTTATTTAATAATATTCCTCTTTGTAAATTAAAAACATTGATTTGTTTATATTAAATCGTAGGCTGTTATTTGGCTTTCTAAATCATAGGCGTAGCATCACGAAAGGTTTTTTTTTTTTTTTTTTTTTTTTTTAAGTGTGCGTGAGGAGTGCACATAGCATATTCTGAAGTAAAAATAGGTATGTTTTTAAAAGAAAGAAAAAAAAAAGGTTTTGGAATGAATGTTTTCTAAACAAAGTTCGTAGGGGGGGGGGACACACACCCCGTCCCCCCTCTGCCGACGATATGTTTATGTCTCAACTTAGCAGTAAAGTACTTTTAAATAGTCTATGAGAATTAGGGAAGGAAGAGTTCTCAATTTAACACTATTTTATAACTGGATTTAAGCCATCATTAGTTGAAATCAAAACTGTTGAAGTAATACATTGTGCACAAAATGGAAGGTACTCAGTTTGCAAACCTGCATGAAGAAAACATTTTGAATTTTTGGTAATTAATAAGTCATAAATTGTTAATCATTTGACCAGTGCTGAAATAATTTCCTCTGTTCAAAACCAGAGGAAAACAATTCTGAAACGTTGTAATGTTGTGTAATCCTATTATTTAAAATATTAATAATACATTGTATAGATAGTGAAATTTAATGGTGAAAAATTTCAATGTATGGTTTATGTTACAAATAAGCAATTGTAAGTTTAAAACTGTGATATAATACATAAATCTACTGGATTTTCTGCCGTAGTTGTTGGCAGGTATACAAGTAGTCAGCTTTCCCCTCCTCCCTCTCCCATTTATTAGGAGAGAGAAAAATAAATGAGATGGCATTCAGCAGATTTTTAATGGGAACATTTATGGCCTAAATTTTTGAAGTATCTATGTATTTTTGTTAGTGTGTAAATTGCAACTTTTTAAAGTTACAAGATAGATTTTATTGTCTGATGTAAGAGAAAAGTTGAAATTACTTTTAACATTTTGAATATATTTTTCTTTGGCTATGCCATATTCTGTGTTCTTGGGCTATTTTATAATGAATTGTGGTAAATCTATGGAAGCTTGAAATATTTAATGATATTCTGGAATTTTATGAGACAGTTCATGGAAAATCAGGTAATTTCCCCCCCCCCCTCCCAAAAAAATTAAAAAAATTACATTACATTCACTTTCAAAAGAATAGAGTAAAATTGTTTTTTAAAGCTAGGATTTTGTCTTGACTGTAGATTTTGTAAAATCGCTTAAGATCATCCTTTAGATAATGATAACCTCTGTTTCATAATTGAATGTTCTGCATCTAAAATTGCACATAAATGTTTATGAATTTTAATTTATAAAGATAATAAAAATTATAATTTAAATAAAAATATTTTAATAAATAATTATAACATATATACTTTTCCTCTTTTTTCATATTTGTGTATTCTCATTCCTGAGCTGGCTCTAAAATCAGAGTCTGATAAGGTTTTGAGACAAAAGCAGGACGCAAGGTCTGAAAAATCAACTGGATAAACTCTCTATATCAGTGGTTCCCAACCTGTTATCTATCGCGACCCCTTTCAGATATCTCAAAAATGTTCGCGACCCCCCCCCCCCTCTTCCATCCATCATGTTTGACCAATAAGACAAAAAAGTGAATAATGAAAATATATATATATATCTTGGGATTTAAAAATGATTACTTTTTATTCCGTACTGATCATTATTAGGATGACTGAGTTTGTATTTGGCTGACAAGTTATGCTATCCTTGTCTGAATATTGGTCAAAGCCAACAGCATCTTGGACATCTAATTTATTACTGGCTTTTGTCTTAATCTACAAAAGAGTTTTAAATTCAACTTCACGCATGTAAGTGGATGCAAATGGTGCTAACATTTGAAACGAAAGCTTAGAAATTATCGGATATGAGTGACGCACAGCACACCAAAATTGAATTAAAGATTTTTCTTCGTATAAATCATGTGCTGAGGAGTCATTTTGCAAATTCCAAAATTCGTCCTGCGCTTTATCAGGAAGATCAGCGAAATCTAAAGATGTGTGAAGTGGATTTCGCACTAGTGCCGCCTGTTTTTCATTGTGAGCTCTGGGATATATCTTTGAATTTCAGATTTAAGAGCTTCAAGGTGGTTAATAATTTCTCACCTTAAATTAACTGCAATTTCTATTTCCGACTTCTGCCTTAGTGAACACGTTTTCAAAATTGGTTAACACTCCTAGATACACTTTACGACGTCAGTTTTTGTAGATTTAATACAAGCGCCCTGATGAGAAAAAGAAGTTTTACTTTACAAAAAAAAAAAGGGAGAAAGCGTGTCCCATGGCAGAGAAACGTGGAAATATTTTGCCATTTACTCCTAAAAAAATCGGTCTTGTTGCGACCCCCGAGAAAAGGCATGGCGACCCACTTGGGGGTCGCGATCCCCCAGTTGGGAACCACTGCTCTATATGGATTGAGTGAACACATGCAACTAGTAAATACAGCAAATCTGGTTCGTTATCTTGGCTTGAACTAGACTTAATTTACATTTTAAAATGTTAAAGAATAAAATTATGTACCCATAAATGAAGTTTTAAGTTTTTCGTGACTTCATAGAATTATTTGTAAAGAGGGAAAAAACATTGAAAATTTTAAAAATAGATAGAGATGGATAAGGGCTTAGTTATGATTCCAATTTCTCTGAACACACACACACACACACACACATATATATATCAGGTGTCCCAAAAATGACTGATGGATTTTGAAAATCAATAAAAAAAAGACGGAATGCAATAGATATGTATCATTTGCGGCCTTATGCTTAGGAAATCGGGGAATTTTATCCCTTCAAATTTAGTTTACATTTTCACCCACAGGTGGCACTGAAAAAAATGAAAAAATGAAAACCGGAATGAAAATTTTGCAAGGACTGTTGCAAAAAGCTAATGTATGGCATTTTCAATGTAACCCCCATTTGCTGCAACAACATAGCCCAGTCTGGGGCAAAAATTTCTTCAAACATGTCACTTGAAATTGCCTCACATGCAGTACAGATGTGCTGCTTCAGCCGCAATTGTATGTGGAGCCAGGCAGTATAACATATATTTCAGGTAGCCCCAAAGAAAAAAGTCGCAAGGCATCAAGTCTGGCAAATAAGGAAGCCATGCCATGCCACTTCCTGTATGCATGTCATATCCAAGGCAATTACTTGCTTACTGAAATGTTCATTCAAGAAATCAAATACTGCAGACGTTCAACGTGGACGAGCACCATCTTGCATGAACCAAAAGGCATTAAAACAGCCCTCCAAAGCAGTATGAATTCCCACAAATTCTTCCAGAATTTGAAGATATCGTACAGCATTTATCGGTTGCTCTCGAAAAAATGGCCCTATTATTCCTTTGGAGGAAACTGCAGCCATACCATATTTTTGGGGAATGCAGGGATGAAAGATCAGCAATATGAGGATTTTTGCTTCCCCAAATTCGTGAGTTCTGATTGTTGACATAGCCATCTAGGTGAAAATATGCTTTGTCTGAGAACCATATATTGCCAACATCGAGTTCACTATCATCCACAAGTTGCAGCATGCGTTCACGAAATTATAGCTTGCATTAATGGCATTTGGACTGAGGGGTTGGTGAGTCTGGATCTTGTATGGGAACATGTGAAGACTATGGCGCATGAGACAGTGAGTGCTCATTCTTCGGAGTCCAATACAAGATGCAGCATGGCGTATGGAATTCCGGGGCTGCTGTTGGATAACCTGCTGTACGACTTCAGCATTTGACTCTATAACTCAGAGGTTCCCAAACTTTTTTTCACCGCGGCACCCTTATCAGGCTAAAAGCATTTCGCAGCACTCTTGTCAGGCTAAAAACATTTCGCGGCACCTGTTTTAGGCTAAAAACATTTCGCAGCAGATTTCCTTAAAAGCAATATGAATACGAAGGTTAGAATGAAGCAGTTTGGATGCATTTTATGTTATTTTTTGTTTGTTTGTTTATAGGGCTAACTATCAAGAAAGTACTCTCTTAGAAAAGGGATAGAGAAATTTAAATTTGATAATACCCCCATTTCAGGGAGTTCCTATAAAAGAGGGGCTACAGGACAGTCTTGAACTTGACTGAAATATTGTTATTTGAGCCCATTTAATGATCGGCTTGGCTCACTTTCTTGGGGATACCGGTTCAGAGGAAATTATTTGATTATACTCCACCAAAACACTTTTCTTGATTATCTCCGTGGCACCCAGTTTGGGAACCTCTGCTATAACTGAAAGGCGTGGCCGGCCAACATTTCCAATATGGTCATCATTCACGCTCCCCATTCATTCAAATTTCTGGAATAGAGTCCTTATCACATTGTCTGACGGTTCGTTTCTCACATAAAATTTTGGAAACTGCACCTCGTTTTAACAAAACTGTGTTCCAGACTGTAGAACTCTTAAACAATAAATACCTACTGATCAACAGAAAAAAAACCATTTTGGTAGAGCAGACTTGCAATCTCAACAGCACACGCTATCAGCTACGGAATAGCGAGCTGAAATACTTCTTTTAACTATACCTGTTACATGATCGCCTGCAGTGCCATCTCTTGGTAGAAATGTTAACTAAATTTGAAATTTGGTGGGATAAAATTCCCTGATTTCCTAAGCATAAGGCCGCAAACAATACATATCTATCGCATTCCGTCTTTTTATTATTAACTTTCAAAATCCATCAGTCATTTTTGGGATACCCGGTATACATATACTGGTGGACAAAATTAAGAAATGGAAAGCATTTTCCCAAATATCTAGAGAAATACTGGATAAAAATAAATGAAATTTGGTATGGATATAACTTATTGTATGACAATAATGTGTGCAAAGCAAAAATTAAAGTGCCATTCATTGGCAACAGTTATTGCCAACAGTCCAATGTGGGCGGCATTCATGTTGAAAGGTGGCAATGAAAGTGAGGCTTGTATGGTGTGTGGTTGCTTCTAGTATGGTGTGTGGTCACGTCTGACAGATAGACAGCATGCACAACACGTATGCATGCTGTGAATAAGAGAGTTAAGGAGTGCTTCTGGAAGACCCTCCCACTCTTCCACCAGAACAGTTTTTAACTCCGGAATGGTTCTGGGTGGGGGTTGGCGGATCGCAATAGACCTCCCAAGAGCATCCCAAGCATTTTTAATGGGGTTAAGGTCAGGAGATTTGGCTGGCCAAACCATTTGATGAATATCTTCACTTTCCAGATACTCATCAACCAGGCGAACCCTATGTGGTTGGGCATTGTCATCCACAAAAACGAATCCGGGGCCTACAGCACCATTGAAAAGATGCATATAGGGCTCTAGGATCTCCTTCCTGTATCTCTGGACATTCATGGAGCCAGTGTCAAACAGATGGAGCAGTGTGCGAGTATCTTGCATGATCCCTGCCGAAACCATCAGTCCTCCACCACCATACTGGTTCCTTTCCATGATGTTGCTGGTATGGTATTGGGTCCCAGGTTCCCTCCATATGAATATTCACCAAGAATTAGGTTGTAGACTGAATCTGGACTTATCTGTGAAGAGAACATTAGCCCATTGGAGCTGTGTCCAGTGTCTCTCTTCTGTGGGAGTGAGTGAGTGGGATGCAAATGGCGGGCTTCCTGGCATATAGCTTTCTTTCACCGAGCCTCCTAGCAACTGTCTTCCTTGAAACTAATGTTCCTGTGGCAGCAGCAAGGTCCCTAGACAGTTGTGTTGCTGTAGACGTCCTCTGGCGCTTGGCTGCAAGTACCAATTACCGGTCTTCATCGGGCGTTGTTGCTCTTGGACGACTTTGTCCTGGTCTTCTGGACACTGTTCCACTGTTTTTAAACTGGCTCCACAAATTCGAAACAACGCTTGGAGTTACACCCAATTCACTAGTAACTTGAGCTTGGGATTTCCCTGCCTCAAGTCTACCTACAATTTTCCTCCTCATACCTTCCTCTAAACGATGATGTTCACTCATTTCACCTAAAAATCAACAAAAAACAACAAGATTATTCCAGAAACACAATAAAAACCGCTACTGTGTTGTAGAATGGAATGAGCTGAGCAGCTGGATGCAGACTTTTATACCTCCTGCTGGCTTAGCAATGCCCACAAAAATGCGTAACTCAATTCAGTGACACCAGCACCATAGTGACATTATATGGCAATCAACTGTCCAGGTTTTATGTGATATTTTCTGAGAAATGTGTGAAAATGCTTTCCATCTCTTAATTTTGTCCACCAATGTATATGCAAGGTGTCCAGTGCTAACAGTGCCCAATTGCTATTTCCTAAACTATTAGTCAGAGACACATAGTTCCAGTTGCAAAAATGCTTTAAATTGCATAATGTATTATATCAGAAACAATCGAAGTCAATAAAGCAATTCCTATAAAAATTACAAAATTTAAATTTTTATACGGTCCCCCGGTTTTATCAGTTATATTTAGAATTTTCCTTAAACAAATTCATGCACAATAAAAAAAATTTGTCCTTCTACGACCAAAATTCACCAAGTTGTAGCTGCTTAAAGTTAGAGCACTTTTCGGGATGCGAAATCGGGGTTGTATACAAAATGAATTGGAGAAAAATTTATCTACCTGTTTTTGAGCCTTGTAGTATTTATAAGCAATTTCATCAACTATTTTACAATTGTAGATTGCAATAAAAAAGATTAACGTTTAACTATGTGTAACCAATAAATTAACATAAAAATATAGCTTATACTGAAAATAGAATTTTTGAGAGTTTTTTAAATGAACTGGTGTTAAATAACTTAAAATACAAAAACAAGAGAATAAAAGACTTCATTAAACATTAAATTAGAAAATGAAACATTTTAAAGTATGAATATCTGCATTTTAGAAACTTGAAATAATATTAGTCCTGCAGTGGTCTGGGCACTAAACAGCATTCCCATAAGAACGCAGCAAGTGAAACAGCATCCAGCTTGGCCAGTGCATTGGAGGGTCAACTCCCTCTCAGCTCGACTGCTGTTGGACCGTGTACGCTAATGTTAGCTGGTGCATGTAAAATCTGTCGTGGCGCCAATATCCTCAAAGTTGTTGAACGATACCTCTGGGGGTGCCGATTTCAGGGGGTTGGTTCCTCCTCTAGAATTAATTCAAAATCAGGGGACCATGAGCTAAAGTCGGACTTCCTCCCACTGGGTCCCAAAAGTAGACACACACCCCCTCCGCCCATCTCCTCCCTCCTGGGGGATCTGGCCTCACATGCGGTTGTCAGAGGGCGTAAGTCACAACAACAGCAACAAAATAATATTACAAATCCTGTTAGAGTAACATTTGTCCAAAATATAGCTTCCTTTGGCTACAAAGCAAATATGCACCAATGTAGAAAAGTCTTCTACATTGTACTTTACGTAGCATACTCGGTGTTACACATCTGCATGTTGCACATGTATATGATTTAGTAAGTCTGATCCCGAAAAGATTTTCATAGAGCCTGACTAAAACCCTTTGCTTAAAGATTAGTAGTCTAAAACTAGTTTTGCTTCTTTCTCCGCATTGTGCCAGAAAATGAAATTGTAACCTATAATTTAAAATTTCAATGTTTATATGGTCCCTTAATGGTTTACTGTAACGGAACATTTTTGAATTTGGAAAAGTGACTTAAGTCAAAATGTTTGCTGCTTCATAGATAGTGAATTTTGGTTGTAGAAGGGCAATTTTTTTTTTTTAATTGCGCATGAAATTCTATAAAGAAATATTTTCTAAATATGACTGATAAGACCAGAGGACCATGTAAAAATTTAAGTTGCATAATTTTTATAGGAATTGATTTATTAACTTCAATTGTTTCTGATATAATAGATCAGACATGGGCAACCTTTGAAAAGTTGGGGCCAAACTTAAAAATGTTATAGGAAAGTTGCGGGCCATATAATTGGCATTTTGAATGGTTCACATGGGTTTTATAAGGGGTTTTGATATGTTCTGCATGCCAGATCAAAAGCCGTGGTTGGCCACATCTGGCCCACGGGCTGGCAGTTTCCCATATGTGTAATAGATTATACAATTTAGAGCATTTTTGCAACTGGAACTATGTGTCCCTGACTAATAGTTCAGGAAATAGCCATTGGGCACCAATAGCATTGGACACCCTGTATACATATACATACACTAGGGTTTTCTGTAAAATAAGGTTCCCAAGAAGCTGCAGATGCTAGAAACGCTGTTACGTGGGATTCGTGTGTGTATATAATTGTAGTATAGCGGTGGAAAATGTGAGCTGTGATACTAAAACTGCTTGAATCTTTGATCATAATGGATTGTTCAGTTACTAATTCTGTGTACTCAAGCATTTTATAAATATAGATGATGAACTGCTTGATCTCATTATTGAAGCGATGAAATGATAGATATTCCCTTTCTGTGATTTTCCCTCTCTGTATTGCTTGCTCATTTAGTATTTCACTAAGCCCAAGGATGCATTTAAATCTTACTGTTAAAAAAAAAAAAACAGTGGGGAAATTTTAGCTGTTACATCATTTTATTGATGGAATTTAACAAGTTAAAAGACAAAAAAATTCTTAAATTTGTCAATCTGGCCAAATAACTGTTCTATAATGCTGCTCTTGCTTCCTGTCACAACTGAATTTATGCATTGTATTTCTGGGTGCTTTTGCTGTAAATTCCCATCTTAATTATTTATAATTGCTTTTGATATGAACTTACTTTGAAGAATAATGCATTCTTATATATTGCCTTGCTATATTTAGCTTAAAAACTAATCTAGCAACAGAATGGTATTCCACTAAAGAACATGGCTTCCACTTTTAAATTAAAATAGATGTAGTGTAAGATTAATCATCTCATGCATGACAATCTCATTTTCCCCCATTTTTTCTACAGTGTAAATTATTCAATACTAATGTGTTCTGCATCAACATAAATGAGGTTCAGTCAGCCTTTTAAAAAGTACTAATAAATGCCAGCAACGTTTATTTAGATTCTTGAGAGACAGGTTATTTTATCATTTGATGTAGGACATTTAAAAATAAGTCATGCGTGAGAAGGTTGATGGCATCAATTTTTTTACTTATTTAATACAGAATGTTGGAATGCAATAGCTTTCAAAACATTTTATTTGTGTGTGTAACTGCCTTAATGGGAAGTTCTCAATTTCAAATAATAGATCATTAGAAAACTAATAATTCAAAACCAGTTTTTAATTGTAATCTCTATTTTATGCGAAAAATCAAATGATTAGATTGATTTTCTTGACATTCTTGATTTTATTTTGTATAAAATTAGTGTTTGCAAGCAAAAAATGTATAGGTTAAAAATTTTTAAATATTTTTCTTTTAATATTTATTGTTTAATAAGACTGTTAGTTATGTGTTTGTATGTTCATTTTTTATTCAGTTATGTGGTAGTTATATTTTACAATTAATTATTACCATGTTTAATGTTACATAATAAAGTGTATTATGCAATCTATTTCAATTTTTAATCCGTTAAAGTATTTAGCCCTTTAAGGACTATAAGCTTTGCAGTAGAGCATGGAAATTCCTAATGCATGCATCAAAAAATAAATAAAATAAGTAATTAGATTTTGAGATTTTGCAAAAATAATTTCTAGCTGCATAAATCTTTGTTCGCACTTCTGTCTGTCTTGTTTTCATAGATTATGGGGGCTTCGGCACTTCTGCTTTATAGCATTTTGTACCAACCCCAAATCCAGATTAGATTGACAGTGGCAGTACCTGCCAAGTCTGTTCATTTCTACCACAGACTCCCAAACAGTTCACTTCTACCTCATTCAGGAACCAATAGATGGCAGCACTACCAATGATTAGGCAGTCTTTGGTTTGGTCCCAGGATCAAACTCACAATTTTTTGGCTGCGAGACTGGCGGCTTTCCCAACTGGGCTACCAAGGCTTGTTCTTGCATCACGTAATAATGACTAAAGCAAATGAAATTATATTGGGTGACATGATAGGTGGTCACTCAACTTAAACTATAGGCGTTGAATTAAAAAAAGTTTTTTAGATTTTGCACAAATTTGTTCAAAATATGAAAATATTTGTCAATTGCGTATGAATCACTGAAGCGAATGAAATAAAATTTAGTATCGTCACAGGGGGTTGCTTAAACCAGCGGTTACATATTTTTTAATATTGCGTCCCCTAACAAAGGCAAACTTACGGTGACATGCCCACCCCTCACATTTTTCAGCTTACATTTAGTTTTTCACTCTTTTACAATGAACATTTAGTCACTTTTTCTACAAAATAATGTTATTGGTAATGTTCAAATAAATATTTTAAGCAGAAATACATATGTTTGAGTAAAAATAAGAATAAATAAGATGATTTTTAAAAATATGCATTGTCACTTGCTCTTAGCCTGTTTTTCTTGCACACCCTCCTGCAAACGCTCTGTACCCCCCTAGAGGGCTCCCAGCAAACACACACCTGCTGGCAGAGTACCTTACCAGTGCCATTCTGCCGTTATGTTCAGCACCGGCACGGCACTGCAAAAAGTAATTGAATCACTAACCACAAGTGGTCGCCCGAGAAGTACCTTGCCAGAAGTCTGGGAAAGCAACAGACTGTGCTGGCACTATGGCACATGCCGGCCATCATTTACAATAAAGGCACTAGACCATCAAGTTTACAATGCCTAAAATGAAACGGCAGGGTGCCTGCTATTACTGAAAATAAGGGCACTGGCCTGGTATCTTAACAGTGGCTGTAATATAATGGCACGGTGTCGGCTTAGTGCCTATTTACAATAATGCTGCCATAATTAAAATAAAAGCCAGTGTCGTATCCAGGGGAGATGTTAGGGGGCTTATTCATCAAGCCCCCCGCCCCCCTCCCGCAAAAAAAAAGGCATTGCTTAAAGGTAGCATTTGGATTTACTGTACATTTCGTTTAGGTAAAATAAGCTCTTTTATTAGTTTCTATCCAATCAATTTAAATTCAAACCATTTTTTTAATCAGCCCACATCTCTTGGGAAAAAAAAATGTTACCTTATTCCATTGTTGCACTTTAGCTTTCAAAGCAGTCCCACTTTCTCAAATCTTCGAAGATTTTTCTTCACAGTTCAGTATTATCATTGTGATCTGTAAGAATTTCATTTTCTTCGTTTGATAAAATCAAGCGCTATGATTTTTCAACCATGGTGCTTGCTCTACACAAATTTTCGTGTGTCATCAATATAATAAATTAATATAGTCCCGGATAAGCTGCAACCCAGATAATCCGATCTCGATTAATTGAGAGTCTACTGTACTTACATGGCATACATGGGAATAACTCTTTATGAGAGCGATTAAAACTACACAATAAATGAGAAACAAAAAACAGCAGCAAAATCCGTTAGTCCATCATTTGCAAATTATACTCACCCAACATTAGTGAATTCTGTGCACTTTCCATTAACTGTAATTTTCTTACAAATACTTACAATATACTTTTCTTACAATATACATACATATTAATCAAATTCTTATAGGAAGTAATAATAAATAAAGTTGTACTAGAGTTACACTCACTCACATAACTTTAGGGTAACATTTTGCTGTGCTGTACATGTCGTCTAGATCAAATGATTTTTTTTTTTTTTTTATGTTAGCTTTCTAACTAGAAATTTCTGCATCTATACCTGTAGTATAACTACATGACTCAAATTTTATGGAGGGAAATACTTTGTACACTAAAGTATGCTATGAGAGTATGTATATTAAAAACAGTGAAAGTAAAAATTTACCTGTAATATTTTCCCATCTCTTAAAAATCTATATAATCCTGGTAAAATCCATCACTTTGTTGTATGATAAACCAACAAGATTTCAACGGTCGAAGCAATATTATTTTTATATTGCTCCAAACGAACCGCATTAGTTGTCTTGAACAACTTAACCAAAGCAATTTTAACTTTTTCAAAAGCTGTACTACAACGAGAAACCAGAAAAACTTATCCTAAAAAGTGTACTTCATTTGTAATTCATCAATTATAATCAGGGCTGGGGAGTAGCGCGCTACTTGTAGCGAAACTACAGTAGCCGCTACTTTTTTTTGTAGTTTGTAGTGTAGCGCGCTACAAAAAAACAGTAGTTTGTAGCGAATTTTGGAAGCTACTTTTGCCGTGTCATCATTTCCGGCGATTGATCCCGTGGTGCAATTTCTCTCTCTTCTGACTCCAAGCATAACTGAAACTGATGCTTGAAAGACACCCAATCTCTCTCCCCCCCCCCCCCCCTCATGCAGGGGACACATGCACACGAGGGGGGGGGAGGGGGTTTGCTTTGCCTGAAGCGGAAGCCTGACATTGTGCATCTTTTTTCTTTTTATCGTTCTCAGTATTATTTGTAGAATCACCAATCTGCCATGAAGAGGACAAAAAAGGAAGGAAAGAGAGGTCCAAAGTTGAACAGAGATTATTTTGATGGGGCCTCGAGACTTTAGGCCTTAGACCGAGACTTAGGACTAGGGCCACACGGGCGTGTGGGCCCGTGAGCCCCTGAAAAATAAAGGCCTCGCAAATCTCTCCATTTATTGTATATTAAATTTATATATGCTGCAATAATAATTTTTATTAAGCTAAATTTCCTTTATCTATATCATAATTGGGTAACAATAAAAAGGCTTCGAGACTTATTTTCTGTTCTTCTTTCTAACACAATGATAATGGTTTCTAAGACTAGATCAATAAAATAGAAATTAAAGGCGTTATTGAAAATTTATGGCCATATGTACTTATCACAAAATATCCATTAGTTAGCATTTTTTTAAATATTATGATGAAGAAAAGAAAATTTTCTGGCAGGTGGAACTCAGCGCACACATACGCTAATAATACAAATGGATTAAAATAATATTAAAATCAATTTTAAATGCATAGTCTTGTTCTAAATGAGTATAAATACATGGGTAATTTTTAATTTAATTTTAGAATTATTTTGAAATGTTTCATTTTTATGCTGGGAAAATAGAAAAGAATCACAAATAAGTTAAAATGTCTGTAATAGTATAGGGGCCCAAAACAACCTATTTTTTTTGCCCCGGGGCCCCTTCTATGTCTGATGAGAGTCTGCATATTTTTGACTGCTATTGCATGTTTGCAACATAAATCAACATAAAAATGAGTATTTTTTGCTTTCGAAAAGGAATTTTACATATCTGTAAATTGTATGCTTTTGTAACATCATTAATTTTCTTTGATCTTTTTTTTTATTGCACCCATAAATACAGTGTAGTGTCCACTTGCCAGGATGATTGCCAATCATTCAGTGTCCAGTATTCCGTGAACTTCCTTTTAGGCGATATCCTTTCAAATCTGACATGATATATAGTCAGTCCTCGCAATTAGCGACCCCCCCCCCCATCCTCTCACTCACCATCTACGGAAAACTACGAAGCGTGAGAAAAACTTACAGTTTTCTCACAGGAATTTTCTTGAAAGCATCGAGACCGCTTCTGGAAGAATCACCGACATTTTTAATTTTCTCTTTGCCTCCTCCTTATGATCGATGCATTGAATAACAATTTTATTTATGCTTAGTTTTACTAAGTTTATTTATATTAAGGTTTGGTCATTTTTCGACGTTATAGTGCACTTTTTTGAGTTTGGGCACTCTTTATTATCCTTGTGTCCTGGTGGTGTGTTCAACTTCCACAAGAGTAATGACAGTTCTGCAGTATTGTAGCTTTTCAAACATTAATTAATCACGTGATTATGTTCTACAACTAGGAATGTTTTTTGTCTCAAAGAAGTGTAAAAACTGATTAGTACATTTTTCGTGGAACCTGAAACTGAAAAAAAAGAAAGTAAATATCTAGAAATTGTACACATTTTTTTTTTTTTTTTTTTTTTTTTTTTTTTTTTTTTTTTTTTTGACGAGTTGATAACCTTATCTTTTTTGAGTTTGTTGAAAAGGGACAAAAGGTATAAGCATATGCATCCAAGATATTATTTCAGGGGCTAAAAATATTGCTGACCTCGGTTACAGTGTTCTTCGTTTGTAGTGACAGTTTTCAGATCCGGTCCTAAGGTAGAGCGAACGGTGCGACCGCACCGGGCGCCATCTCTACGAAGGCTGTTCAGAATAATATAGCACTGTGGATGTCGGAAATGGTTTCATTTACCTGTTAATAATTGTTTAATAATAAATCTTTTAGTCAATGTACAGTAGTAATCAATCATGTTAATAGTGAATTTTAGTGAACTTTCTGTGAAAAAATAAATTATTAACAGGTACTCGAGGACGACTTATCAAACCCTACATTGTTACGTGATTCATAACCGTCTTATTTACCTTTACCACTCTTTAACTTTTTGCCAATGAGTTTTAGAGCACCATGCATATTTGACAGTCCGTATATTATTGAAGTTGAAAGCCTCATTTTAACCCCTGAAAGCTTTTATAGCTAAATGTGTGGCGTAGCTAGGTGCAAGAGATGATCTAGGGTACGTGGAGCCTCCCTGCAAACGTAAAGAAGCCCCGTGTTATGCTCCAGATTAAGTTTTCCTTAGTTTTTTAGTTCGAATATGGCGCTCCGATGCCTTGCTTACCGTGTCGGGCCGTCCCTGGCTACGGGGGAGCAAGGAAGGTCAACTGTACCCGGGCGCAGCATCGGCCAAGGGGCGCTAAATGGTATATGAAAGCTACCTAGTTGCATTTTTAAAAAATAGGAGGGGGCGCAAAATCTTCAGTTGTCAGGTGGAAACGAGATTTAGTCATTTGCTGTGGGACAGAGAAACTGTTCTCTCAGCTTGTTTCCATCCCAGATTCAAACTATTCTGGATTGAGGAGGAGAGGAAGACCGAAGCCAAAAAAATGGATGGAGGAATACCTCCAGAATATGTTTCCGACAACTTCAGATATCAGTATCGAGGATCATGACTGGATGATGAGGCCCATGGATGATGACTTTTCTGGTTTTTTAAATTTCTCTTTCGCATGCACTCGAAATAGTTACGAGGAAGAACTTACAAGGTTCTTGTCAGAGCCAATCAAACCCGTATCTTCGCTTTCGGCATACACGTATATGAAAGAAGCCTTCAAAAAAACTAACACTGGCGTGCCGTCCAGTGCATCTGTACAAAGATTGTTTTCGATTGCATCGGACGTATTTTCTCCTCGACGATCATGTTTGGCGGATAAAAATTTTGAGATCCAGCTCTTGTTAAAATTTAATAAACATGTTTTTGAATAAATTTATGTGGTTTTTATTTTGTACTAGAGGCATGGCAGTCTTCCATGAATATGTTGAAATTCTGCTTTCTTTCGTTAAAATTTTAAAGTGTCTATTATATTTAAATTATTAGGTTTTTTGTGTAATAATTTTCAGAATTTAATACGAAAATATGAGAATTTCTCTTAATAATTAATAGTTTGTAAAATCCTTAGACTTATCTTTCTCTTAGCCTTAAAATAACAATATAATTCTATAAAATTCTTTTATACCTAACACAAAGAAAAAGTTGTGTTGATGATAATAACTTTTAAAATTTCTTTAACATATATAGAGGATTTTTTTAATGCAATGTTTTAAATAGATATATCATGAATTTAATTAGTAATTGTTTTCATTATTTTATAATATGCATATCATATGTGATGTTTTCAATTAAAACAATTATACAATATTACATGGTTCACACGGGTCATTCGTCATAAATCACTAATTTGGTAAGTCATGAAAAAAGGCCTTTATACTCATTAATTTTGATTTGTGCTCAAGAAACTAGAATGTTTGTACAACATGAAAGGGGTCTCAAAACGGGCCTTTTTTTCCCGTTCAGACATCCATTTTATTATATTTTTAAAAACTTTTTTAGTTCTCATGATTTTTCTCATGCTTTCAGAGCTCACTTTCCCAATTTATTTTTATCATAGAGATATTAAAACTTAATTAGTCTCAGCAATACTTCAATAATTAGCAGTAGTTGCCAGTAGCGTATATATAGGCTAGGCTTCCATTTCGGGGGGAGGGGGACGATTTGGTATTTTAAACTTTATTGTTCTAAAGTTAAAAGAAATGTTTCAAAATAGCTCCTTTTTAATAATTGCTTTACATTTTCGGAGGGGGCCCGCCTCCCCCTGCTCAAATACTCGCCTGGTAGTTGTTTATTAGAGCAATAGTTTTTTTCTAATTAAAGGCGAAAAGGTGCCCGGGGTCTTCCGTGCGTCCACCAAATCTGCGGCGCTCAACGCTACAAGGAAACCACCTTTCGTTCTTTGGACGCGAGAGACACCCGCTGAGGTCATTAATCACGCTGGACGCGAGTAGAAAACCAAGGCTTTAGATATCGATAGTTTTCTCTAATTAGGATATAAATATCCTTAAATATGAATGTAATGCAAATTGAATCTGTTAGCAAAATTTGTCTCCTAAAAGTAGCGAAAAAGTAGCGAAGTAGCGACTACATTTCAAAAGTAGTGTAGCTAACTACATTTGTCAAAAAGTAGTTGTAGTTAACTACATTTTTCGAAAAGTAGCGGTAGTTGTAGCGCGCTACAAAAAAAAAAGTAGTTTTTCCCACCACTGATTATAATGCTCTCGTCGATCAGCATGTGCAAGATATACGACCGAAATTAAAGAAAAAAATGGTTGCTAATTTAATGCACTCAAAAATGTGCCACTTCCGTTTCAATGAAACTTGCCACCCCTCCCCCCACCCACCATATTAACTTTGTATTTCATATCTTATTTGCATTTTATATATATATAAATATTAAATTTTATTATATTAAAATAGTTTTGCTTTTGGTCTGAAGCTGTGATCTTCGTTTTTCTCAGTTGTTCTGGAAAGTGAAGTTTGCTTCTTATTTTATGTTTGTAAGGAATTTGAATATAATTACACACTATTCATTTAGCCCGAATGTAGCTTATAAAAATTTATCAAATATATGCAAACAAAAGAGTTTGAATATTGGATAATGAAGGCTGAAGTGTGAAGGTCCCGGGTTTGGGTCTCATCGCAGAGCTGTTGATCTAATTGTCTGGAGTTATTGTCTGGAGTCAGTTTTCGTAACGTGAGCCATAATAACGTGAATACGCATTACAACCCCATAAAAAGTCCTCTGACCGTGATTCCATAGTATTCTCCGCTGCATCGTTTTAATAATGAGAGCAGGTTAAGCATGGAAACGCCGTTAAATGCTTATATGTATATAGCATATTATTATAAACTCAGTTAAACAAAAATCAAATAAACAGTATGCACATTTCAGGTGGTACAAAAGGTCCTCCTTCACCATGATCCTGAAAAGAAGGGTGGACCCTTTGTACCTCCCAAAACATGCTTATTATTCTTCAGTGAAACTTGGATTATGCGAATTTTTTGTCGATTCCTGGAGTTTTTTTTATTTATCTCTTTTTTATGCAAAAATATGCACTGTTCGGAATTTATAGGTATTTCGAATTTTTTCTCTGCTCCTTTCTGTGTATTATTAAGGTGCTATCACACGAGAGCTCTACACACTGCAAATGCAATGCACTACACTTTCGCATTGCAATTTTGCCCTTCAGTCGAACAAAAACATCGTGTGATAGCGTTTTTCTTGAAGCCTGACTTTTTTCAGCACTGTTTGAAAAAGTAAGGCATCCAATGCGAAATCAGCCAATCAGAGCCCAAGAAATATCCATGCCTTAATTCAAGATGGCTGCCTTCGCGTCGGCAATGTGGACGACAGAAATCGAAGCCGATTTTATTAATGAAATCAGTTACCGCAATTATGGAAAGACAAAGTCTTTGTTGCTCCAAATCGTTCATTCTTTTACTTGAGAATGCAGACACGCATATATAAAATCCCCACGTGCGGAAATTACGAATCTAATTTTGCTTCGTCCCAAAAATAGCCAGTAATAGTCGGTATTTGTCACAGAAAGAGCGATAACGTCGCCAAGTTTGCAACTCTGCGCCTTTCGTTTAGGTGGTATTTTCGTACTGCAAAACAACCCCTATATATTGCTTTTGATGTGCAAAATGCAGCGCGAAAGTGCAGTACATGTATTTTGCAGTGCATAGAGCTGTTGTGTGATAGCAACTTTATTCTATACCATATTATCTATTTTTCCACTTAAAAGAGGGCAACTTACTATTTATTATTATTAGTTTTATAGTTTTAGAGATTATTAGATTTATTAGATCTATTTTATGCCCCTTAGAGTACGAGGCAAATTCCTTAAAAAACAAAAAGAAGGCCTTTCAGGAAAACCTGCCCACATTTATGTATCGAATAGGATAAACTCTCTTGATAGGCAGTGTGAAAATGGATATGTGATAACTAGTTATCATGTGTATCCAGATTATATTCTCGTCCAAATGGATTCACCTTATTTAACCTAAAAGGAAATAAATCTTAATGTTTTTATCATAATGGCTTGTTGTAGTAATTATCGTTTACAGTTTATTGTGAAAGAACCATAAATGAAGTTGGATATTCTGTAATTAAATGGAATGATTTTAATACTTTTTTATTTGCTTTATTTGTTCGCTATGTGCTGGTACTTACTTCACAATAGCCACAATTTTGTAAAGTTTCCTAGGAGCGGCCCTAAGGTACATGGCGTCCCCCTGCAAACATAAAAAAGGCTCCCCTTTTATACATTTTCCATGTTTTGAGCTCGATATTGCGCCCCTTCAAAGACAGTGCCCCAATGTGATGCTTACCTTACCGTATCAGGATGCCCCTGAAATTTCCAATAAAGTATTAAAAGATCCTTTGAAAAGAAACAGATATAATGACAAGTATAATTTTTTTCTCACTGATACGGACACCGATTTATTTCACTCCAGTTTCCATTAATACAGGTAAAAGACTATCTTGCACACCTCAGATTAAAATAGACAAGCAATTTTTTATTTTCTTTCTTCAAACTCATAAAAAAATCCATCTGTACTGCGTATAAATAATCTGATAAATAAACAACAAAACAAAAAAATCTTAGCAGCGACCCTGCCTTTGGGGGCCCGGAACTTATATCCCCTAACACTTCTACACAATATAAATGTAAAATAATGTTATTTAATTAAAATAACGAAATTTTATGCTAACAATACGAAATATATCCAGGTCCATTACCACCAAATAGTGCTGGTCTGGTACATTTTAAACAGTAGCATGCTGTTAACTTTTCTTTGTATGTTATTGACAAAATGCACTTCGCCATTACTAGTTATGTACTGGCGCATATGCAATTTTCAGACTGTGGTATTCCAGTGATTTCCAGCAGACGGCAATGTACTTTGCTCCCAATTTATGGCACTTTGCCAGTACGACCGGTACCCTGCTGTTTGTGGACAGTAGTATGTTTGCTGGGCTGTTGGAGATGGTGACTGGATGTTTAATTTAAGAAACGTTTTTTTTCAATAAAAATCATTTTTTAATGACAAATTAATCAATACAAATAAAACTTTTATCATCTTTTTAATGCAACTCCAGAGAGGTACTTGCTTTGTTGACATCAGTAACTAGACAGGTTGTTGTTGTTGACTACAGAAAAAATGCTCATATATATAGAGGTCTAACAGTTAACTTTACAGTTTTGTTTTACTATGCAGAAAAAAACCATGAGTGAATATGCTAATTTTTACTTTCAAAGAAACTTCTGAACATTGCCTAAAGCAATTGACATTGCTCTGTTTACAATGCCAGTGATAGCAGAGTGTAAGTGTGTGCTTTCAACACTGAAGTTTTATACAGTTTGCATTTGTTAAATTTAATTTGAATATCACTGCTTCTAACCTTTGGCTTTACTTTGACTTAGATACAGAAAATGAGTTTAAAAATTTTAAGGGCTTATCTAAGCCTAATTAAGTTTGTTTACATTTTGAAGGTTAGTTTAATTCTTGCACACTTTTAGTAAAGCTTTAATTACTTATTTTCCTATTGATTTATTAATTAATTGCTTCTAGTTTAATAGATGCACATTTCTAGTTTAATAGAAATGCATGTACAACCCATTTTGATCGACTGTGAGTCCATTTTGACCAGTTTTTCCCCCCCGACGTCTGTACACATGTATGTATGTACGGACGTATGTAACTTGCATATCTCAAAAACTATTAGTTGTAGAATGTTGAAACTTTATATTTTGGATTGTTGTAACATGTAGTTGTGCACCTCCCCATTTGGTCCCGATTGAGTGGATAGTTTATGTACAGGGCTGCCCAAAAGATTTTAAATACATTACACTCTATAGGCAGAAATTCATTAAAGCGTATTTTAGAGGTATTGGACTATTTCAAGGGACTCAGAAGTGATATATGTTCACCCAGTTGTTAAGGGTTACAAAATAAATCTCTATCAAAAATAGTGTCTGTATCATTTATAGTTCAGCTACAGGAACACTCAAAAAAATTTCAATACATTACGATTAATGGCAGTTTCAGAGACATCCACCCATTTTAAGCACAATACTATCCTACCATACAGTTAGGTAGTGGTCCAACCACGGTCACGTGCACCCATCAAAAATTATGCAAAAAGTCACCAAGGTTAGCGACATTTGGTGTAGGTATGCATGTATTTAACTCTCATGTCTCAAAAACTGTTAGTCATAGAGTGTTGAAATTTCATATGTAAGATTGCTGTAACATCTTGTTGTGCATATTGTTTTTTAGTTCCAATCTACTGGAGAGTTTATTTACAGGACCACCAAAAGAATTTCAATACACTAACGTCTATGGACATCTTCAATATATTACGTCTGTAGTCGGTCATTATTTGGTCCATGCAAAAATTCTCACCATTTGTCATCAAGTGTGGTGAGTTTTCCCCAAAATATCACCAAATTTGACATCAAAAATAATTTCGTATTTCACATAACTCTAAAACTTTTAACTGTAGAATGTTGAAATTTTGTATTTAGAACTATTGTAACATCTAACTGTGCATATCTTTTTTGATTGCAATTGACTGTGTAATTTATTTGCAGGGTCACCCAAATGATTTGAAGTACATTAAGGTGTATGGATACATTCAATTCATTGAAAGTCTGTGGTCATTTGCTATTTTGGCTATCCCTAAAATCTTGCAAACTATCTCAAGCTTGCCGGCTTATGGCAAAATATCGCCAAATTAAGCATAAAAAAAAACAAATCTTTCAAATTGAACCCAGCTTGGTGATAGTGGAAATATTTGGCTAGAAATCGCTCAACCTTAGTATTACTGCAGTATTTTATCTCTTTTAAACTAAATAAGTTTAAATGAAGTGTACCTAAAATATTTTTGATTTAATAAGCATGGAAGGAAATCATGTGTTATCCACATCAGATTTTTTTTTTTTTTTTAGTATTAAGATTTTGATGTTGCAATAACATAACATGAAAAAAATATATCATAAATTATTTATATTCGATGATTTTTAAGTTTTGGGACATACATATTGCATAGTCCTTAAAGAGTTAATGAAGCTTTTAATTTAATTTGTCTTTTCTGATTATTTGTTTTTATAATTGATATAAAGTTGATCAGTGGTAGATGCACATTTTTTTAAAAGGAGCTATTTTAAAAAAGAACTTATTTAATCTAAACAAATTATACAGTAAAGCAAAATTCTTAAGCTATATCTTTAGAGGAGATAAAGCCCCTTGCCCCTCCCTTGGGTCTGTCCCTGAAGGTAACCTTAAACATTACTTTTCATTCATGGTGATGTCTTAAGTAACATCATTTATGTAGTCTGTATAATCCTACTTGCTGATTTTTTGAAGTTTAATATTCAAAGTATATGCATTTATGTTCATTTTTGTTAAAATTATCAGTGGAAACTTGCCAGTTATTATAAGATGTCTACAAAAATTCAAATTATGTTTGAAATAATGTACCATTTATTTATTCATATCTAGGAACATTTCTTGTTACTTTCCTGGTGTATTGGTGTGTTGGACTGTGTTATACTGTTATCGACATCACTGGGAAACCCTCATTTGTGCTTCGCTACAAAATTCAGGATAATGCTCAATATCCTGTAAGCATTTTTGTTTCTAATTCATGCAGCTGAAATTAATCAGGGTAACCACCAATTAGAAAATATTGGGGAAATTTATAGAAACAGTGTATGGAAACAGACAGAAAAATTACTTTAAAAATAAGGGGAGGGGGTTGAATAAATATTATCAACTCAGAATGTGAAAGAGGATCTTTTGTGCCTTTTGAAATGCACATGTACAAGTTTTTTATTTGTCTTTAACACCAGTCTTTTTGCTTGGATTATTTTATTGTTTAGAAAAGTTACAAATATTTTGTTTCTTTTTCTCTTTTTTGGGGGCATTTTAAGATAAATATTAAAATCTATTATTATTTTTCTACATTCATACACATTTTTTCATACATATTTGTTTTTCTTAATTATTATATTTTACATTGTTTCTTTTTAATTTACAGTTTTGATTCAATTATTATTGATATTGCATGTTTACCTTGCAAAAACAGTTTGGTTATGGTTTATTTGAAGTCCAAATACATTAGGATTCTTATGAATCAACTTGCCAAGTTATTCTAATTCTACTTATTTTCTAGTTCATCTGAAAGGTTAACTAAAACTTATATAAGTATCCTTGAAATTTCAAATGGCAATCTGTTTCATACCATATATGCTGACCTGGAATTATATGGAATATCGGGGAATTTGCGTATGAAAGTTTGGTGTTTGTACTATAAAAAACTTGAATAGGATGTGCAGATTAGTAATTTAGCTGTATCTAAAGCAAAGATTCAGATTGAAAATCAGTTTTATCAGAATTTTTTATTAAAAAGTAAAATGCTAATTGAAATTAATTTGCATTTTACATCATTTCATCTAGGATAGCAGTGTTTTTGAAAAGTGACTTACCAGTAAAACCAACAAGTAATACCTTCAATTCTATTTTATCGGAATATAGAACAATAAGTTTATTTAATCTGTATATGAGTTTAAAAATGCATTCTGAAGAGTCCCCCCATATTTATTAAAAAAAAAAAAAAAAAAAGTAAATTATAATATGAAAAAGTGGAATGCTTTAAAATACAAGAAAAATATTTTTAATTTATGTAATATTACTCTATACATTTATACTGATGCATTATGCAACATTAAGTTCAATAAGAATTAGTGCATTGTTAAATCAAGTTGGTTATATGAATTCTGCAGTATTTTTTAAGTAGTTTATAGGCAGCCAAGAAAAAAAGAAAGCACAAAGCACAATAAATTATTTCAGATGTTTAGTTAAGAGGAGAAACCTCTCCTCTTTTAAATTAAATAAACACAAAGAAGACACCCTAAACCTTGGACCAAAATTCATACTGGAAGATAACATAAACTTAAAAGACACAATAGCTGCTTATGAGACCGCAATAGAACCCTTACCTAACAACAATAAACAAGAACTATGACTTTTCATGCAAAAAGAACTTATTAAATGAAAAAAGAAAGATATGAGGGATAAGGAAGACCAAAAAATGCTTAAAAGCACTGAAAGATAATCCAGAAATAACCTGCCTCATGTCAGACAAAACAGGAAAAATCATTATTTTAGATAAAAAAGATTACATTACCAAAATGATTGAAACTATCAATAAACTAGATGTTAATATATTAAATAAAGACCCCACCACCAAAATTAACAATATCCTAAAAGAACTTATAAACAAAGGAAGTTGGCCCAATAACAAGCCGCGGCCCAATAACAACCGCAACAATTACATAACCTACTGCTTTTGCTCCACACATTTTTGGAAAATATAAAGATCATAAAAATTCCCCATCCCTCCGCCCAATAGTTAGTAAATGTGAAGGCCCTACATACCTACTTGAAAAATACCTAAAAAAAACACATTACAGCAACTAATTCCTTGCTCAAACTCATCCCTAAACTCCACAAATGATTTCTTAAAAGAATTAAATAACATACAATTCTCAAATTCTGTTAAAATGGTCATCTTCGATGTCACCAATTTATATCCATCAATAGACACTTCAGAAATGTACAATACAATAAGTAAAGAAATGGAGAACTCATTTAATGCAGATATTTCCATAACCCTTAAAGCTGCCTTGTCCCTCATCCTCAATAACTCCTATTTCCAATTTAATGGTAATTTTTATAAACAGAATAAAGGCGTCCCTATGGGCTCCCCGATCTCCGGAATTATTGCAGAGTGGAAAATGAGAAACCTAGAAACTTAAATTAGTAAAAACCTCCACCCCCACATCTAATACTGGTATCGTATGTTGATGATGTTTTTGCAATAGTAAATAAAAATTAATTGATAATATTCTCGGTGAAATAAACTCTTTTGATGAAAATATACAATTCACTGTAGAAGTCGAACAAAATAGTAGCCTAAACTTCCTTGATGTCAAAGTAATTTGAACCACCACAAACAACATCGAAACTACCGTCTATCGAAAACCCACCAATAACAATAAAATTGTCAACTACTCCTCAAAAACTACTTATAACTATAACATTTCAATGCTACGTTCCCATATTAATAGAGCCCTAGAAATATGTTCTAACCAGAAACTACTAAAAGATGAACTACAATTTATACAGCAACTTGCCCGCGAAGCCAATTATCCCAGAAATATTATTCCCCACCTAATCAAAAATAGAAGAAACTAAGCATCATCAACAATGCACAAAAAGAAAAACTCACCTTCACTCATCCAATCCCTTACTGTTGTGGTCTCGCTGTAAAATTCTCCAACCGTGCACGTAAAATGAACCTCTGTATCCCGATTAAACATAATTACAATATCTTTAAAAGAATTCGGTCAGATAAAGACAAAGTAAACCCTCTAGAAACTGCAGGTATTTACAAAATAAATTTTACTTATAGAGAATCCAACCTTCCCGGATATTACATCGGTGTTACAAAAAGAAAATTTAAAGAACACATAAACAATATAAAATATAATAGAGTACAGCCCTCTCCCACCTAACCTTAAAAGAAAATATAGATTTCATAAATGTTAAGAAAATAGCTAATTACAATAACCACAGTTATGGTTTGAAACGGGAAGTGTTGGAAATAATGACACAAGAGGGAGCTGTCAACGACATGGCGCATGCGCAGATAGAGGAGTCATGGCTGGAATTAATGAAGAAGTGGGAAGCTAGCCAGGGGGGCTCAGTTCTGAAGACGGCAGTGGATTAGCTGTCGAAAGCGCTAAAATGGTTTGTGTTTTTTTAGATTTTACGGAGATTTTGATGGCTTTTAATGTTTTTAATTATATAATTATTTCAGATGGTTCTATGTTTATTTGTTTCTTAAAAACAGCAATTGTAGCATTTATCCAATTCAAAATTTAGACTCCATTTTTTCAGAGTCTTTGTTTTAGAACTTTCTAGTTAAATGCACATGAAATTGGTAAATCTGAGTAGGCATTTAAAAATGCATAAGATTAACCTCTACAACTTAATAGACATGAATGTTTCCACCCACTACACAGTTGTGTAAAACTCTTTGTAAATACGACTTTAAACTATCATATACCCATTAAATATAAAAACAAAAACTTGAAATTCTTTAGCTGCTAATAGTACATCAATTTCTTACACAATTTACTGTACCTCACTACAGTGACTGTCATTCTTGTAATATTGATTTATTTAAACATAATTATGTGTAAAATACTGAGCCTAACATTTTGTTATAAAATACTTTCAGGTTTCTATTGGGCAAGTTTTGAGAGTGATGCGTCAGGTGTTGGTTAATCAAATATTGGTGGGTATACCTTTTGGCATACTTGCATATTACCTGATGGTTTGGAGAGGATATGACTCTGGTGTAACTTTACCCACATTTCAGTGGGTATTGTTTGAGCTTATATTTTGTGTGCTTATGGAAGAAGCTGGCTTCTACTATTCCCACAGGTGCGTGTCTTATCATCATTCCTACTTCACTGATGTGCCATAACACAGACATTATCTTTATGATTGGCTTGGGTTTTGGAGTTCTTTAGGAATATTGTGATTTAATTTTTAAATTTTGGAAACTGTAATTGTAAACTGAACGCTTTTACTTTTAGGGGACATATAAAGGAGGAATGGCGTAATATGAAAACTATTTAGCAAATTTCCATTTTAAGCCATATAGTGTCAATTAAATTTACTTGTGACTTTAGTGTAATCATCTATATATGTTTAAACAGAAAAATAATATTGTAATAGTACATATTTAAAGTTTGAACACCTTTGAGAACACACCTGAAGAAAAGTCAAGACACAGAAGAATTCTTAAAAGGCTGAGCTCTTTCGGAACAGGCAAAACTGCCTTGGTCCACCTTAAAAAGCCTTCCTAATTCCATACCCAGATTATGAGCTGCAGTACTGAAAGCAAAAGAATATGCAACTACGTATTGCTGTATTTTATTGCATTAAGAGGATTAGTTTCAACAAAAGTTTAGAAAAACTGAATTGTCTCAAAACTGCTGGTTTCAACTTTTCAAATTCAACCTTTTTTTTAAATTAACTATTTTTACGCATGTTATTAGGTACACACCATGTAGGAGACTAAAGCTAAAAATTACTAATTTACATTAAGAAATTTTGCTTACTGAAAAGTTAAGGCAGAAAAACATATTGTCTTAAAATTCCTGCACCCTGATGTAAATCCTAGGGTGAACTAGACTACCCTTTTGGAAAAGAAAAACATGTAAAATTGTTTTACTCTCCAGTTAGTCATCAGCATATGTAAGGAGACCAGAGATAATGAAATTTAATTTCCTCCATCTTTCAACCTTCTTAAATTCCATCAGTACAAAGATGTACCAAGATGGGTGCAAAGTTTAAAAATTTAAGGAAAAGAAGAATGTTGATCTTACCCTTGGAAAAATTCTGCATTTGCATTGATGTTAAACAGCTTTTTTTATTCTAAACTTTTAAAATTTTTAACTCCTTTCTTTCTTTTTTTGTTTGTTTGTTCGTGCTGTAAAAATACTAAGATTGACTCTACTAAGAAACTTCTCACGTTATCAACTGTATAAATCTTTAAACATACATGTTTGAATTTTATACATGCATAATCTTTGTCAGAATTGTATTCATGGAGCAAGCATACATGCTATAATCCGTTCCAAAAGTTTTCTTTGAAGCAGTTGGCATGAAATAAATAACTTATAAAAATGTGTTTTAAATTTTAACACTTAATAATTTTTATTTTCAAAACTAAATAACAAAAGATGTCAAAATTAGTTGATTTTAAATTAATAGTTTTTGATAAGTGGAATACCATCTTTAAAAAGAATTAATGGCACATTCTTTTCAAATATCAATATCTTAAACAGCTTAATATCTTTTATTTATTATATTTGACTAAAATTGTTCTTTCTTTTTTTAAATTTATCTTCTCTTTTCAATCTTTTTTAAAGCATTGAACTATACTGAAAAAGTTATTTTTCCAGTTTGAAAATATTTTACTCTTAATCTACAGTATCATTTTGGGTATACCCTTAAAAAAAAAAAAAAAAAAGAAAAGAAATACCTGCATATGCTATTGAATCACAATGCTTATTTTATCTTTTTCCTAAACAGGCTGTTGCATCATCCTCGCCTCTATAAGTACATCCACAAACGACACCACGAGTGGACATCACCCATTGCCATCACTGCTGTCTACTGTCACCCAGTGGAACACATTTTCTCCAACCTGCTCCCACCCCTGCTTGGACCCCTTGTTTTGGGGAGTCATACAGCCACTTCCTGGCTATGGTTTGCCATTGCTATCCTGTCCACCCTTAATGCACACTCTGGTTTCCATTTTCCTTTCTTCCCTTCTCCCGAGGCTCATGATTTTCATCACTTGAAGTAAGAAGGCATTTCTTTTTTATTCCATTCAGTAAAGTGGTGTATATGTTAAAGGAGAAAATGCTATTTGATGAAGTTTAGCTTCCACTTTAAAAAAGTGCCTAATCGGTCAGTCAGTCATTAGATAGCTGGGCAAATTATGTAATTTATAACTCATTTCTCTAAGATACTTAGTTTCATCACATATCTAGAAAGACATCAATTCTTCTTTCAAAATACCCTCCCATTTTCTGTAATTTTTTTTTGGCTTATTCTTAACCCTCTCGTCACTGAATTATGAAAAATCAGAAAAAAAATCTGTCTAGCAATTAAAGCATCTGAAATACTATTATAAATCATGCAAAAATATTTTTTTCAAATGTCGATTAATATTAGATTTTTCTAATAATAATTTCTGCATTTTCGAAGCATTTTGTTATGCTAAAATTAATTTAAAAGGATCCACATATTAGGTAAAGGTTGAAGAATAAGAAAAAAATATACTTACCTTAAAAAGAAAAAAAAAACGGTAAAAAGCAGCGTAAATATTTTCTTAATTTTTCTTCTGAAACAATGAAGCGAAAACTGTAAAAAATGATCTAAATTGACTAGTACTGCAATCTAGGCACAATTTATGCATCTAGTTAAGAGCCTCATATACTTTCTACATGAATTAATGATATTCATATCACTGAAAGAAAAAAATATTAAATTCAATTGTTTTCTCTCTAAATATTGCTATTTGAAGTAGGAGCCTCATATGAGGTTCAGGGTGACGAGAGGGTTAAATGTACAACCCACCTTCCACCACCACCCCTAATTAATGTCATTAATTTAATAATTATCATTTAATTCACAATGAATACTGCATATTAATTTATTTCTCCCCCTTTTTCTTTCTTTTAATTTAAATATGTACTTTTATTAATTGCTTTTCTATCAAGGAAATTAAGTCAATCAAGGAAAAAATAAAACTTAAAAGCCTCAATATGTATAATTTATGGAAGAAACACACCTTTACCTTTGGACCTTGGAAACACACCTTTACCACCTATACCTATGGAAGAAACCTTTATGAGTATAAAGGTTAAAAAATAGTAAGTGCGGCATTTACAATATTGTTAATTTTTTTTAGCCGATCTTCAACAAAAAATCATGAAATTCGTTTAGGGATAATTGTCTCAAAAGATGGCGCCACCACTGACACATACTCTTTAGCGTGCACAGAGCACAGTGTAGCGAATCAGAATGCGAACCTACCCCCGTAGAAAAGTGGTTTGATCCAGTTTTGGAGAAAGTGAGACATCAGAGCGCCCTGAGAAGGGTCCATGTCCATGGGTGCCGGCAGCATAGGGCAAGGGGGTGGGGGCAGTGTATTCCCTTGCTTTTTTGCTCTTTCCAACATGGTAACTATATGTTGAAGTAGTCTTTGCCCCCCCCCCCCCCCCCCGGGAAATATCCTGCCGGCGCCCATGTCCATGTCCTGTGCTCTGAAGTGGATGGCTTCATACATCCAACTGATGTCTCCTCAATTAAGTAAAAAGAAAAAAAAAATAGAAGTAAATCTTTTACATCTACATTTTAGAACTATAGTTATATTTTAATGAAGGTTTGAATATATATTTTGAAGGGTTAAAGTTCTGTAAAATACCGCAAAAGTGCACTACCCTCTATTAAATGCACCCGTTTTTCACATGAACCTCTATTGTTCTTAAAATACTGAATTTCAGCCAAAATTAGTCTGTGTTGCACCCGGTGCAAGTTTAACCCCCCCCCCCCCCCAAAAAAAAAAAAGTTAATCTAATTTTTTTTTTTTTTTTTTTTTTTCGCCGTGCGGCTTTGTGCCCTGTGCAGGAGCACTCTACGGAATAAACACTGCCAACTAATTGGTATGCTCAAGAAATGCAGAGTGCTTTTAAAATAAATCCCAATGTTATAAATATCAAAAATAATAAATAAATAGGAACATCGAGTTATTACACAACATTCTGTTTAAAACAAACAATCTGCTGAAGCAAGCTCATTATGTAATCAACAATTGGCCATCTGGGAGGGGGGGGGGGTTGGGAAATGTTTACTTTTAACTGGAGCCTCCTCTCACACATCGATCCCTGTTTTCATTTTAATGGTGCGTGGTAGTCTATCTGAACTTTTTGCGAATGCAAGAGGTTTTTTCGAAGTTATTTTTTTATTTCTATAAATTTGCCTTTGTGAATATAAACCTCGATATCTTTGATTATTTGGAAAAAGAAATCATAAGCTTCGTAAAATAGCAGTAAATACTTTAAAATATTCTATGGGAAGGGGTAGAAAAAAGGAGATTTTTTACCGTTTATCCAATTTCTCCCGAAATATATCCGATCAACTTAATAGCTTTTTTAATAAATTAGGTCTAATATGTAATGCAACATGTTTTTTGTGTCTTTTCTGATGATTTTCTAGTTAACTAAGCTCATTTTCGAGGGTGTGGCATTTCTTCCATAAATTATTTTAAATCAGTATCTGTGCCACTGGAATTAGTAAATCTGAGTAGGCATTTAAAAATGCATAAGATTAACCTCTACAACTTAATAGACATGAATGTTTCCACCCACTACACAGTTGTGTAAAACTCTTTGTAAATACAACTTTATTGGCTTTACTGCTCTGCCTTGATTTTGAAGTAGAAAAAATATTGGAGACTGACATTAGCAGTTGTAAACCCTCTTGTAGAGTCAACTGACAGTCCTCCATGAACCTGAACCTGGTGAGGAAGTTTAGCCTAAATGTATGTAATTAGTAAAATTTAATTATTCCCAAAAACTGTGTGTGTGCAGGGTGTTTATAATTAAACTCCCCCTATAAATAGCATTTTACAGCTGAAATGGGTGAGCAGGTGCCACCATATTTGGCATATGAACAGTACACGAGATGCACTCAAGGAAATTTTTTTGAAAAGTTTAGTTTTTAAAATGCTCACTAGGTGGTGTTTTGCATGGTGAAATCAGCTCAAAAAATGGCCCAAATGAGTTAACCCGTCAGTATTTACACAGGATTTTACTGTTAGCTAAGTGAGACTAAAAAGCAAGCTGGTTCTTCACTCACGAAGTGACGTAGGCTAGTACTATTTTTATATAAAAAATTAAGCGGAGTTTTTAGAAGCTACTTGCACAGTGAAATCTAAAAGAAAAAACCAAGTAACTTGGCAGTGTAAAAAATTGACTAAAATTGATGACTCACATAAAAAGTTAAAAATAACTTTGTTTATTAAAGCATTAAAATCATTTAGTTATAATCACAGTCTATCATTACAGTAAATTACCACAGATAACAAGCATATTTACCACATCAACGTGACGGCTTTTATTTCACTAGAAACGCAAAAGCAAAAACCCAAGCCAAATTTTTTTTTTTTTTAATTCCTTGAGCCCATCTCGTATTTAGTCCTTATAGCAATTTGGTTACAATCTGATCACCCATTTTTGTTATAGAACCCTGTTTATTGGAAGTTTAATTATAACCAACCTGTACAAAAATTAATTATATCATTAATTTACTTATATAATAAATAATTAATTATTTTTTATTTTATTTTGATTGCATTAATTATTAAATAATTAATGCAATCAAAATAATGAATGGTGGTTGAGTAGAAAAAAATTACCATCTGCTATTATACTGAAAATTATATGGTGTTTCTATATACTGTAAAGAAATTTTTGGATATATTGCATTGTTATTATTTGTATGTATGGTAGATATATTGAAGCATACTTATGACTCACAGTTAATATCGAGAGTTAGGGTCGTGAAGTGTTAACGATTGCAGTTCTTCTATATTAACCTATTTTAATTCTTTATCTTTTAGTGGTATTAATTCATTGTCAAAAATGTTGAAATACATTACTCAAATATACTATAAGTTAAGAAAATATAAATGAAGATCAGCACACCCTTGATGAATTTGTAGAACAAGGATGTCACCCTTTTTTATGCTTTATTAGAATTAATTTTGAGAATCAAGAAGTAGCATGAAACTCCTTTTATATACACACCAGTCTGTAACTGTTTCGTTAGATGGCAAATTCATTTTTAGTTAGCACGTATTGTTTTTCTTTAATACGGACACACAAAACATGATTATGAATACACACTTGACAAATGAAGAAAATAGACTTGCAACCTTTTGAAGTTGGTATAATTATTTATTTCTTATGAGCATCACAAAAGGCACGTTATTCTTGAGTAAAAATATCACTTTAAGAAATAAAATAAAATACATATTACATGAAGAATTGGGGACCGCACCAAAAGGAGGGGGGGTGTCTCTGCCAGCTATGCTCCTAATCAAAGACTGAATTGACCATTAGAAACAACTGTTAGACTTTCAAAAATTAAAGTTCTTGAAGGTTCATGAACACAATAGCTCAGCAAAGTTCCCACTGAAAAAAGGTTTCTGCTAAACCACAGAATGCAAAGATTTTTAAATGTTGCAGAAATACACGTGCAAAAATAACCATGATTCTTATCGTGTTAATCTCGAGAGTTGTTGCAGCTGTGGGATAAGGGGAGGGGGGAGGCAACAGTTAGAAAGTCTGGAGCAAACCTATTTCAGCTGTTATGACCTTTTCTTTACTTTTTATTAACTGCAGAAAACATTGAATATAACAAGAAAGGGAATTTGAAACATGACTCTTTTAAGAATATTGATTTAAAAAGGGAAGGATTGTGAAGAAATCGTTTAGTTAAACTTAGATAGTTAAAGATTATTGATTCACCAAGGTAATTAAAAAATATTTTAAATGCAAAAATATGTCCGATGCGGGGGAAAAAAGAAAGCAACGTGACCAGCTATCATCAACAATCCAGTGTGAAAGTGACTGAGATGTTGACAAGAACACTCATAAAAAAAAATGGGTATTAAAAAAGTAAATTTAGTTTAAAAGTTAATAATAAAATGACACATTGAGGGTGGTTGAAAAAGTTATTTATTACAATGATCATTTTGGGTGGTGCAAACAGGTCCTCCCTTCTTCAGTTGTAAAAAAAGTTTCACCATCCACACAAGCAGAAAGGTTATTAAAAGTTTTTTGAGAGTGAGAAAGCTTAGATTTGGCATGCATATTATTTGAAGACATGATATTAGCAATAAGATTACTTAAAATATTAAGTTGGTTAGAAAAGAGCTTACTAAAATAGTAAAAACTCTTTCAAAAATAATAATACTCTTGCTTTTTCATAAATAATAAATAACATTAAAGACAAATATTCAAACCAAAGTTATTTTGACTATTTAGTAGTCATGCATGCATTGAAGTGTATCAAGGCAAATTTTACTAAATAATATTATTCACTAGCAGGGTCCACCCACGACTGAAAAGGAGACTTTTGCTACCAATTTAAAGATAAAGTGACTTTCTTGCGTAAAAATTGTCATTTTCATACTATTTTCAAGTTTTTGGGTATCTGTAGCTTACTCCAGGTGACTCATTTGAAAATTAGATTTCGGTTTTTGTCAGTTTCCTTTTCTTTTCTAAGTTGAAGTCCACCGATTGAATGTTCATCAAACAGTGTAATCTGGTTTTTTAATCATACTATATAAATGAATGTACTATATTCTCTGTTATATAACACATGAAGTTTTTAAATTTTTATTTTATTCATTCCTTCTTAACTGAAGTTAAGTGATGTATGTTTATTTTTTAACTACGAAATTATGCAAAATTGTTACTTTTTTGGCAACTAAAATTAAGAAAATGGCTACTAAACTGGCAACTTTTTTATGTCGGTCAAGCTACTAATGATAATATTTTTGCCTCCTGACATTGGTGGACACCCTGCACTAGTTAAAACTATTTTGATACATTTTTACACCATTTAGTTAAGCTTTTAAATTAAAAAGTAATATATTTTTATGCAGAACCTTTATTTAAACTTAAGTTTCTTTTTTTCAATGATTTCCCATTAAATATTCTTAACTTATACATTTAAATAGTTTCTACATTATGGATAGAACAGTTTGAAATTATTCATAGAAAATATTTTAAAGATATATTTCAAAAGTAAAATAAACTGATTACCAAAACATACCATCATACCCCCAAGAAACACTGAAGCTTCCAACTTGTAAGATTTTTTCATACAATGTATGAACTTTTTTGTTTGTAGGATTGCATTTATGATTAAGAAAGTTTTACAGATTTTTAAAAAAACCTCTAAAATATACATTTCTGCATACATTACACAGCCCTGAAATGTGTATTTCTTGCACAGCCTAGTTCCTGTGTTTTTTCTCTAGGAACAGTGCAAATATGAGAGTATCTGAGGTTATGTTTACTTTGAAAGTCAGTGGATTTCTGCATTTTTTTCTGCTCCATATTAGTGAATTCCACAGTTTATTCTAAACTTTTGGCAAGAAAAACTCTGATAAGTGTATTATGCTTCAACATCCTAATTTCAATCTTTTCCCATCCTTCTTAAGAATAAATATTTTTCCTTTAGCATTCTTTGTTGAAGCTTCCAATGTCATAAGAATAAAA
Source organism: Cheiracanthium punctorium (assembly GCA_038373885.1). Taxonomy (NCBI): domain Eukaryota; kingdom Metazoa; phylum Arthropoda; class Arachnida; order Araneae; family Cheiracanthiidae; genus Cheiracanthium; species Cheiracanthium punctorium. The sequence goes on from JAWZYV010008448.1 coordinate 133,144, forward strand.
ATTGGTCCTTATTTTAAATATAAATGTTTTTTAAACCTTATTTTCAACCTTAAAAAAAACAATAAAAAAAATAATTAAAGAGAGCAGGTTCAGATATAACTGAAAATACAGAAAAATTAAAAGAAATTCTAGCTAAGACTAAAAGTTTGTGAAAGCAAACAAGAAGTAAACTTAACATGCCTTGCAGTTTTTTCTTCTTATAATTGCTCTTCAGGTATTATGTTCCTCTATATTACAAAGTTGCTTTTTTCCTCAACTTATGTATTTAGAATTACTTAAATTACCTCCGTAGTATTTATATATTTGTTTTCTCTTATGAAAATTACTTTATCGTAATATTGGAAATATGCATTTAAATTTTCATGCATTTTACGGATGGAACATTTAAGTATAATTTAGTAATAAGATAATTTATGTAATTCTAACTACATATATTGAAAAAAAAACAGTTTTGTATTACAGAATATATTATCTGAAAAGCAGTTAAAAGAAGAAATACCAAAGTACGGATCTCATTACTTACACATTCACTGCCGATCATTTGATGGTGCGTGACAATCTCGAATGTAAGCTAAATATTCTTCTTCAGTTTTGTGAATAACTAATTAATTTTTCGAAAAACACAAAAGTCTGGAAGAAATAATGTGACATTTGTATTATTCACGACATGAATCACTTATTATTAATTATATTTTATATGTAAAACTGGCATTAGAAATTTCATTTGTACTCTTAATACTTATTGGTCTGGCACTAAACTCATTTATATATCCAATTAAAATACACCAGATTATCTTTTTACACAGTGGATACATACCGCCCAACACCGTGTAAAAAAAGTATGCTTAAATAAAGAATATTGGTGAATAGATTTTGTTGTATAAACTCTCCCATATATATACCACTCTATAAATGCTGAGTAGTAAATATATATACAACAGGTATAAAATTTTTCAAAAGAAGTTTTACTTTTATGCATTGATTCTGCCAGTAAAGATTGAAATAATGTTTTTCGACATTATTTTTGCAGCGTGTTATTTGGAAGCCATGTAAACAAAAAAAAAAAAAAAAAATCAGTGTAAAAAGAGAATCTAGTGTATTCTGCATTGTTAAGTTTTGAGTATTTTTTCATGCTGACAGTTGTTTGAGTAGAAAATTTTTGTGTCATTCCATAATAAAGTCAGTTGTTTGGAGCTGTTTTGAGTAAAAATTATGATGGTTTGAAAAACTTTATTTTGCTGCATAATTCCACAAAGAAGAAGAAAAAACAACGCTACTACGTATAAAAAAGGACATAAATAGGGAAATTGTACTAATTCTCAAATTGAAAAGTTGGCAGCTATGCTGTGGGTGGGCTAATCATATGGAATTAAACCAAACCGCATAAAACATGATTTATGCATTGTAAAAAGATATATATTTACAATCGCTGCAACTTTAATCAGGGGCCTACTCGCACAGCAGATTGTAAATATAAAAAACAAAAACATCCGGATTTGAGTAAGTGGCCATAGCAAAAGGTTCAAAAGTCCACTTGGGACACAATCATGCTACAGTAAACACAATGAAGCAAGAGATGGGACCTCAAACTAAGTTCTCCAAATGATACCAATATGTAAAAAAATAATACTTGAATGTATAATGCTGCAAAAACCAAGAAATAAAATTCAAAAATTAATATTAAATGAATTAAATGTATTGAAACTGAATATCAATAAATTAAAATATCTTAATGCATATAATATTCCTAGTATAAAAAGAGAAAAATCCTGCAAATCCTTACTCCAGAGTTAGAAATAGATCAAAATAACTTATGTGAAAATTTTAAGTTGAAAAATAGTTTATGTTGGATGTATTTTAGTAAACAAAAAATGTAAAGTGTTGCCATGTAAACTGGAAATCAGTAAACAGAATTTTAAGTCTTGGCTTCTCAGAAGGTATAAATCTTCACATTCAAGGAATCAACATATTGGAGCATGACAGGATGAACTAAACATGAGAAAAATAGATATAGACAACATGAACTGGGTCAGGGGGTATCAAAGCTTGAAAATGCCAGAGTGTCTTTGTGTCAGAATTTAAATGGAAATTGTGTAAATTTGTTTCAATGTATGCATAAGAAAATGCATTTTCATTTTTTTCTTTTCTTCTCAGGTTCAATCAGAATTTTGGTGTATTAGGTGTTCTGGATCGATTACATGGTACAGATTCTCTCTTCCGCAACAGCAAAATGTATCAGCGTCATATCATGCTATTGAGCTTAGTACCTCTAAAACAGTTGTATCCTGATGATCCGAAAAAGAAGTAGAAGCTCATGCTCTGATATTACCAGCAAGCGAAGGGTAAAATCCCTTTGTATTTAAAAGCTGCAAGCGGTTATTGTTAATGTGCCTGAACTATTTATATATTTTTTCTGCCTATCGGGAAGATTTTACAGGGTAGTCAATTTTATTATTATTATTATTTTGCTTGTAGAGTTTGACAAGGTATTATATGAATTATCTTTTTCCTTCTTTTGTGTTCTGTGAATTCGATCTTGTATATGGCGTTCACACCTCTACTTTTTTTTTTTTTTTTGTGAAACTCAGTTGATTTACTGTGAGATCTCTTCTAATTTTTTGCTTCTTTTTCATAGAAGGTATTAAAGAGAGTTGTAAAAATTGCCATTACTTCAACAAAGTTATGTGTAAATATGCTTAAAAGAAATCCTTTTAAAGACTCAATAGTGTATATCAAGTTAGTGGAAGTACCTGTCACTTGAATAGTAGCCTCTCTAGTTAAGAGTCCAATGTGCAAAAGCAAGGACAGAAGGGTTTCTTTACACAGGTTTTTTATTTATTTTGTACATCAAGCTAAAGCCAAGATAATTATCTGTGCCTTTTTTAATGGTAAACTGATATTGTGAGGAATAAACATCAAATGATTGCAGAGAATTTAAAAATAACTTATTTCTTAAAGTTCTTGAAAATAGGATTTTATGAAAAATTGATTTAGCAAAATTGTAGGCTTTCAAACTTTAAAAAAACCTTGACCCCCCCCCCCCCTAATTCCCCATTTCAAATGTATTCCAATCATGAATATTTAATTTAAAAATTCTGATATTACTGTTTAATAAATTTGAACTGTCACAATTTTCAAAATCCTTATTGCAAAATTAAAATGCTATGTATGTCTTATCACATGGTTTATAAATTCCCATGTGTTTGAACTTCATTTTAAAACAAGTCCTTGAATAAACATTTTTTTTATCAAATTAAAGAAAGATGTATAGTTTAAAATAATAATTGTTGCTCATTGAAAGTCAGATGGGAATTAAACATATATTCTACAGTTTTATTTTCTCCAGCTTTTGCGCATCAAGATGCAAATGAAAATGTGTATGCTCATATCACAAAAGATAATTAGGAATTAACTTTATACATTAAAATCTTACTCTGTTTCATCTTTAACATTGTTGAGGTAGATGTAAAAAAATGTTATATATATATATATATATATATATATTAGGGTGCTTCAGAAGTCTATGGAAAAAAATAAATTTTGTATTTTTGTTGATCGCACCCTCTTAAACCATGCCACTATGTACAATAATAATGTGTCTAAAATTTTGGTAAAATATATTTATATTTAGAGGTCGCGCAGCCGTATTCAAATTTCGTAATATTGACAAAAAATGCGCACTGATGCATAATTAATAATAGTTATTTTATACCTTTTTTATATCTATGAAAATAGAAAATATTTAATTACAAAAATATGAAAAACAAATTTAATAAAGAAAAACATAAAAAACAAATCAAATACAAAAAAATATGAAAAGCAAATTAAATACGAAAAATACATAATAACTCACTCATTATGTCTGAAATTAATTTTTAAGGGTACTTTTTCTGCAATCACGGTACTTCTTTCGGTGTTCCTGAACCACCTGAAGAAGACACTGTTTCTGCTCCTCGTCCTTAGTAATAGTGTTAGCAAATGCTTGCATAAGGGCCACACCACGCTCCGCATTGTCGTTCACTACTCTCAGTTTCTTTGCTATTTCGAAGCCTCGCTGGTAACTATCTTGAAGTTCCCAATGCTCAGGATCTATTTGCAAGAACTCCTTTTCAATGCATAGTAGGCTAAAAAACATGCCTGTGTTTTTCACTGTGTTATTACTGTTTAATAAATTTTAACTGTCACAATTTTCAAAATCCTTATTGCAAAATTAAAATGTTATGTATGTCTTATCACGTGGTTTATAAATTCCCATGTGTTTGAACTTCACACACATGGGAATTTATAAACCATGTGACTGGACAATGTCTTAGTAACCAATTCGTCCATTTCTTTCTTTTGAAGTCTTGCTCGTTTCAGTGGTTCATCTTCAGCATTTCGTTCATGAAGGGCTTTTACCATTTTTCGCTTTTCCTCCACTGAAACATTCGAATCAAAGAAAGCTAGTGCTACGAGATGCTCGCTGAGGTACCAAAGATGTCGTGAGAGTTTGTCAACAGCCACAGCTGATATTTCTGGGTTTTCCTCTTTGTATTTTACAAGACGCTGAAGAAGTTTCAAATCATTTCTGGGTGCTTGCACAGGAAGTGGGGCTGTAAACCAAGCTATCAGATATTCTTTTACAATGAAGATACATACATCACGAATACCTTTGCTTTCTCGTGCTGTAAGTTTAAACTGGTTGCGAAACATCCACAGCTTGAAGCTATAAAGAATCTTCGACATCCATCTGGCATGATGAAAAGCTCCTGGAGCACAAAAGCGTATACCACGAGAAGGTGTTCCTCCTAGAAAAATTATTACAAGCTCCAACAACTCCCTGTAGTCTTCTCTTGCATGTGGTATCAAAAGTTGGCTTTCCGCAAATTCCATTACTGATTGCCTATCGTTCTGAATGGCTGCCAAAACATCAGCGTCTCTCACTCCAGGCTCAAAATTTGAGTGGTCTATTGTTGATCATGACTGCTGAAATCGTTTAAAAAGCAGTACACTAGGTCCACTAGACATGGATGGTCCCATGCATTGTATAAATACTGCAGAAAGCATAATTTCCAGAATGTGGTGTCGGCAAGCAAAATACAAAAGTTGTTTTCCTAGCTTTTGTTCCCATGTCAAACATGCTCCAATTTTAATACCAGTATTGCTCGATGTCGTATCAAAGCACATACCTCGTACGAGCTCAGTAAGTGCCCATCTATCTAACAGTTCTGAAACCACATTTGCTATAACAATTCCTGTCGCTGACGACAGTTTGGGAACACCCAACAGTTGATCATCAATGTTTGGTCCTGATACTAATACTGGTAGACGATCCTCTTTTGCTTTTCCACATAGAGCTTGCATGAATTTTCCGTCCCAGTGCACTATCAAGGGGGCTATAGCCATAGACTGAAAGTTTTTTTGTGCGTTAATGGCAAGTTCGGAACATATAGTTTGTCTTTGCCGTCTTATGGACGAGTGGCTAAGAATATAACCGTCTACATTTTTACCCATACTTTCCACGGTAGCCGCTACAATCAAAGTGGCTTTTCTGTCACTTATATTGGCCCTGTCGAGAGTGGAAGCTAGTTTTGGAGTGATAATTAACGGCATACTTTTACTGGTGGTCCTTTTTCTCCTTTGAGAAAATCGTTGACAATTAACATAATCTTCACTATCGGCACTTTCTTCGTCAGATATGTCGCTAATTGTGGTTAAATTGTCTGCAAAATTAGATTCAAACATGGTACATGTACTCCCACTTGTGCTCACCCGATGCTTTTCCCATTAGATTCTGGACATCTCTGCCTTCTTTCTTTTTTCAGCTCTGAGTTCTTTTTTAACAAGAGTTGTATCAAGTTCCATCATGCAGCCTTGTCGATTTTTTTCTCGTTGTTTAAGAAGAAAATCTCTGTCCTCAGTAACTGTAGTCATGCTCATAGCATCAGCATGTGCGGTATCGAACAAGTCATTTAATTTATCTACGAATGCCATTTCATTAGAACGCTGAGTTTCAGTCTTTCATTTGCTGCTTTTCTTTAGTCCGCTCCACTTATAAAAAAGTTTCTCAATCTTGACAATTGAGTGCTGTTCATCACAAGTGGGAATGCGAGCCTTTGACCAAAATAATGTAACTTCTCTTATCACAGTTCGTGCACTCTCGCGGATAGTCTTTTTCAGTGTTTTATGGTGATGAAAAAATGTACTTAAAACTTGTCGATTAGATGGAAGCTTACTACCTTTAATTTCGCTTTCTGCTGATGTTCCTAGCAAGTATATCATGGTTCTGTTTCTTGTCTCTACACGGGCTGGGGTTGACGGAGATGTCATCTTTAAGCACAGTTTCAAAACAACGGAACATGTAACATATAACGATTTTAACAAATAATGATAGCTGATTAACTCCTATGTCACAAACAAAAGAAAAGAGAGCATATAACCCGACTTTGCAGCTGTTTTTTACCCGAAAATGACTGGAGTGGGTGATGCAACTACACGGCGGGGGGGGGGATGGATGCCACCTGTCTGCGACTGAGATTTCGCTGGACACACGGTTACAAACAAAGCCAGGAAAAGCGGGAAAATTGCATTCCTTTAACTGATCGGACATTAATTACCTTGCAGAGTCGTTGACCATTTGAAATTATGCTATTTTGAATGTATTATTATTTCGGGTAATGGTATTACACGCTTGTGTTCGTCTGTCTATTTTGACAATTTTCAACAGAATTGAATTGCGTTGCGCGACCTCTAAATATTATTTGATTGAACTGAAATTTTGCATACATCATATTTATGAATAGTGTAAAAAAATGGCAGGGTGAGAACAGAGAAATTTTAAAAAAAGTTTTTTTGAAGCACCCTAATATATATATATATATATATATTTGTATTCCTAAAAGACTTATTACCTAAGTAGGGGTTGAATGCATATACTTTGTTGCTTGATCTAGTCCTAGTAGATTTTATCCTACTGTTGTTTGTTGTTTGTGGTGGTTATTTCTTAGCCATATAACTCTTCAATTTTTATGTTTGTCATGTGTAGACTGTTTGCATATTTTTGCTTTGGTGTATTTTATGAACTTACTGTTATTAGTTAGCTCTAATTGTTGTTGTCTGAACTGTTATCCAATAACTTTTGTGATATATTTTTTATTCAGCTATATGTCTGACATGTTTGTATTCAAATATGGATTTCTTTCATTTTTATTGATTTTTAAGACATGAGTTAAAAAAGAAAAGAGAATATTCCATGTGCCAGATTCAATTGCAAGATATTCAACTGAAAACTCTTAAAATATTGCTGAAAAAAGTAAAATATGAGATTTTTTTTGTATAAAGTGCATCGACTTAATTTTTAATTTGTAACTAATGATTAAATCAATTTATACTAACCCAAATTTGTTACAAAGTAATTGATAGCATAGATAAATTGAAATCGTGTAGTTTTTTTATCAGAAATTCTTTCATAAAAAAATCTTATTTACTATTATTTTTTAATTTTACACAATTTTATCTAATTTGTATGAGAAATTGTTGCTACAGCATTATCATGATTTGACTTCCATGAACATAATTTGAAATCAAACTTATAATTCTAGTGTGTTGTCATCGCGGTGCAAAAGTCACTTTTTTAACCCCTTCCCCCTAAACTCCAAAAGAGTTTAAAATAATGCTTTTTTTTTAAAGAAACTTAAAGATACTATTTTTAAAGCTGTAAACTTGCTTGTGATGCGCATATGTTTTTGTTAACATAAAATGTAGGTGTGTTGCAGTGAAAACTGGAGTTCAGTGAAAGGTATTTTGTATCGCATCCACTCAGGGGTTGGAATAAGGTCGGGGTCGGGAGTGATTGCTGGTTGCTCATTATGAAAACTGATTAACAACTACTTGCAATAGCTTTGCAAGCCACTGCTACTAACTCTGTTAGTTATTTATGAGAATGATATCGAAATTAAAAACATGGAATGTCTTGGATGTACCTGTTAAAAAGTAATTCATATATTTTTTTAAAAATTACTTTACATGCACTTTTTAAAAGAAAAACCTTTACATTTTGTTGTTTTAAAGAGGTTATGTGTCCAAATAACATAATACATGTTCTTATCCTGTGATATTGTTGTCACAAACAGGGATGTAATGCTGTAGTATAGTTTCTCATTTGTTCTGATTGTCTGAAAGAGTATGCATTTAAATCGAAACATGTGTTCATTCCATTTTTTTTCTTTTACTGAATATTAAGCTTGTTGTTGAATGCCTTTTCTACTACTGTGTAATATGGCAGTAATGTGATTTTAAAAAAAAATTTACTTCTTGGTGAGGATTGTCGTGTTTGTTGTAGGTTGTATGTTACTTATTTTTATTTTGTTTCTTCGGAAAAGTGTACTTTTAGATGCCATGAAGTCTTAGAAAATAAAATCATTTTATTTCTCATATTTAATTTAACTTTTTTTTTTGACACAGTCATTAAAATATTGAAATTAAAGGGGGAATCTTCAGGGATGCAGTCCTATAGCTCATTGAACATTTGTGATTGTCATGATGAGATTGGTTATCTTCAGCATTTCTGTGTTGAAGCAATCACATTTCGTCTTAAGGTATTGTATCAAATTATTGAAATGGAGAACCATTAAGTTTAATGAACATTGAGGATGGCAGATGTTTTATTAGAAGTTTTGTGAACAATGAAGGAATAAATAAGTGTATAGCACTAAACAATCCTTCGCATTCATTGCTGCTACAAGTGCATAGGTAATGGAAAATGGAATGCCAGTAAATTCGTCAGACAGCTAATTCTCTAAGTTCTGGGATTCAGTACCTACAAACTTTAATACTTGCATCTTACATATGAAATTGTAGACTTTTTTTTAAGAGCTTATATTTTTCTTACCAGGAAAGCACCCTGCCTTAAAAAAATATACTTCATCCCAGTGTGCCCTGGTCAAATTGCACCCCTGGGAATCACTTAAATGTTCTTGAATTTATAACCTTTTTTACACTACATTGTGTTGTTTCTTGTTTGTTGGATAGTCATGGACACACATCTATGCCCATTATTTCCTGCTTTAATGCTAGATTCTCCCTCCTAGGTGGTCCTTCTTGTGAGAAATTGGTGAAAGTTGCTTGAAGTAAGGTCTGGGGCTGTAGTTAGGGTTGAAGGGTGGTTGATGATGTTCAGGCGAAACTACTTCTAATAGCATAGTGGTTTTCTGAGCTGCATTATGTCTTGCATAACTGAGGGAGGAAGACTTTAGGTGGCCCGTGATTTGCTTTCTAAGAGGTGAAACACTTCATGTCAGTGTAGGTGAACACGCAAGGACTGGATTTTTACCAAGAGGGAATACTCAAACTCATCCCATGAAACAATAAGTTCCTAAACCAATATGGGACTATGTCAAAAATAGCCTAAGGTATGTACTATTAGTTGCATGAAATAAAAATTACCCATTTCATTACAGGCTTCGTAACCTTACTTTTTGATCAGCCTGCGTATTTAACATCTTATGTACTTGTACATATATAATCATACCTTAAGATACAAGTTTTTTTAGGCACGAACTGTCATTAGGTCTATATTTGCCTTAGAATACAAGCTATCTATAAGTGAAAGTGTGAAATTAAATGATTGGACCAAAGCGAAATGAAAGAAAACTTTACTACCACATGCCAATGACAACAGACGTTAGATTTCCTTTTTTATAGTTTGTTTGTAAACTTTTTAAAATTTTTATCTTGCAAATATGCATTTTGTTAATACAACACTAGATAAAAGCAGGAAGGGTTTATTTAGGCCTTCATGAATCACTTTTCAGTCATTTCAGTGGAAGATATTGATTTTACATAGAACTATTTTAACTAACAAGCTTGGTCATGGTCAAGGAAAGAATTAAACTTGTATTTCAAAGTACTTCTGTATTAATTATAAATTGATCTGCAACCACTTTCACGTCAATATAGAACATCTGAATAGATTGAGCAATGGCTGCACTTTTCCAGCATTAGACAATTTATTTACCAGCAGCATGACAGTATATCAAAATCGCCATGTTGCTGGTAGTTAAGTTGAGCGATGGCAACGGCTGCACTTTTTTAGCATTGGGGCCATTTAATCTTTTTTCCCCCTGACTAGCAGTGAAAGAATTGAAATTATGTGGTTTCACAGCGTAACCACTGCACTTTAAAGAGTTAAAAGAGACAATCACAAAAATCACTTTTTTTTTAATGCAAAAATGGAATATTCCTTATCTTTCTAGATGTAATATTTGATTGTTTCTATTTGTGGGCCAACATTCATGTGCAGTACATGTAAATTGATCAGTTTCCCATTAAAAAAATGGGAAGTATTACTTACTTTTTTTTTCTTTTAGAAATATTTACAAATAGACTTTTCAAAAGAATATCATTTACACACTCAAATTTAATAAAAGTTTTAATATTTTCTTGCTTCAGGTAGACTTTGAAACACGGAATGTGCATGTCAAAATCACAATTGCACTAGGAACATTTTCACAACACAGGTTGTTTGAGTTGATATCGCCATGTAGTATTCCAAAGATAATAGAATATGCTGTTGAAAAATAAGTGACGTTGACACTGTTTTGTATAGAAATTCGTTCATGTGTTCTAAATTAGTTTTGCTTCAGAATTTCAGCTGGACACTCTTCATACGCTGGTTTCCAAGAATAAAGAGAAAAATCACAAAAATGGCAATCATTCCAAAAGTTACCTGTAGAATTCAGTGAAACTCGCAATATATCTCACCATAAACGCATAATCACTAAATAAAAAGTTCTCTAGGTGGCGCTTTGGAGGAAGAAACAGCCAATTTAACAAACATAATTGCCCACTCAACTTGTACAGACAATTTCATCTTTCATTTACTAATTCCTTTTGAAAAGCGATATTTCATTGCCTGTAAAACTAGTTTCACTGTCTGAAGCGTTATAATGCAGCGAAATATAAACAGTGACTGTTTTCTAACAAACGATATACAAGTTTACTGGCATAGACAAAAGTTTTGCTGTTTGCTTATTGCTTTTTTACATTATATTTGGATAGATATTTACATATCTTGGATGTATTCGAAAAGGTTGAACAAATAATGAAATTCTTATTCGTGAAAGCAAACATGAAAAGTAATTATCATTTGCAAAACAATTTTAAATCGACCATTTAAGTGCATTAAGGATGTTCCTTTTGGAAAGCAATAAGCGTCATAGGACTTTTGAACAGCTTTACAAACTAACTATTGATGTTAAATACAAAAAAAAAAAAAGGAAGAAAATTTGAAACACTTTCAGATTTTAAATACACACCAAAGTGCTATATATTAAAAGCGTATCATAGTTTATGCGTCGTCCCTATTTTTCTTCCTTATTACATTAAGTTGGAAAGTGTATCATTATTCATGACTGTGCCGTATTTTTCTGCCTCGTTTCATAAAACCCATCTTTGGAATCGAAATCTATCTTAAAATCGCCTACTAAAACTATTTTACAATCGTTGCCAAGTATATTACAACTATACTTCACCGTTTTAAATATTGTTTCGAATGTTCATCATGAGTGTGCCGCGTTTCTCTTTCTGGGTTGATTCCTACTTTAACGCCCCGACTCTCGCCAAGGTGGCGATCATTAAACATATTGAGCTACCACGACGATTTTTACTTTCCGAACGTGTACCATGTAAGGAAAGTATTGTAATCATGAAAAAATTCGACTTCGAGATTTTGGTGTATTTACACGTTTTGAGGCCTTCTGAATTCATTTATGCTATTTTTACGAGATGTATGTGTGTGTGTGTGTATGTGAGTGAACACGATAGCTCCTAAGCGGGGTATTCGATTGAGCTCAAATTTGGTATATATGTTACAAACCACCGTCGCAAGACCGGTATTGATTTTGGTGTGTATAGGACTTATAGTTTTTCTACAGGGCTACGACAAAGATTTCTTTTACATTATGGCCTATGGGAGGAAATTCTTGAAAGTGCGCTAGCGTTTAAACGGTACATTCGATTGAGCTCAAATTGGGTATATATATGTTATAAACCACCTTTTCTTTTACATTATGGCCTCTGGGGAGAAATTCTTGAAAGTGCGCTAGCGTTTAAACGGCGCATTCGATTGAGCTTCAATTTGGTATATATGTTTGAATTATTGATCGATTAAAATTTATTTAAATGCTTGGTAATGATCTTAATCGTAAGTGTTCGGAAAGTCGAGTGGAGTCACTCCAAATTTTTTGTATTTATGTGGCAATCGTAATTTAGAATTAAAATGCCGATTTGGAACAACATCTAAGTAAAGCATTCCGCTACATTTTTATTTATTTTGGGTTGCCAATTAATGTGGCTTTAATAATTGTGTGTCTTTAAATTCCTTAAGTGGTGCGTTTATCGCTAATTTGTTCAGTGTAGTTTTCATCTAGTTCTTTTGGGAGCGTTGAAACTTGTGCATAAGTCCTAGAGACCCATGACTGCAAAGCTCGGGAAAGTTGGATTTTTTAGGTTGGCGAGAGCGGGGGCGTTAAAATAGGAATCAACTCTTGCTTGTACCGTAAAACACATCTTTGGAATCGAAATCTATCTTAAAATCGCCTACTGAAACTGTTTTACAATCTTCTCCAGGCATATTTCAACTATATACCGTAGACATTTTAAATACTGTTTGGAATTGGCATCATAATCCATGAGTGCACCGTGTTTTCCTTCCTTGATCCCAGGGTGCGAATTGTACATTTCCTCCAGGGGGGGGGGGGGGACATTTGAAAGAAAATATTTTCCAGGAGGGGACATTTGAAGAAAAAAAAAGGGAGAGGGAAGGCATAAAATGCTCCACTCACATAATATATTAGATACTAGCTGCGTACCTGTTCTCCGCACGGTAGGGAACGAAACTTTTTCTTACATGTATAGTTCGAATTGATTCCAGAGATTTGGAATCCAAAAATAAGCAAAATGATTTGAATCTTCGCGTAAAGTTACTCATTACTTATTCGTAAAGTTAGTATAAGTACTGACCAGTGACCATTGTTAATATTATGACGCAAAAAACTATGTCGGTGTCATTCACGATCAGAAAAGAAAAGCGAGACGGTTTTCAATGAAAATTCCTAATTTTCAAAATGTCTCATTTCTGCATCATACTCTTTTTTAGATTTAAGTTATGCCATTAATACCTTAGATACTACATGAAGTGGAGAACCGTTTTATTTTATAATTAAATAGTTGTGTATCCGCTCTTTGCAAGGCAAGAGAGAAACATTTTCCTAAAATGTGATCATAACTACTTGTGACAAAACAGAATCTCCAAGAAAAAGAAAGTTCTGTTACAGTCTTTTCTGTTGAAACTACCGCGTGATATATTAACGCGACATAGAATTACTTACTGTTTTGTTAGCTGTGATGTAATACGGCTGTTAAAAAATGAATAGAAGGCTTAGTTTCACGAAATATTTATTAATGCGCTATATTCTGCTTTGATCAATATTGCCTTATCATATCTACTTACTATTACTTATACTATCTTTTACTGATACCCATACAATATATTTTCGTTTTGCAACCGTTAATGCTTAATTTAAAGAAACGGTCTAGATATTTGCCACGAATGTAGTCTATTACACTTTGGTGATTCTTTGCAATTTATGCATTAGCATAAACGATAATCATTTCCCTTTATGGTTGCCACTAAATCAGCTCTCCATAAATTTTTACGCATAATTCTTGTCAGATTGGCGTATTTAGCACCAGGGCCCTATTATCGCACTGGCAAATCGGGACTTTGCCCAGGGGCCTCCGGCTCGAAATGGCCCCCAAATTCAAATGTTGTTCTTTTTCTATAAAAAAAATATGAAAAATAAAACAAATTTTATAGACGGGGGGGCCCCCAATTTCAACAATGCCCGGGGCCCCCTGTTGGTCATAATCAGGCCCTGTTTAACACCGCAATATATTTCTTGCGATTCGAAAACCTGACCCGTTTAAAATCTCAATTGAAAATAATGCTGGATAATTCACTGGTGAAAAAACAGCATACAATTATTTTTCTGGCAACGTAAAATAAAATATGGAATTATTTCATGCGTGCGTATGTTTTGCTTGTGAGTCCGTTATTCTGATTGAGTTTCGAAAGGGGTTTTAAACTCGTGACGTCAAAGTGGCGCACATTTCACATGTAAAAACTCGCTTATTTTTTTTCAACTGGCAATTTTAATCATTTTTACTGTGTCCAAGACAACCAAACCGCAAGATATCATACCGAAATTTTAAGCTGCTGCGATTGAAATGAAAATTCTTCTTTACTTAAAAATTAGTAAAAAATCTCCTAATTTATATTTTCCTCTGGTTTTTCTTTTAAAAGAGGGCGAAATGTATGCTCCGTCATTTGACAAAATATATAAGAGTTATGACGGATAGAATTCAAGATGCAGCAGTTTTAAAAATATTTTACGAAAGTCAGCGTCAAATTTAATTTTATTTGAAAAATTCCCAAAAATCTGCAAATTATGTTACACAATCCGAACAAACAATTTTTAAAAGAAAATTTTCTCCTCTATCCGATGATGTAAATTTCGTTTTACTGCGAGTGCAATGACCGGCGTTATTACGCATTAAGCGAGAAAAATCGCTAAAAATCGGACAAAACATAAAATAAAACATTTTCTAATTCGAATTTCGAAAAAATCGCTCCGAGGCGTGTTAGGATCTGTCCCAGTGAAGCCGTATGCAAAATTCGGTGGGTCTGCGACCAACCGTCTCGGCGCAATGCGATCGAGAGACGCGCGCAAGAAGATCCGTGGTCACAAACTTACCTACCTACATACATAGCTACATACAATGTTTACTCTCGGATTTTATTATATACTAGCTGCTTGCCCGTTCTCCGCACGGTGGGAAAAGAATATTTTCCTCACACATATAATTCGAATTAAACCCAGTAATACGGAATCTCAAAACGTGAAAAAAATACTTGAATCGTGACTAAAAGTTGACGTCATGAGTGCAAATCTGAGATGATTGCAACCTGATGACACAAAAACTTTGTCAGTGTCACTGGCGATCAAAAAAGAAGATCTTTACGGTATGCAAATGAAACTTCTTTCTTTCGAAAAATGCCTGATTTCTACTTCATATAATTTTGTTTTTTAAGCTTAATTATAGCATTTAATATATACCAGATGAATAAATTACATGATGTTGACAACTATTTTATTTTATCTTGCATTTCCTAAAGCGTGGACAATGCATTAGCGCAGTTATTTTGCAGATGACTTTATTGAATTTCACCTAAATTAACAAAACCTACATGAAATAATATAAGCACCACGTACGTTATAAGCTAAAATTGCACTCAGTTTTCGTGAAAATCGTCCCATTTCAAATGAAAACATTTGTGACGTAACTTCTGCGATAAAGTTTATCCCCTTTACTAAACTCTTAATGCAGTATCACACTTGTTACATAAAACTGACGTTGGTCTCACTGTCAACTCGCCCTAAATAAATAACTAATTTCATGTTTTATTTTTAACAATTTACAGTAGACCCCTTCATAACACGGGTCTACAACACGAATTCGTAGAACACGGCGAAAAAATTGTGATCGTTTTCGTGTAACACGTTAAAGAGACTCATACAGCACGGTAAAATGAGACATATGTTCTGATATTATGACGCTTTAGCTCCTGTAATTAACATAACTTTTGAATGGCAATACCAAACATCATTGTATTTCTGTGGAGTGCAAATAAGTTTTGCCGCAATTATTCCGCGCAATCCGCACTCCAGGTGGAGTATAGCGCAGGACCCGTACAACACGGATTCCTATAACACGGAACGTATCTACCGTGTTATAGGGAATCTACTGTAGTTGCATAGTGTCAAATTCAAAAGAAAATTCTAGGTTGCAGTATTTAGTAATATTTCATCTCACCTTGGTGGCAAATATCCGAACTGTATCAAAAGTAAACTTTACAAAATTTTTAATTCTGTATAACCCTCGAAAAAACTTCGGTGTTTACCATCTACGACGGTTTTTCATGACGTGACAACTTATGCTTGCGTGCAGTGGCGTAGCCAAGGAGGGGATAGGGGGTCACAACCCTCCATGAGGAGTTTTTTGCCATACAAAATGTATATTCTTCACTCCCTTATCACACACGCGTATACATACATATATGTGAGCTGCAGTAGTCGTAACACCCCCCATGAAAAATTTCTGGCTACGTCACTGATAGCGCATAATTCATCATTTTTCTTTTCATGTATCAGTGATCAATATACTTCAGGATGAGAATCTCCATTGAAAAAAAAATGTTCTAAAAAATTTGACCCCAGAAAACTGATTAACACAGTGGGGTTACCACGGGCCCAACCCAGAAAAAAATTTCGGGGGAGGGGGTGTACAGAAATTAAATTTATAAATTCATAAAAGATGAAAAAGGCCCAATTTTTCACAAAAACGCTTCATTATTATTGTTTTGTTAACAAAATTTTAGATTTCGGGGGGGGGGACACAAATGGTCCCCCCCGGGTACGGCCTGGGGGTTACACAAATACGCGCCGGACATACGCTCTTGTTTATGTCCGGAGGAGCATGTACATTAGTGCTTGTGTACTGCTCCGGATAATTTACCAGCAAGGCAGCAAAAATTGACATAAAAATGGCACCCACGCGCAAAGGAAATAAAATTAAAGGTATATAGAATTACATGAAAACTTCGATTATTTTTAAAGTGCATGCCTCTTACAGTTCTATTTGTTTCACATTTGATGCGTTTTCACTTTTACGAGTCTTAAAAGCTGTAGAAATGAGTGGTTTCACTTAATTGTTAAATTTAATAACTTAAGTGGCAACAATGCGGATTCCGTTGCTGCGGAAACTATAAAAATGGAACATGAAATGAGTTATTTTTGTTTACTTTGCTAGAACTGCCATATTGGTGTCAATAACGCCACCAGTCGATGCCAAATAGCTCAAATCACAAATTAAACTTGACACTAAAGGCAATTCGCAATACCCTGTTTGGCGGAATTTTAAAAAAAAATATCTATGCATACGCTGACATCGGCTCATCTCAATTGTGGAATTAATAATATGTACAGAGTTGCACTACATTTCAATATTTTTCGCCAACTTTGCTAAGAAATGTACTAAAGTAGGAATCAACATACATTTCATTTTGTAAAACAAAAAATATATTAGACAGTATTAATTACGCCTTTCTAACAGCTTTTAGTAAAAGAAACTTCCGTAGCGCTGCTTTAACAAATAAGAATCAATTATTTTTTACACAGTACTTCGATCGCCAAATGCCAACATACACCATTCAATTTTCTGAAATTTGGCGGCATTCCTCTAACTTAAATCAGTTTACTTAATTTGGTGAAAATTCTATAGATCGTTTAAAATCGCCTTAATAACTGCATTATTTCTGTATGAAAAATCGAAGTATAGCGCCGTAAAATTTATACTTGTTATTAAAAATACTATTTCGTTACGCTCTCAGTAATTTGCGCCAATCCCAAAACTGTGCAAATCGGTAGAACCTATTACTTTCTCAAAATCGCCAAATGAGCCATTTTTTTTTTCGGCCAAACTAAAAAATATACACATTATCTCGAAAATCTCTCAATCCCTTATTCTTTTATACATAAAAAACATTGAATTCCAGCTCTGATTTAACATGAACGCAATATTTTAATTAAAAAATAACTTTGTAAATAATCTAAACAGAAAAAAATCATTATTCTTTTATTTTTACTGCAGGAGTCTAAATAATTTAATAAAATAGCCAAACATGGCAACCTCGATGCTTATTTCTCACATTTTCACTACAGGGGTTACAATCGCGGAGTTGCGGAGAGCAAAAATTAGTGTTTTTGACGGGGTTTTTTATCAATATCTCCTAAACTAATTCGAATTTCGAAATTTAAATTAGCGAAGGCTCTTTCTCGAAATTTTCCGAATAAGTGGACACCTGGATCGAAACTCAACTCCCAGCCGTTTAGGAGGAGATGATGCTACACACACACAACACACACAGACAGACGCGCACAGATTTTAATAGTATAGACTAGCTGCGTACCCGTTCTCCGAACGGTAGGAAAAGAACATTTTCCTTATACATATAATTCGAATAAAGACCATTGATGCGGAATCTATAAAAGTAAAAAATTACTTAAATCGTCATGAAACGTTGACGTCATGAGTGCAAATCTGAGATGACTGCAACATGATGGCACAAAAACTACGTCAATGTCACTGGACTGGGATCAAAAAAGAAGCAGCTTCTCTTAGATGACCTTGCCCAGGCTTTTTCTCGATGGATCCGGTATCGTAGAACTGCTTCTATAAGTTGCACACGACGCTGGGCGTTCAATTGAACTCTCTACAAATCTGGAGACTATCCTGCTTCTAGTCTCCACACATGGGATCTAGGTCAAGGGGTGGGGTTGTCCTCCGTAGGGGTCTTTCTAAGGGGTCCTAACCGGTATTTACGCTACGTTTTGGAGGAAACCAGACATATATGTTTCCTAACATATGCATGTTGCGAGTACAGTTTTATTTTCCGAACGGAATACAGGAAAACTCCTAACGGTTAGGTCGACGGACGCGACCTGTTTGGAACCAGAAACCTTCCGTCTCCCAGTTCAGAGCGCTAAGCGCTCGGCCACTGGTCGGACTAAGTCATTGCTAGGGGAATATTATAAGCAATTGGGACCTTTGTTGTACACATGATTGCAATGTCATTCTCGTATTATTATTACTTATATCTCATATTATTTGATTTATTTTTGATTTTCATTTCATATTCCTGACTTTTCATATTCTCTTGATTTTTGGGTCCTTGTGCATGCGCATATTCAATTATCATTCCCCATTAAGGTTACTGAATTAAGTAGTTCTCCCTATCGCCACTTCTACACCAAAGACGTCAATCTGCATTTTCCTCGTTTCAAGAAAAACGCTTACAAAATTTCATTGCTTCAGTTTATACTGATTAATCAATTTTCTTGCAAACTAATCGGAATTAAGATATGAGGCTTTGACATAGTACACAGGATTTCTTAAAGACCTTGAAAATGAATTTAGTTAAAAATAACCAAAGTTACAGGTTCGCGTTATTGACGTTGTGATTGTGATAATATTCTAATTGTGTCATATCCAATGCGTTTTCATTTTTCGACTCAAGAGCTGTAGAAATGAGTGTTTTCACTTAATTGTTAAATTTAACAGCTTGAGTGGCAACAACGGATTCCGTAACTACGGAAACTGCAGCAATATTAAAATAGAACATGAAATGAAATTTATTTATGCTTGCTAGAACTGCCATATTGGCGTAATTAGCGCTTATAGTCGATGGCAAATATCCAAAATGTATCCTAAATTTAACTTCATAGTAAATGCAATATTTATAGGCATTCTCGTTCATCTCCAAAGACTTTCGTATTTATACAGAATTCCTATTTTACTATACTCTGTTTGGTGGGATTAAAAAAAAAATATCTATCCATCCGTTCGTAACATTGGCTCATCTCAATCGTGCCATAGAATTAGAAATAGAAACGCAAAAAACACACGCTATTAAACACGGAGTTACACTACATTTGAATATTTATCGCCAACTTTTCTAAGAAAGGTACTAAAGAAGGAATCTGCGTATGCCATTTTGCGAGATTTTTTTTTCTCAGAGAATGATTCTAAGCACTGATTTAACAGCAATCAAAATAGGAAATAGTTATTTGTGTATGGTTCCATCGCCAAAAATTAATGCAGGAATCTATTTGAAAAGTAGCATAGCAGTATTTTAAATTACTATAACGTGTTTTGTCTATTCCAATTTACCGAATGCGAGAATTTCATTTCTTTTGAAATTTGGCGGCATTCCCTCAAGGTAAATCAATTTACTTAATTTGGGGAAAATTCCGAAGATCGATTGCTTAAAATCGCCTTAATAATTGCACTATTTCTGCATGGAAAATTAAAGTTTAACGCCGTATTTTAATAAAACCTACACACACAAACCTAAACCTATTTCGGTTTGCTCGCAGTAAATTGCGCCAAGCCCACAACTGTGCAAATCGGTAGAATCTACTACTTTCTCAAAATCACCAAATCAGCCATTTTTTTTTTCGCCAAACTAAAAAATATACATATTAGTCTCGGAAATCTCCCAATACCTTATTCTTTTACACATAAAAAGCATTGAATTCCTGCTCTGATTTCAAATGCACGCAATACTTCAATTAAAAAATAACTTTGTAAATAATCTAAACAGAAAAAAAAAATCATTATTCTTTTATTTTTACTACAGGAGTCTAAATAATTTAATAAAATAGTCAAACATGGCAACCTCGATGCTTTTTTTCTCACATTTTCACTACAAGGGTTACAATCGCGGAATTGCGAAGAGAAAAAATTAGCGTTTTTGACGGGGTTTTTATCAATATCTCTTAAAATAATTCGAATTTCGAAATTTAAATTAGCGGAGGTTCTTTCTTGAAATTTTCCGAATTCGTGGATACCTCGGTCGAAACTCAACTCCCAGCCGTTTAGGAGGAGATGATGCTACACACAGACAGACAGACGCGCACAGATTTTAATAGTATAGAAGAAGATTACATGACAAATGCAGTCGCCAACATCTCTGGGAAGGGACTTAAATTCAAACAAAAGTCGACCCCCCGATTTTCTATGCACATATATTCCTGCCTATGTCGATTCGACGTTTACCCTAAACTTCGGCTCGCGGCAGAGCAGCGTTTATTCGTTCATTTCGCAGTATTAATTTGAAACCTGACCCCAGTTGCAGAATGAGAAGTGGCATCAGGAATGTATATATCTACTAGCTGCTACCCGCGACTTCGTCCGCGTCGGCTTTAGAGTTAGGTCCCAAAAGAAATGAAGCATGTGTGAATAACACATATGTTTGCGACAAAAGAAACTGCATTTAAATATTATTTGCTTTTTACTTATTTTATATGAAGTATAATGCGTGGTAGTATACTTCATTTAAAATAAGAGAGTAAGCAGAGTTACTAAATTTAGATTTTTTTCAGGCATTTGGCGAATACATTTACGACAGTATTTGCTAACTGTTTTTGTTGTTCTTGTGAAAGAAATATTTATGCTATGGCATGAATTTTATCCTACGCTAATCAGGAATAGTGCAGCTTTTTCTTAGCGAAAAAGTTTTAGAATCGGTTCTATAGTTACAGAGATACCCAGAGAGCGTAATGTATTAGAATTATTTTGAGTGTTCCTCTAAAGGAACTATTTGCACTACATGTGTGAATTTTAGCCTATAATACTCAAGAATAGTGTAGCTTACTAAAAGTGAAAAAAGTTTTGGAATCGGTTCAGTACTTACAGAGATACACATAGAGTGTAATGTAATTCTTATGAGTATCCCTGTAAAAGAACTATTTGTGATATATGCATAAAAGGTAGCCTATAAGACTCAGGGTCCCACCAGTGTCTAAGAAGTTCTACTCTCAAAACTGGAAGGCTGGAAGTGCCAGGTTCAAACCCCGGTCGCGCCTGTCGACCTAGCCGCTCGCAGATTTTCGCGGTTTTCTCCAAAACCTCGCGTAAATACGGGCTAGGATCCCTTAGAAAGTTCCCCACAGAGGAATAACCCATATAGGCCTAGGACCCTAGTGCAGTCAATCGGTCTTAATCCACAAACAAACAAACAATAATACTCAGGAATAGTGTAACTAAGTTTTAAATTCGGTTTAGTAGCTATAATTCCATAGAGCGCAATACATTAGAATTATTTTGAATGTTTTTGTAAAAGAATTATTTATGCTATATGCTTGAAAGGTTGCCTGTATGTTAATCCAGGGCATAAGCTATCTTCATTACGAATTTTTCCAAATCCGTTCAGCAATTTGTGTGTGATTCAGTCAAAAACATCTAAACACACAAACGTACACATTTTTTAATGACTATGTCATTTTATCTCTCAATACCCTTATAAACAATACTCATTCTAACCGCACTCCTATAAATAGTGGTGTTCCCCAAGGATCAATCCTGGGACCTACACTGTTTAACTTGTACGTCAACGATATCCCTAGAAATCCGTACACCACACTTGCTCTGTTCGCCGACGATACGGCGATTATTTGCAGAGCTCACCACCCCACAGTACTCTCAAGATGCATTCAAGCACATATTGACGCTCTCGATACCTGGAAAATTAAACTAAACTCCGACAAATGCCAAGCAATTCACTTCTCAAGAAAACATAACACTCCCCGCATATACGTAAACAACAATGTCGTCCCATGGAGTAACACTGCCACTTATCTCGGAATTACATTGGACAGGTCACTCACATGGAAACCACACATTACTAAAATTAGAAACCGCATGGCGGCTGCCGCCAAAAAGATTGCTCCTATACTTTATTCTAAAAAACTCAGCAAGCAAAACAAAACGCTAATTTACAAAACAATGATCAGGCCTATCGCTACTTATGCAGCCCCCGTATGGGCTTTTGCAGCTAAATCGCACATGAAATCCCTGCAAGCTAAACAAAGTGCAATACTTAGAAAAATCCGTAAAGGAAACCACTTCCTAAGAAACACTACGATTCAAAATGACCTGGCCTTTGAGCCGATTAAGCACACAATCCACAGACTTGCCATAAACTTTTACGATAATATATCCAGTATCAATAACGACATTCTTGCCGAATTTCCGGATTACGACTTTCGTGATCCATCTAACAGCAAAAGACCGAAGGCGGTTCTCGCCAAATGCTCTCCATATCTTGACATATTTTGATCTTCCACAATAACGTACTTCACACTGCGTCATTTATAAAAAAAAAAAAAATATTAAATTTAAAAAAAAAAAACCCTATCCCTACTAACATCCTTTTGGCCGGGCTGTTCATGCAGATCACTTCTTACTGTACTTGACTGATATTCATCTCAACCCGTCCTGTTTGGGGTCTCATTACAAGACTGAAAATACCCGACTGAAAAGATCTTACATACTGGAGTTAAAGGCCTAGTGCCCAGGGCAGTCCTAGAACCTATCATCAGTCAGTCAGTCAATACCCTTATTGAAAAATGTGTCCCAAAAATGCGACATAATTTTACATGTATTTAACATGTTCACAACAGCTTTAATATCGAGATTAAAGCAATCTTTAGTCTCGATATTGTTACACTATTTCGTAAACTGTAGAATATACTCCACATGTATTTTTTACATAAATTCAAATATTATTAGTTCACAACAGCTTTAATCTATTGTTACAATATTTCGTAAGCTGTAGAATAGGCACCACATGTATTTTTCTATAAATAGGTTACACTCATAAAAATTTCAACATAGGGTTACCAGGCGAAATACGCGAAAGATGAGCGATAAAATGCCAAGTTAATTAATATAGTTTTAATATGGCAATAATAAAACTAAAAAATTAGGGGGGTTCAGGGGGATCTCCCCCTTACGAGGCTCGAACAGCCGAGTTTTTATATTATTGGTAGGATTTGGAAATTTATGAAGTTTAAGAAACACATTTGGACTTTTCTTTCTAATGCTTTTTAATTTGGCGTAAAATCAACATAATTTACATACCATTTCATGTTTTTCAAATGCATGTTTATCGGAAAATAGAATTTCAGCTTTATTTCAAAAGCATAAATCATTTTGTGCGGGCGATAAAACGGTTTTTAATTAATAATTAGAAAAGTATTTAAAATTTCAACATTCTGAGCCTCAGGTGCACAGTCATGGGCTACTATGCTCAAATTTTCAAAGCTCTGCTTTCTGTAGATTTGTCTGGAGAACATTCATTTTTATTATTATTGATAGATAGATTTGGCATAAAACTGGCATAATTTCCGTGGAATTTAATGTTTTTCAGATGCACGCACGCGCTTCTTTATTGAAGCAATAGCATTCTTGTTAGCTCAAACATGAATCATTTGATTGATACGGCCGAAACTCGCCAAGCATGGCAACGTAAAAAAGGTTTTTAATTAATAATTAAAAAAATAATTAAAAATCTAAAATTCTAATTAGCCTATAACCAACTCCGGGGTCCCCTCTATATTTAAACCAAAATGCATCCTAATCGCTCAAATGCATCCTAAAATGCTCAAATTTTCAAAGCTCTGCTTTCTGTAGATTTGTCTGGAGAACATTCATTTTTATTATTATTGATAGATAGATTTGGCATAAAACTGGCATAATTTCCGTGGAATTTAATGTTTTTCAGATGCACGCACGCGCTTCTTTATTGAAGCAATAGCATTCTTGTTAGCTCAAACATGAATCATTTGATTGATACGGCCGAAACTCGCCAAGCATGGCAACGTAAAAAAGGTTTTTAATTAATAATTAAAAAAGTAATTAAAAATCTAAAATTCTAATTAGCCTATAACCAACTCCAGGGTCCCCTCTATATCTAAACCAAAATGCATCCTTCGATTCAGCGGTTTAGGCGTGAAAGCGTCATAAACAAACAAACAAACTCACTTTCGCATTTATAATATTAGTTAGGATTTCAAAGGGATGTTTGTAACTTTCTCCTTTTTCTAGTAAACAAGAGTTTCTATTCTCAATGCTTAAAATCGTACTGTTCAATTGGTAAGGACAGAGACTAATTTTAACATTTCTCTAGCAGGGGATAAATAGTATCCCTGGCAGGGATCCATTAATATTTCTCTAGCCAGGGATATTACATCCTTCAGCCGGGGACAATCCCCGGCATCCCCCCCCCTTCAATTCGCACCCTGCTTGATCCATAAAACACTTCTTCAGAATAGAAATCTATATTGAAATCGCCTAACATAGTCAAACTATACTTCACCTTTATAAATACCATTTGGAAAGTGTATCATAATCTATCAGTGTACCGTATATTTATCGGCGCTGTTCTATAAAACATTTCTTCGGAATTAAAATCTTTTAAAATCGCCTACTAAAACTATTTTACAATATTCGCCAGGTGTTTTCTAACTGTACTCGAAATATATTTATAAAAAAATCCACACAATTCATTTAAAAAAAAAAAAAAAAAAAATTGAAAAGTGACTCGACGCGCTAATTGTAGGAAAAAGTGTCTACACAAAAAACCTGGGAGAAATTAATAACAGTCTGGTGCTAATTAATAATGCTTCGTCACTAATTGCACACTGATGTTAACAGTTAACCTATATGTCTCAACTTAAAAAAAAAAAAAAAAAAAAAAAAATCGCCTTTAAAAATTGACTGAAGAGTTACCTGTAAAGGGAAATGTTGCGAAATACCGTATACCTAGCATTTTTCCTGGATGTTTCGTAACTGCTATAGGTTCTACTTCACGGTACAACTTGGCAAAGTGACATTCCAAATTTTTCTGAGTGTCTGGCGCAAATGAATTCTTTCAAAAGTTGCATGATTTTCTAAAAGAACAGACTTGATCGTTTAACTAGCTTGATAATTTGCTTACAGTTAAATTTGCCATTTTATCGCACAAGGATCAATCTAGTAGATATTATAGAACCTTAATAAAAAATTTTAAAAAATCTTGAGTGCATTTCATGTGCTGTCCAATTCCAAATTGGGTTTTATATCACTCATCCGCTTTATCTTGGAATATCCTTTTCATTTGGAGAAGTTTGATTAAAACCACCCTTGCAACACGCAAGGATCAGTATATACAAAAGTCTAACCCTATTTCCTACAGAAAAGGGCTAATTATTGTTTGCACACAACCAGACAAATCGGAGGGAAACACTTTACCAGCTAGGTTTGCATCAGTGAAACTAGTGTTTCAGTATGAAAATTTTAAAAATCGCTAAATTGGCGAGTTTCTTAAGCGTCTCCCATTGTTATTGCAGTTGTCTCTAATAAGTGTCTTCCTTCACGCTCATCCTCCTCGGTCCACGCCTGGGCAGGTGGTAGGCGAGCTTCTTCCAGAAGAGGCGTTCCCCCCACGTGAGTCGCTTGCAGGAACGCACAAGTGTCTTGAGCAGTGGGTCCATGCTGTCCTTGGGGGGCATCTGCCCCAGGACGATAAAGAGGACGCTCTTTTCCGTCATGAACGACATGGCCGATGTCAAGAGCCTCATGCACTGTCGGTTCTCGACGAGGGACCTTCGAAATTGAAAATAAAAGTACATTAATCCGATTATATAAGCACATAGTCCAGGCCCGTAGCCAGGGGGTTGCATTTGGAAGCAGTGTCCCCCCCCCCAGGAAAAATTTTGGTATCCCTCCAAATTTGCAGAATAAATAGAATAGTGTTTTGAAAAAAATAAAGAATCGATTAAAAAAATTAACCATTTTAATTTTCTCACTGCTCTATCACCACTAAAGTATACAGCGGCATTTTATTAAGCACCGCCATCTAATGGATATCGTTTTTTTACTTAAATCATTCAGCATTTACAACGTAAAAGGTGCTGAAAGAACAGGCAGTTTTAGGGCCTAAAAGGGCATTTACCTAAAGTATGTATGCAGAGGAGGGGAAAAAAGCAATTTAAAATGCATAGTCATCCTAGGGATACTGCCCCCACCCCAGTTGAATCGCCTGGCGGGGGATACACATTCCAACACATAATCTTACCCGCCAGTGGCATACGCAAGAAGGGGGAATTGGAAACCTTGTCGAAAATTTTTTAACATAAAGCCCATATATTTTTAATTTTTAGCATAAGATTATGCCTTTTGATATAAAGACTTTGACCTTAGCTCCCCCTTTAAGGAAATCTGCTTACGTTACTGTTATCCACGTGCATGCATTACTACACGTTTCAGTCGTTGCAAAGACACGGCAGGAATACGCTGTAGTGAGAGCTAAGATCTACGCCGGTATGCAACGATGGCCGCAGAAAGAAAATCCTTGACGTGAGCCTCCTCGTCTCTGTAAGGACGGGAGCTAACACGGCCCCTTAAAAAGTAAATCTATGATAGAACTTGTAACCATTCCTTAAATTTGCGCCAATTGTTCACCAAAATTGGCGATCAATATAAATCTCCAATATGTACGCATTACGTGGATGTCCAAACTCACCTTGTTAGAATCACCATCACTATGGAGCATTGTGGGAAGTAAGAGTTCAGCTGCTGCTGTGATCTCGGCGAGGCGATGTCTCGGGAAGGGATGCAGAGGCTGAACGGTTTTTGCATTCTGTACTCCAGACCTGGAAGGAGGAAAATAGTTGTGTCATTGGATGGTTTCCCTTCACTATCGACATCTATTCCTACTAGAACTATTCTCAAAAACATCCCCTCAACTTAGATACAAAAGTTGACCCACTCTGGAATTCGAAACATAAAAAGGTTTAAAATAGAATAGTTATATGCGCAGACGATTTTTTGAAATAACAATTCAGAAAATAATGTAATGATAATCCCACACAGTCAAGGAAATTTCATAAATATCGCTGAATGCATATGCTTAAAAACGCACACATACATTGGACGAATGAAGGTTAAATGTTTTCTTCAGGGACCGAAAAAAATTCAATATGGGATAGCTTTGATGGCTAGGCATATACTATTGGCATGGTCTACAACGAGAACTTCGCGAGTTCTGCAGTCGACATCAAGGAGGGGTTCTCTCATGGTATGGGACTCGTTTTGTTTCTACGGATACTGCTTTTCTTATGTACTCTGAGCATTTATCCGAATGTCTTAAAAAGCTGTTTACTTCCAATAGGAAACGTCCTAGAAGAGGGCAACTGTGAATTTTAACAGGAAAATGAGTCGATTTATTCAGAGTGGTTATAATTAAACTTTCCCCTGGAAACAGGATTCTACAGCCGAAACGGGTGAGTGAACGGTTTGCAACCAAATTTCGTATATAGGCTATACCTAAGATGCGGTTGAGAAATTTTGAAAAAAAATTAATACAAAACCTTTCCACGAGATGACGCTTTGTATGAAAAACAGCAAATTTAGCAATGAAAATGGCTCATTCGAAATCATCAAATCATTCCATTATTTAATCAATAGTTTTTTAATATTTATTAACTAATTTGGGAAATTTTTCACAATTTCAACACCTAGAATTTTTCACAAAAAGACTTCATCATCATTATTTTGTTAACAAAATCTGAAATTTCGGAGGGGTTCGGACCCATTGGACGACCCTCTCCTAGTATGTTCGTCCTTGGCCGGACGTGTTGACATGGTGTTGTAGAAATCGGCAATAGTAGTCTGCGTTAATAGGTTGTCCTGCAGGCACACCTCCCCCCCTTTAACCCATCGTGCAACCGTCCTATACGGTAATGCACTTTCACCACAGGATTCCAGTAATTCTCGATGACATTCTGTTGCATTTTTGCCACTTTTTGAAAACATGCTTTAGAGCGATGGGAATGAGACTCTTCACTTTAACGCCACACAACAACTACCCTTTTAACCGATACCATATCTTATTTGCTCATGCTCGCTCTTCTGAGAGTTTCTAGGTTAAGTCGCCACTGTCTACTAATATTATTATTTAACTAATATTAATTTACAGCCCTCTCTCGTATTTATATATTCTAGTCACTTTTTTGAATTTTTTGCCGAACAGAAAATATTTTATTAAAGCTTTTTGTTAATTCTGGATCTTTCATTGTATATTCTGGTTTGGGCATTAAAGATATTAAATGTTATGTTGAATAAATCGTGTTCAGCTATTACAAAGTCCTTTTTTTTCTAGATTTTAGTCTCTGAACATATATTGATTAATTTATTTACTGTATTAATCACAAATGCATATATTTTTGTGCAAAAAGAATTTACCTTCCATGAGGGACGTAAGAACAAATTGAGCCCCTTTCAGCTCTGGTTAACTCTAATTTGCCAGAGATAGGTAATTCTGTTTCTTCACTGTCATCACAATCAAAGTCACCATGTTCATGCACGATAGAATCAAGTGAAATTTGAAGACTCTCATGAAGAATTACTGGTTCATTTTTTGTCCATGAATTTTTCCTGTTCATTCTCCATTTTCTCTCTTTCGTTCCAGCTGCATTTACATTTTTAGCATCTTTTTTCCTTATAATACATAAACATTGGTGTTGTAGTAACCACAGCGTTAAGTTCCTGAGTTTCTCAGAAAAAAGAGAAAACTCTTTTTCTGTCATCTGCCTTCTGTGGCCAGGAAAGACCCCTTGTTAAATGGTGGTGGAATGTTTTTTAACAGCCCAGCAATGGGATAGTCTTCGTTGCTTACCTTATTACAGAACCCAACTGGTTCACCGATTGTTGCCTGACCGACCGTTTGTTCACTAACTCTTGTCTGACTACCAGAATTAACATTTGGTTACTTCATGCATTTTTACTATAAACTTTTTATTTCGGTACTTTGTTACAAAAATCCTGTTTTTAAAACAAGCATTTGTGTAGTAAAAAAATGCCGACGCAGTTTCATATTGAAGATCTCTCTCTTTCTGTTTACTTCACTTTCAAACTAAACTAGAGGTGTGGTCCAGTCATTTCTCTGAGTGTCTCTTCTCTTATAAAGGTTGTGCAACACTACATGAGCGTACCAGTAGTGAGCTAAAAATAAGACGTAGGCCATGTGGCCCACCACTGGAGCAGCATTTAGTAAACTATTGGAGCTACTGGAGCAGCATTTAGAAAAAAGTACGCCACCCATCACTATGAATAAATTACTACTATTATTGCAACTAAATCCATTTAATGATAGTTTATAATACATTCAGTATATAATCAAGTAATACCAGTAAATAATTCATTTTAAAAACAAATAGAATGTGTGTTAAAAATGGTTTGAATAAAGACTTGCCTCTTAAGGAAATCACTAAAAATAGACTTAAAATGTGTCTGTGAGAGATCAACTTCAGTTAAAAACTTTCTTATACCTAACTTAACAGTAAATGAAGGCGCTACACCTTATTTATTTAGTTGATAAGTATTTCAGCCAGTCAAAGGCTGAGATTTCTTGTTTTTCAACTTAAATTTCAAATGGCCACTGAAGCATTTACCTTAATCTGCATTTGAATTATTTTTCACTTTTAAGATACTGGGTGCTTTAAAGTCACCCTGCTTGGAGAGATAGCCTTTTATCAGATCGTACTTGATGCCAAAATGGCGCTTTTTAAATCAGTTACAAATAGTTGTTTTGTATTGAAAAAACGAATAATATCTGTAATTTTAAACTCCTGTAATCTAAGAGAACTTACTTGATATTTGAAAATTGTGTGCTTTGTGAAACACCTTTTGACTTATTTATTTCTCATACTTTTTAATTTGCCGTAAAATTGTGGTGATTCTACTTCATGTATATGAATTTCACGCGCGATTTTGCACATTTGGAATAGCTTTTTTGCTTTTGTAATTGCAAAGGCGTGAAGGATTTTATGCCGGCGAAAATTGCCAAACCTGATAACCATGATGCTCAGTTTTTTATTAATATCTTCTAAAGTAATTCGAA
This sequence comes from Cheiracanthium punctorium, assembly GCA_038373885.1. NCBI lineage: Eukaryota > Metazoa > Arthropoda > Arachnida > Araneae > Cheiracanthiidae > Cheiracanthium > Cheiracanthium punctorium. The sequence goes on from JAWZYV010008448.1 coordinate 163,526, forward strand.
TTTCGAAATTTAAATCAGCTCAGCGAAATTTAAATCAGAATGGCTTCCCCGCAGAATTTTTTGAATCCGTGGACACTTTCGTCGAAACTCAACACCCCAGGATTTCGGAGCTAGCATGATAAGCTTTTGACAGCGGCAGCGGGAGTTACTTTTTTCTTCTTTTTTCTCTCAAGAATAGAGAGATTATTGCGTCCTATTTTGAACAGATATTTCAAAAAATCGCCCCTCCATGTAATTTTGAAATATACATCATTTTTACCCTTTGACAGTTGCCCCAGCACTAGCTGCTCGTCATCTTCGGAACAGATCAGGAAAGCATCGTACTGGCAGTCGTGGGTTTCCGTCTTTTTGAGGCAGCCGCAACCCCAGGAATATAACAAGGCAACAACCGAATGCCGACAGATCAGGGTGACCAAACACAAGGTAAGCAGCAGCCCCGAAACCACTGGAAAAAAAAATCACACATAAAATAGCAATACAGGAATATCTACGTTAATTAACTTCCGTTTAGGTCAGATTAAAAAAATAATGATGGTTTTACAGAACCCGAAATCGGAGACTTTATTTTCTTCTAACCCTCTCTGAGCAAAAATGCAACATTATTTTGATAAAGTTCAGGCAGTTAAGCAATTTCAAAAGGGGGTTCTTACAGTTTTTAATCCGTTGTTATAGATCGAGTCATCGGTTGAAAGCTTAATTACCGACACAGTAGCTATTCAGCAACTGGGATCAACTACTTGTTATGGCTTGACCACTATTCCTAAAGAGAGAAAATGGTCATTCTCGATATTCACCGATGAAGGAGAATAGATCTCCAGATTCCCTTTGCTCCCAACTTTCGCTTCACACATGAAGCAAACATTTCGCTGCTAACATGCCTAAAGTCAAGTTAGACACGGAAAGATTTTGCTTTTGTGTCTAACTTGACTTTCGGCATGGATCTTTGTTCCCGTTTGAACCCAGACTTGTACAATCGCAAACGGGCTCCCAGCTAGCGTCCGAAAAGACTCATGCTGGCAAGGTTATGCTGGGCAAAGAAGGATGAATATTTTGCTAGGAAGGAGGAGGCACAGCTTCAGGGAAGCGAATTTCAATTATCTTTGGCATAGTAGTGGTGACACACCATGTGACTATGTTACATGTAAATTGCTAAGATGCAATGCTCAAATATAGGCGAGAAAAATGAATGTTTATTTTCGAACCACTTCAACTAAACTTTAAATGTAATTTGCACGCAAACTCACTTGAACACTGTAGTGTAATTGACAAGGCTATGGACTCTTACTTTAGCGATGTGGCTTGTGACGAAAAACGAGCGGAAATCATGGGTAGAGCAATGAGCTACCACGTGTCTCGAAGATCCAGATCGGACCAATTACTACTCTTCCTTCAGGCGGATCGCCCGGAAGCAATTAAACTCGAGAGTTCCCATTTCCAAAGTGAAGGAGTACCGATACATCGGGATCGGAACGCTGTGACAGCTCGTTGCTCCACCTCTTACTTCCATTTATTTCTGTCACATTCTAAGCATAGGAATGTCCTCTCTACTATAGTTAATGTTTCTAATTCTATAAACTAATCTACTAGGAGAAGGCCGAGTAACAAGTGTAAACACTGCATGGTAGGTTGGCGAACGGCGTTTTGTGCCTCAGAGTTCGGTGTGGATTATCCTTAGCTAAAGATATCTTACCCGAGAGATCGAGATAAAAGTATGAATGCGAACAGAGTTCGTCGACCGTCTGCTGAATGATGCTTCTGTTCCGAAGGGTAACAAAGTGTAAAAACTGTAAGTAAGGTCGGCGAACGGAGTTTTGTGCTCCAGAGTTCGGAATCGGAGGGTTATCCTTAGTTAAAGATCTCTTACCTGACAGAACCAGATAAAAGTATGAATACGAACAGAGTTCGTCGAACGTCAGATGAATGATGCGTCTGTTCCGAAGGGAGCTGCTCGCCTCGTCACTGCACCGCACATCTTCAACATCCACGACCTAGGGGGAGGAAATATATGAACATTACTAAATATCCCGGTAAAAAGACCTCTTTTTCTCAATTCACAATTCAAATGTCTTAATTGCGAGCAGTAAACAAACGCACAAATACAATAATAATTGTTATTTTGGTATTTTTGAATATACCACGACATATGATCACACAGTGGTACAAAGAATAGAAATGAATAATGATTTTGCAGCTGTAATATTAAACACTCAAATATAAAAATAAACGCAGCTCATACAGTGCGTCCCAAAAGTTTATAGACTAGCGTTTTTTTGGATTTAAGAGTTAATCAAAGAATTAGTAAGAAAGTAAGAAAGACGAAAGAAAATGTGCAAATATGTATTGACGCAACAGAACTAGTAAAATGCTTAAAGTACTTCAAACAGTCATAGATTTAATAGAAAAAAATAAAAACGAAATAATGCTGTCCCAAAAATATATAGACAACCGGTGTTAAAAGTTGATTGGAGTACTGATCTCCAAATTTGCAGTTTTCAAGGCCATGTACTGGTCATTCAATAGTTTTTTGAGATAAAAGCGAAGCTGCCTTTCTTTCTTCCACTGATAGTAAAGATGCCTCCCGACGTGTAGTTTTCCGAAACTGAAATTGCCCAAATCTATCGTTTAAATGCTCGTGAAACGAAAGTTGTAGATATTGCAAGAAAACTTGGACACAGTAGGGCTGGTATTTATCGAATTCTGTCAAAAGGTGACAATTTGAAAGCAAAATCTCGCATTGGGCGACCAAAGAAAACAACTAAACGGCAAGACAGAGAGATCTTCAGGTTAGCTTCAACCCAGAACTTGTCTGTACGGTCAATTTCTAGAGAAGTGAACATTCCAGTATCAAAATACACGGTGCATCGACGGCTGCAGGTAAGTAAATTGCTTGCTTATCGCAAAATGCATCGTTCACCAAACTTTGACAAAAAGGCATAGGGACGCTCGTGTGCAGTGGGCTCGAAAGCATATAAACTGGACAGATGAATGGTTGAGTGTTCTGTTCAGTGATGAAAAGAAGTTCAATTTAGATGGCCCCAATGGATGGGCATATTACTGGCACTATATTCGCAAAGAACCGCAAACTTTTTTCAGCAGACAGCAAGGAAGGGGTTCACTCATGGTATGGATAGCATTTTCCTATAATGAAACTACCGATATTGTTTTTTAAGAGGTCGTCAGTGTTCCGAAGATTACCAGAAAATGCTTGAAGTACAGTTACTCCTATTCTGAAAGTTGCTGGGGGGGGGGGGGGGGGACGACAAATGGATATATCAGTAAGACAATTTCTCTATTCACGTCTCAAACTCCACAATGCAGTGGTTTATACGAAACCAAGAAGCTGTTTTGAACTGGCCAGACCTAAGTCCTGACCTGAACCCAGTGGAGAACCTTTGAGGAATATTAGCTAGAGACATATGCTAAAGGTCGTCAATTTACAACAGTTCAAGATCTAAAGTTGCAAATTGAAAGAAGTTGGTTTTCTCTAAAGCCAGAATTTCTTCAAACTCTTATTTCGAGTATGCCTGATCGAGTTTTTGTAATGAATAGAAAAAATGGCTCAAAAATTTGAATGTTAAAGAAAAAAAAAATGATTTATCTATAAACTTTTGGGACACGAAATTTTCATTTTCACTTTTAACCCCAAAGTCTGCGATTGTGTGATATTATTTTTGTATAGTATTATTATTGTCTCGGTGTTAATTATAATGAAAAAGGCTTTTTGAAATATTTATTTACCTTTATCAATTATAAAATGAAAAAAAAAAAAAACTGGTTTCTATAAACTTTTGGGACACACTGTAGAAGCACTGTCAAAAGTGGATACTTCTAAAAAAAAAAAAGTGTCAAATTCTGATTGTAATCATGCAAGATTTTTATAAAATCCACATTCTGTTAGTAAAAATGTAAGATAAAAATCAAATCTTGAAAGCTTTCTTACTGGACTCTTTCTTTCTTTCTTTTTTAAGTCATTGGCTGCTCCCATGTAAAGTTAGTGGCTCTTGTTATCCATTGCTTAGGAAGATTATTAAATCAAGTTTTATTCATTCCTCCAATATTCAAATATAATTGTTTAGTAGGAGCGACATTTACTGCTGATTTTTTAAAAATAAATTTTATGTACGTGAACCGGCAGTAAAATCTTCCGGACCAGTGGCTCGGAAACACCGATGTAATCAAGCAACATTATTAAATGAAGAACTAAGTCGACTGCCCCCATATGACACAAACACTGAAAAACGCGGCCGTTGTTATCGCGCACTTTCTACCAACAACATGGCGGTGGCCCGAATCACCGCTTGCGCCAAAGAAGTTCTTGGACTTTAATAAAAACAAGCCCGTTATTTCTCAGTTTGTTTTAACCAATAAAAATTACGAAGTGTTAATTCAATAGTCAGCTTGGAATTTATTGCCTATATTATGTTGTTGATAGTTAAAGCACGCGATGGCAAACGGAACGGCTGCTTCAAAGTTGGGATAGTCAATCCATAGGATCTATTCTCCACGAGTTGTAAGCCACTAAGGATGGTTGCTAGACGAGAAAGAGATTTACAGATTTTATGCTAGACGAGACATTTTTTAAATCCAGATTTTGAGAGATGGGACAAGGATTTGCAGCTGCTTTGCAACATAAGACAGGCCTATTTTCCGTCTCGCGTGCTCCCTATAAGCTACCAGTCGGTGGTTAGATATCTGCATTTCTCACTCATTTGTTTACTGATGACTGCCTTAACAACTTTTTCTAGCCGGTTCCACTTAATTTAGCCAATTACAGAAACCCCTTAACACTCTCCTTCTCAAAGACCCCCACCCCTCCTCGATCCTTTGAAGGCGTGGCTGAGATCACGATTGTTAACTTAAAGAAGTATTCGGGGAGAAAAGTAGCCCTGGTGTTTTTTAAAATGGGGGGGGGGGCTCTCTAAAATACTAAATGCAGCGAATTTTATACTGACCGATTCATTGTTCTGGACGAGCCAATTCCTGAAAGGCCAGGCGTCGTGGCAGTTGCAGGTCCACGGATTATCCTTTAGGCTGATGTAGCGCAGAGAGGTGTCATTCCACTTGTCTAGGAGGGGAAACAGGCGCAGGCGGTTGTTGGCCAGCCGCAGAAAAGACAGGCCGGAAGGGAGGAAGTCCGGCAGCAACTGCAAAGGAAAGAAAATTATGTAACGATCGAAGGAGGGGGGTGGGGTTATTTAACCAAATGTGACATTTTGTGACGGGGTAGAGAGGGGCCAACAGCGATGTTATGTCAAACTCGTGTCTGACGACCGTATTCACCAAACACTTGACACGTGGTTTAAACCCAACTCTCGTGTTAAAGTCATCGGTAAAATATTTTACCGATGACTATAACACGCGTTTCAGGATTAATCCGCGTGCCAAATGTTTGGTGAATAAGGATAATGGTGGATTTTCAAATTTGCACGTCCCTTGTTACAGATCTTGCATTGGTCGAAACATTTTCTCTGTTATTGCAGATTTATATTCAAAGCATCACAAAAGACCCGAATCCAAAACTCCAGATAACTCCAGCCGGCACAGAATCCTACAAGCCAGATGTGGCCAACCTCTTTCATACGATGCGACATTTTTTTTTCTTTCTTTTTTTTCACAAACGAATTTAGATGCGCCATGCAACTCAAGCACTTTTTTCTACTTCCCTACTTTTACGGGTAGAGCTTGGAAAATATGAATACGTCAAGGCTTCAGTTTAGGAGAGGAAAAGAAATAATATGTGAACACGAGATTGTAATTGTTGTTCTTAGGAAGAGGGCCTCACCATGGTACAGTGGTTATGCCACTGCAAATGGTTATGTCACCGAAGTGTGAAGGTCCCGGGTTCGGGTCCCATCGTGCGGCTGTCGATCTAATGGTCTGGATTTTTGGTAGGTTTCCTCCAGATGTAACATGAATACGCGTTAGAACCCCTTAGAAAGTCCTCCTACCAAGGCATACCCCATCTGTGGCAGATCTCCCTAGAGTATCGTTGCCATAATCACACAAACAAACTAACTTAGGAAGAGGATTCAAGAATTAATTTTTTGGATATTTTTAGTAAGGGATCAGAGATGGTTCGATTTTTGATGACAATGCATTTTCGAATGTATACAAATGCTTCTTTTTGACGTAGCATCATAAATTATAAGAAATAAAATATCTCCAATGGGAAGCGGGGAGGGAGGGGGCAGCTGCATAATAAATGAAGAAAGTAGTTAATAAATGTGTCTGTGATTGGGGAGAGCAGTTAGACTCCAATGTCTTCCTTCATGGTACTGCCTTCCTAGCATAACTTCCGGCTACACTCATGAGTACACGTACGCAATGTGCCACTTTAAATCATCCAATGCTCCAAGTGCATGCGCCAAATTATCTGGCTACCCCACCTATAGGCAAAGAAAATTAATAAAGCCAGAAAGTCTACGGTTGATGCTCTTTCAACATTGACTAAACAGAAGTTCTGGTCTCAGCATAGCAATTTCAGGTGCGGGGACTGCCATTATAAATGCATGTTGGAAGATCAGATTGACTAAGGCTTTTATAAAAATAATAATTAAGGCTGTTAGGTTACGAAGATTGAGAGGGGGGGTGAGGAGCAATTCTTGTGACAAATTGTGACATAGGGGGAGGGGGAGCCGCTGTCGAAGAAAAATGACCGAAAAATGCATCAAGTAATTTATGGAAGCCCGGAAACTGCACTCATCAGGAATATGAAAAGTGATCCAACTCAGAAATCCTGGTATGAGATACATACATAAACCATGCCTCAGTCTTATTTGTCTTTCTGTTAAATATGAAAAGTGATTGAACTCAGAAATCTTGGCGTGAGATTATAATAGCACCCAAGTGCTAATAATCTTTGGTCCATCCGGTTTCTTTCGGCATTGATAGTTTGTTTAAATTTCCAGATATTTTAACGAAATTTGACAACACTTCGTCAACAAATGAGGTTAACCTGATACGAGAGAAAAATAACTGTAGTGTTCTGGAGTCCAGATGTTCAAGTTAGCGAATTAAGCGTTTTAAAAAAATTAATTGCGCTAGAGACTGGAATGTATCTTTGCAAGTTGTACTGTGAACTACAGTAGAGTCTCGTTTATCCGACATTCCGTATTATCCGACGTCGGATTGCAGGGGCCCGGACTGAAGTAGGGGCTTAAACGATTGCCAACTCATGGAAAAATTTGCTCTATAATGATGAAAATATGGACACGGAAAGCACAGATGAAGCCGAAGAAACGATTCTCTCTTTATTGCAACAAATTCTTGGATGTGAGGATGTATCTTTGGAAGAAATCGTAAGTTGGATGGAGGCTGATGATCAGCATGAAATAACTGATGGAAATATTGTTGCTCTTGTCAAATGCGATGACAGCGAAAATGAAGATCAAACACCGACTGTTTAGCCTCTCAAAATTTCACATAACGATGGAGTTTAGACTCTACTGAAATTCAGTACATTGACCAACAAGAAGAAGCTACAGGAATTGACATAATGATGCTACAAAGATGGCGGGATTTGGCAGCGAAGAAACTGCACTCATCAGGAAAACAGACTACCATAAAAAATTTCTTTAAATCCTCAAAGGACTGAACTTTAAGTGCAACATACAGCACTCGTAATTTCAGGCAACAGATAATTATATAACTGTTAGTTCATTTTTTCCACTGTTTTCTAGTATTTGTAGAGCATGATTATGATGCAAGATAGTAATTGCAATATAACATATGTATGTATGTATTATGTTCCAAGATACAGTAATTTAACGTTTAAGAAGCTTTTTCTTGATTCCTTCCTATTATCCGACATTTTCGCTTATCCGGCATCTTGCCGTCAATTTTATGTCGGATAAGCGAGACTCTACTGTATTACAAGCAATGAACCAAGAGGAATTGCGAAACACTCAGGAAACAGTCAACTCCGGATATAGTGAACCTGGATATAGGAACTTTCGGCCATAGTGAACGCATTTCCTTAGTCCCGATTCACATACGTCAGAAATGTACATAGCCTTTATCAGTTTTAGTGAACCATGAACTTAGGTTATAGTGAATTTAAAAAGTCTGGACGACAAAAGTGGCGTTTGATTCCTATGAAGAGAGTCTCTTTTTTGTTTGAGTAGAGAGAGAGAGAGATTATCAAGCACCTGTTCCGAAATACAGGTGTATTGAAAGTGTCTAAGCTAACATACTTATGCTAAAATGGAAGGGGGTGGGGAATCATAGTTTTTTTTTCTTTGCTGTAATACATCCCAATCTTTGGAAACATTGGTTTTAGTGAACTCCGGATATAGTGAACGAAATTTGCCAGTTCCCAGAGGTTCACTATAACTGAAGTTGACTGTATACGGAATTTTGCAGTATTTCCCCAAAATAATTTACACTTTGGCCCATTTTGAAGGCAATTTTTGTGCTTATGGATATTTTATAAAAGTTACATGTAACATGCGGGTTAACTGATAATATCAGCTTATAGTGCTGTTTGTGAAGAAGCATTATTAATTTTTTCAAGCATTCGGCATCATTTTGTTGTTTTTGAAGCTGTTCAAAAGTCTTGTGACGCTTATCGCTTTTAAAAAGGAACACCCTTAATACACTAATATGTATATATACAGGGTGTCCGGGGCTGTCTATTTCCTAAATCCTTAATCAGAGACACATAGTTTTAATTGCAAAAATGCTTTCAATGTTATAATCTATTATATCAGAAACATACAATCGTAGTCAATAAATCAATTCCTATTAAAATGCGGAATTTATATTTTATGCACAGTAAAAAAAATAGTCTTCCAACGACCAAAATTTACCGAGTTATAAAGCAGCAAATGTTTTGACTGAAGTCACTTTTCCACGTTTAAAAATGTCCCGTTACGGTAAACCTTTATGGGACCATATAAATATTGAAATTTTAAATTATGGGTTTTAATATCACTTTCTGGCATATAAATGCGGAGAAAGAAGCAAAAGAAACTTTAGAATTCTAATCTTTAAGCAGAAGGTTATAGTCAGGCTCTATAAAAATCTAACCGGGGTCACACGTACTAAATCGTATATGTGTAGCATGCAGATATGTAACACCGAGTATGCTATGAAACGTACAGGAAGAGTTTTCTACACGGGTGCATATCTGTAATGCAACCGAAGGAAACTACTTTTGAGCAAATGTTACGCTAACAGAATTTGCAGTATTATTTTAAGTTTCTAAAATGCACATATTTGTATTTTAAAATGTTTCATTTCCTAATTTAATGTTTAATGAAGTGTTTCATTTCCTTGTTTCTTATTTTAAGTTATTTAACAACAGTTCATTTTAAAAACTCTTTAAAAAATTCTATTTTCAGTATAAGCTGTATTTTTATGTTCATTTATTGGATACACATAGTTAAACGTTGATCTTTATTGCAATCTACATTCATAAAATAGTTAATGAAATTGTTAGTGAATATTACAAACCTCAAAACCATGTACATTAATTTTTCTCAAAATCATTTTGTATACAACCCCTATTTCGCTTCTCGAAAAGTGCTCTAACTTTAAGCAGCTGAAACTCGGTGAATTTTGGTCGTAGAAGAATTAAATTTTTTTTATTGTGCATGAAATTGCATAAAGAAAATTTTTCTAAATATAACTGGTAGGATCGGGGACCGTATAAAAATTTAAATTTCGTAATTTTTATAAGAATTGGTTTATTGACTTTGATTGCTTTTGGTATAATAGATTATATAATTTAAAGCATTTTTGCGATTGGAACTATGTGTCTCTGACCAACGGTTTAAGGGAGCAGCCAATGGGCACCTTTAGCACTGGACACCTTGTATGTATATATACATCCTCACAGAAAAGTATTCGAGTATAACCAAAATTTCCTATTTTAACTTTGCGAATAAATAATTGCGTCCGAAAAACGCGCAACTCGACAAAAATATGGTAAGTTATAGTTATTCATAACCTAATTTCTATTCTATGATAAATAATTTTTAATATATGAAACCAACGTAAGAAGTTACTCGAGAACTCTTACACGAATACTTTTTTGAGAGGGTGTAAATGATGAATACTGCTTTATAAATGATAAGAATTACTTTTCATGTTTACTATGACAAACAAGAATTTCATTACTAGTTCAGCTTTTTCAATATTTGTCCAATTTATACATCCATAGATATGTAAATATTTATCTAGCCTAAATAAAAAAAAAAAAAAAAAAAAAAAAAAAAAAAAAAAAAAAGATAAGACAAACTGTAAAACTTTTGTCTATGCCAGTTAACTTGGATAATGCTTGTTTGAAAACAGTCACTGTTTACATTTCACTGCATTATACTGTTTCAAACAGTGAAACTAGTTTTACAGGTAATGAAAGTTCGTTCGTGAATCATTTTCGCACTGCATGATGGAATTTAAAGTCTGATTACCGATAGTAAAATATTAATTATTCTTAGGGCTAAATTCAAATGTATATAAATATATAAATGTTTTAACAATGTTCTGTAATTTTTTTAAATAAATGTTCTATAAGCATATAAACAAAATAGTAAACATATTTTGGTACTGAAAGGAAATGTTTACACTTCACTGTATTTTAACTCTTCGTGCAAAGAAAGGAATTTTACAGGCAAGTGTATGCATGAACAGTTGAGGGATTGGAAAAACGCGACTGGGGCACGAAAATTAGGGTGGGGCATTTTGGCTAAGTGTGATAGAAAAATAATGTTCTATAAAGTATATTGATTTTTTTCTGTCGCTAAAAATTTTTGGTTAGGGGTGGCATATCGCAGTTTACAATTATACTTTTTTTTTTTTTTTTAAGTCGTTTAATCTTATTTCATTTGAAAGCGAAATGCGATGCTTCAGTAACATTAAGGTTTGGTGATTTCACGCCCCGTGGGAAATACGTTTTCAAGACTGAACGTAGCTTGATAACATATTTCCGAAGCGGAATTTGTCAGTACTACGCCATAAGTCATTACAATTCCAGACGGTTGGCGGTTTTGCGCTTGTTCCAAGCAATGGGGATGCATAACTAGATTTTGCGACTGTCCTCAATACAAAATAGCAGCATTCTGCAACTATTCTGGCTAATAGTTTTTGAGTCATGCGAGATCCAGGATGCCTCAGAACTCAGAAATTTAACGACAAGCTTTCAGAGGAGATAAGGCATATTAAAGAGATTCAGAATCACATTAGCAACGTGGGTCGAAAACGTTATTTTCATAGACTGGTTACCCCATTTTAAAGCGAGTGTATGTGCAGAGAGTCGAAAGTAGTTGGGAAAATTCTGGCTCGTTTTTCAGGATTAGTTCATGTTATTTTTCCTCTACTTTAATATCCGACGTGAAAATTAAAGATACAAGTATTAAACAAAGGTACACATTTTGCAGAGAATAAATATCCGAAAAACTGTCTGTTGCTTATACCCGCAGTTAAATGCAAAAATATATTATTAAAAGAGGAGATTATTATGTTTATTTTTCAAATAACTGTGCGAGCTTCCTTCGAAAATATGAATCAAAGGAAAATTTATTAGCCAAACATAACTTAAAATTTATATACATGGAAAAAATACTTATCCATTATTATTGGGCAAGTATCAGAAAATTCAGTAAAGGTAATTGATTTCAGCAGATGGTAAGTATTTTTACTACGGCCGTAGAAAGGGTTAATAATCACTTCACAAAAGGTGTTGAAGTGTTAGTGAAGTTTCTTACCATACCTTTCCAAAACTGAATTATATTTTACAAGCTAAAACATATGAACTGAAATTGATAATTATTTAAAAATTGAAACTGGTAATTATTTTTAATTACTAATAAGTTTTTCAGTTTGAATGCTCTAAATGACTAAGAATAAACTATTTGTTCTTAATTTTGATAAGGTATGTTAACTAATACTTCAACACCTTTAGTGGAGTGATTTTTAAGCAGTCTATAAAAACAACGTTTTTGACTCCGCATTACAGTGTGATTCTGCATCCTTTTGATGTGCCCTACCTCCTCTAAAATTTTGTCACTACATTTTTGGGACATCCTGTACATGCATGCGTCCGTAAGTACAGACGTCACTCTGAAAGTACTCAAAATGCAGTCAAGAATGTTCAAAATGGATCGTATCTATTATACATACACACACGTACGGGCAGACGTCACGCAGAAATTTGACAATACAAAATTCCGGGATGGTCACAAAATCGATTTTTCCGCCAAAATCTAAATACCGGAATTTTTCACGATTACAATACTTTCTTTTACTTTGTACAAGAAAGTAAAAATGCAAACTTTGTTGTGAATATAAGGGACACAACATAAGTTTGTTATGAGAATAACCACAAACTGTCTTTGGACAATCGACATAAAGTCACAACAACTATGGAAAGAACGGTAAAGAATCTAGACATGTCTAAACATGTTTTCATTTTCTTTCCCAATCACAATGCATTGCCGCACCTCTTCAATATCGTTGTTCTCCAGATTCAGTTCTTTAAGGTCTCGGAATTCCCGGACTCTGCTCCCGTTGAACGATCTGATCGCGTTGCCGCTCAGGTTGAGGAGCCGGACGTTGTGGGGCAGCAGCTCCGGAACTTCCCCGAGCCCCATGCCGTTGCAGCTCACCTCCGTGTGCACCAGATCGCCCTCCGGAACGCACTTGCACCTGCAGCTGTCCGGGCACCGGTCCAGCCACGTCTCGTAGTCCGTCGCGCTGAGAGACCGGAGGGTCCGGTTTCTCAGATGCTCCGGCGACTGGCAGACCGGCTCGTCCTCGAGACTGGAGCCCTGCCGTCCGATCCAGGTGGGCAACCACGACAGGCGGCAGTCGCACGACCAAGGGTTGTCTGGGGAAAAAAAAAAGGAAGAAAATCTGAAACACTTTCAGATTTTAAATACACACCAAAGTGCTATATATTAAAAGCGTATCATGGTTTATGCGTCGTCCCTATTTTCTTCCTTATTCCATAAGGTTGGAAAGTGTATCATTATTCATGAGTGAGCAGTATTTTTCTTCCTTGTTTTATAAAACCTATCTTTGGAATCGAAATTTATCTTGAAAATGCCTACTAAAACTATTTTACAATGTTCGCCAAGTATATTACAACTAAACTTCACCGTTTTAAATATTGTTTAGAATGTGCATCATAATCCATGAGTGTGTCATGTTTGTCTTTCTTGGGTTGATTTCTACTTTAACGCCCCAACTCTCGCCAAGGTGGCGATCATTAAACATATACAGCAACCATGACAATTTTTTGTATTTATGTGGCAATTGTAATTTAGAATTAAAATGGCGATTTGGAACAACCTGTAAATACAGCATTCCGTTATATTTTATTTATTTTGGGTTGCCAATTAATGTAGTTTTAATAATGAAGTGTCTTCAAATTCCTTAACTCGTGCGTTTAGAACTAATTTGTTCACTTTAGTTTTCATATAGTTGTTTAGGGAGCGTTGAAACTTGTGCATAACTCCTAGAGACCCATGACTTCCAAGCTCGCCAAGTGCGGGGAATTTTTAGGTTGGCGAAAGTAGGGGCGTTAAAATAGAATTAACTCTTTCTTGAACCATAAAGCACATCTTTGGAATCCAAATCCATCTTAAAATCGCCTACTGATACTGTTTTAAAATCTTCACCAGACATATTCGAACTATAGGCATATTCCAACTATATCTCGTAGACATTTTAAATACTGTTTGGAATGAGCATCATAATCCATGAGTGTATCGTGTTTTCCTTCTTTGTTCTATAAAACACTTCTTCGGAATATAAATCTATATTAAAATCGCCTACCAAAACTCTTTAACAATTTTTGCCAGGCATAGTCAAACTACACTTCACCTTTATAAATACCATTTGGAAAGTGTATCATAATCTATGATGCGTGCCGTATTTGTCTTCACTGTTCTATAAAACACTTCTTCGGAATTAAAATCTATATTTAAATCGCCTACTAAAACTATTTTACAATATTCGCCAGGCGTTTTCTAACTATACTCAAAATATATTTATAATAAATTGTCGCGTTTTGGCACTCAGTTTAGCGATCATTTATCAAAAATTGCAAACCTTGTGCGACTTTCAACATTTTATTAACACACACACACCCCCCCCTCCAACGTTATCTTGGCAAACATATTAGAAAAGTGACTCGACTCGCTAATTGTACCAAAATAGTGTCTACACAAAAAGCAAGGTTGAAATTAATAGCACTGTGGTGCTAAAAAAAAAAACCATTGGAGATTATTGGACCGGATTACGAGACTAGTTCTTTTTTTTCTTAAAGACCCAAGTGAAATTTTTTAGATGTTCATTACTTTAACATTACATGAAATACGTTACCAGATTGGCTTTTTTTAAGGTCTAAAAAAAAGCCAAACTGGCAACCCTGCTTGCATGAATTTGACCTTAAACCAGTCCAATCTGCTAACCTTGTTGTAGGATTTCTTAACCCTTCGAAACGCAACCATTTCCCAGTGCTGGAAAAGTGCAGCCGTTGCCATCGTACGATTTAACTACCAGCAACATGGTGGTCGATCGAATCGCGCATCGTGTGCTACAAAGCTATAGAACAATAAAGTAATTAAAAAACTTTGTAAAAACACACATAAGAAGTAAAAGGAAAGGGGATACGCGTTTCGTTCAAAAATTGTTTTGAACTTCATCAGTCCAAGCCCTTCGTCGTAAAGAACACAGGGAACTGAAAAGAGAAAAACAAGCAAGATGTTGCCACAAGGGGCAAAGAAAAGTCGAACAAAACCACGGAGAGGGGAGAAAAAAATTAAAAAAGGGGGATAAAAAGGAAAGGAATACAGAAATAAAAAAGGAATAAAGAAAAATAATAAAAAAGGGAACACACAAGTACAAACACACACACAAAAAAGAGAAAACAGAACAAACAAACAAAAAACAAATAGCACACGGTTTTTTTTTTTTTTTTTTTTTTTTTTTAAATAAAAACCACGAACAGGACAGCACAATAAATATATATAAATATATTTTTTTTTTTATTTTAATAAAAACGAAAAAGAAAGACAGTAACACACGTACATACACATTAAAGAAACAGGGGGAAAAAAAGGGGGGGGGTAGACGAAGAAAGTGAAAAGAACCTTACAACAGCAACTTCCAAGCAGAATGAACGAAAGGAACGGAAGAACCATCGTTCACAAGACGATCTAAGTGCTGGGTAATGGAAAAACCTTCCAAAAAATCCAGATGGGACAAAGACTGAGGAGTGCACAAAATCTTAGCCTTAGAAAACTGAAATCGATGATTGGAATTCCAACAATGTGAGGCAATAGAAGATTTGGAAAGTTCGTGCTTAGAGACATATCTCTCATGCTCTTTGAGCCTAAATTTGAGAGCTCTTCTGGTCTGACCAATATAGCCCAAATCACAAGATTCACAAGGAATATAATAAACACCCCAACGGTTCTCAGTAGGAATAGGATCTTTAAGGGAAGAAAATTTAAGTTTATTAACAGGTTTAAAAATGACTTTGAAACCGAAATTTTTGAGAAGTTTAGAAATTTTGTAGCATAAAGGTGAAAAGAAAGGTAGTACAATTAATTCGTTGTGAAAATTAATAGTATTAGTAGAAGTATTAGGCTTATTAAATTTAGAAACAGCTTTATCAATAATAGAGGGGCTAAAACCACGAGAAACAGCTAAGGATTTTAAGTAACTAATTTCATTATTAAGAGAAGAAGAATCAGAGCAAATTTTGATAGCACGAAACACATAAGTGTAAAAAGCAGAAAGTTTTTGCTGGTAAGGATGATTAGATAGGGCATGAGGAGGTAAAGATATAGAAAAGGGCTTGCGGAAAACAGAAGTAGAGAAACCGTCAGGATTCCTAGAAACAAGAACATCCAAAAAAGGTAAAGAATTGTTGCACTCCTCTTCTAGAGTAAATTGGATACACGGATCAACAGAATTAACGATCAAAAGTAAATTAGAAATATCACAATTGGAATCCACTAGAACGAAAGTATCGTCAACATATCTGACCCAGCACGGAAAATTAAAGACCTTGAAGAGCTTCTCTTCAAAATAATGCATATAAATATCACATAAGAGAGGTGAGAGAGAATTACCCATAGCAAGACCCTCGGTTTGTTTATAGAAAGAGCCATTAAAAATGAAAGCAGTTTGTTTAATACAAACGCTTACTAAAGCTATAAACTCTTTAATCTCAATAGAAGAATAATGAAACTCGCGTAAACGCTTTTCCAAACAGTCAATCGCACCTTGGATAGGAACATTAGTGAATAAAGATTTAACATCAAGAGAAAGCATTTTACAATTAGTAGGAGAAAGAAGTTTAACTTTGTTAACGAAATCATAAGAGTTTTTAACAGTGTGGGTATTACTAGCAGTCAAAGGTGAAAGAGTATGCGAGAGGAAACGTGCAAGGTTATAAGAAGCAGTACCAATGTTAGAAACAATGGGGCGAAAGGCAAGAGAAGGTTTATGAATTTTAGGAAGGGCATAGAAACGAGCACAGTTAGCAATAGAAGGAATAACATAACGTTTAGTTTGAGCATTTAAGATTACAGAGGACTTCACAGTGTGTTTAATTTCAGAAAGGTGACTGTTAGTAGGATCAGAATTTAATTTAGTGTATGGACCAGTGGTTAGCATGTTATTAATACAATCAACATAAGAAGATTTATCAAGTAAAACAGTCTGGCCGCCTTTATCAGCTTTAGTAATGAGTAAATTAGGGTTAGAATTAAGTTCTTTGAGAGCAGTTTTTTGAGAACGAGAAAGGTTAGATTTGGCATGCATATTATTTGAAGAGATAGTATTAGCAATAAGATGTCGCAAAGTATCAAGTTGGTTAGAAGAGAGTTTACTATTTTTAAAGGAGTTTTCCATAGGAGCAATAAGTTTGGAAACCGAAACGTTACTAACACGAGAAAAATTCAAACCTAAACTAAGAGCATCTCTCTGAGAATCAGTTAAAACATGTGAAGACAAATTAACAACAGTGTCCTGAACAAGAGGACTAACAGAACCGAGGGAAGACCTAACCGGAAGAAGAGCTTGGAATTTCTTATCCAAAGTAGCTCTGTGAGAAATAGAACGTTGTTCAACATAAGCGAAATTCCGTTTTTCCCAGTTAGCAAACGCAGGGTAAGACTTACTCAAAAGCAAATGGAGATCATAAAGATCAGATTCAAGAATCGAAACTTTATAACGAACATCCTGAATAAAAGCCCGTAAAACCGCCCGCTTAGACCTATTCAGAGCCTTATGAACACGAGAAGAACCGTGAATATTGCACTTAATGTCAATGAACTTAGGAATGACATTACTGCGTTTGCATCGAACAAGAAAACCTAAATGATTCAAGAAACTAGAACGTTTCAATTCGTAACGTCGTAAACGGGAAAAACGGTTAAACAAAGATGAATCCATACAGAAAACACAAAAACAGAAAAGAAATAAGCAAGAAAAAGCACACGAAGAAGGAAGGAAGAAAAGAGAGAACAAAAGTGAGTGTTAATAGTCCAAATAAACAAAACAACTGAAAAAATTTTGAGTGTTTTTGAGTGTTTTTTGTGTATTTTGAGTGTTTTTTCAAAGCTATAGAACATTTTCAACACGTTTGGTGGTTAACTCAAGCTATGGCAGCGACTGCATTTTTTCCAACATTGGGCAGTCTGTTCAGTTGATCTTCTGTATCTATTCTCAGCAGATGCCCAGTACTGTTTAAAATAATTCTGACATTACAAATAGTCGATAATTTTTACGCGAAATTATGTGCTAAAATGTAAGGAATTCTCACGTAACTGTGTCACCCTTAAGTATTGTATTGAAATCAAATTAATGCTTCGCGAATCAGAGCAGTCAGAATGTCAGAGTGTTTGAAGTAGAACTTCTTTAGGCGCAACTAGAGAGTTACTCAAATTTTTTTTCTGACGGAAGTAACGCTGAGTAAAGGAAGTGACGTGCGCGCGGATAATGGTTCCATTGTTGTGTCCATTTTGAAATAACAGCATTAAGTTAAAATAGGGTTATAATATTCCAACAAAATTCTCCAAAAAATGAAATTAATCGCCAGTTTAGTGAAAATATTATCGAAATACATCAGCAATCAATAGAGGATGAAAACAATATTACATTGTTAATGAGGTGCATGGAAATATTTCCGACAAAACATACTCTCGGGTAACAGATATATAGAAGTCAGTTATTTTAGCCCTTAAAAATGATGATAGTACGTTTGTTAATAGTGATATACTTAATCAAATACACGGTGAACTGAGAACGTATCATAGTGACGATAAAATAGTTTGCTATGATGACAGTAAAATTATTAATTGGATTTTTTGAGTTATTTCACTGTTAATAGTTTGGATAACTTTCAGTCAGCCGATGAAAAGCCAAGTAATTGAAACCTGCGCTAATTGCAAAGAAACCTAACGAGAATCACTGAGCATCATTTCCAGTACAAAGTTCTTGCATCCGCATTTCTATACTTTGGAATTCTAATTTAATTCCATATGTTTTTTTCCATTTCCATAATTTTAACGAACGATCAATCCAATAAACATACAATTTTCTTTTTAGTATATTGATACGTTTAAACATAGTAATTTGTATATAAGTACTTTTTTTGTATATTGATTATTACGGTACTTACATATTATCAGGGGCGTAGCCAGGGAGGGGAGATATCGGGATATATCCCCCCCGAAATTTTTGGATTAGTGATAAAATTTCGTCTATTTATGCAGATATAAGTTCATATCCCCCCCCCGAAAATTATTCCAGGCGCATATCCCCCTCCCGAAAAATTTTCCTGGCTACGCGCCTGCATATTATCCCGGCGGGTCCGCCAAGATGAGCAATTTTTCGCCAAGATAAATGCCGGACACAAGAAATTATTGATGGTTTGGAATACGATTGGCAACAGTTTACCAGCACATTTGACAAAAAAATTGTTTGGCGGTAATGACCACCAGGATAATACGTAAGTACCATTAATACTTTTGGCTTTGTTTTGGGAAACAACGATGTTTTAGTCTTTTAATGTCGCCAAGAAAAAATTGTTGGTGGGATTTACGCCGGCTAATCGAAAAGTACCATAGTTTGCCACCACATATGTTAGTGTTGAAAGTTAATTGCATAGTTTTACTGATTAGAAACTTAAGTAATATAAAGGGACGGGGGTCAATTGTAATCGCACCAACAACTATCAATCAAATCGAGGGGCGAATTGCACCGAAATCCACATCTTGCTCCCCTCTCGAAAATACATGCTATCGCTGGTCTTTGCGACACCCCAAAAAAACATCACTTGGTCCGGCTATCGCTGTAAGGAGCACCTCGAAAATATGCTACTGCTGGCGCTTTGCAAGACCCGAAAAACCTCACTGGGTCCGCCGTTGCTGTAGGGCCTCTTCAAAAAATGCTACCGCTGGCCCGTTGCAAGACCACAGTGTTCCTCTATGATTGTCCTTTCCATTTCGCGGCCGTGGATTAAATTCATCATCGTCAACGGTGCAACTCGCACTTTTCTCCTTTCGACCGTTGCAACTAATCCATTCCCGTACAAAGGAAGCATTAATCAATGGAGCACGAATGCGCATCAAGTTTATGCACCGTTATGCTATCAATTGTGAAGTTTTAACTAGAATCCCATGCAGTAGGAAAATTTGGATTCAAATTAACGGACAATTCGAAATGTCCCATGTACGATATATTCTGGAGCTATTTTATCATTCACTTATCTCTCAAAAGAAACCAATTTCCAATTATACCTGCATTTGCGATGACAATTAGTAAGTCTCAAGGACAAACATTTGAAAAAAAAATGAATAGTATTGAAGCCGCCAGTTTTTCAATTGTACGTCGCAGAAAAGTAGTGTTCGATCATTCCATGGTTTGAGGTGTTATATTAATTTTCTACTTAAATTTTATGTACTTTTAAAAAGATACACGAAATAACTGTGTAGCCTTGACGAAACCTGGGCAGTATAGGAAATTAAATAAATAAATAAATAATAAAATAAGTAAAATAAACCGGGAAATGCCAAAAAACGTATGGCCGCTTTTTAAATATGGCTTAGCCAAGTTATACCTCATTTTTCCTATCGTTCGCATTTTTCAAATAACTGGAAAATTAATGCATAATGACGTATTGGTATACGCTCGCAGCTGACGTAATAGAACAGAATAAAAAACGTTATAAGCAATGATTACAGAGGTATAAGCAATGCTTATTTAGAGGTTTAATATATTTCAGTCGAATTTCGACCACTGGGCGATCACTAGTCCTGTAAGAATACGCGGAACCTGTTAGAGTTAGGGAGAGGAACGGCGAGAAAACAGTCGAGAGCGTATCTTTGAGACATCAATCTTTATTTTATATATCAATAAGCGTTTTAAAGGTACATCTAACATAATATTTTACATGTAATCCCAACCTCACAGGAGGTTCTCTTCTCTCGATTCAAACCCTACATAAAAACGTTTTAAGAAAACAGTGAAAGAATAATAGTTCAACACGGACACTTCTTGGAGGCTAAACCGATATCCAGATGGAACAACGGTTTAAGAACACGGGTATGTAACACCACAAAGAAACAAACACTGGCTGCAAACGGTTTAAGAACAAAACAAAAGAATAACAAATTGGCACTCCGTGGATTCTAACCCAACCTCAAGACGGAGCATGCAACGGTTTAACACGGGGATGGAACACCACAAAGAAATGGACCCTGGCTGCAATCAATCCCAAACACTAGACAGAACCTGCAGTTTAAAAACACGGATACAGAATAATAATTCGAAACCTACCAGCAGACGAAATCAACGCTTAAGAACACTGTGATAGAAAAACACAAAAAAAAATTACACTACCTGCATTCGAACCCAACAAACAGAGGAAAACATCAGTTAAAAAACACAGTTAAAGTATAATACTAGACTACGGACATCCCCCCATTCATACCCAACCTCCAGACGGAACAATGGTATAAGAAAACAGTTAAAGAATAATACTACTACATGGACACTTCCTGGATTCTAAGTAATTATCATGAATTACCGATGATTCTTACTGGAGATTTTAATGTTAATTTTCGCTCTCAAGAATCTCCGCAGTTTGTTGATTTTTTAAAGAAAAAATTGATCTAACTATGAATACTTCTCGACTTCAATCAACAATGCGTTTCGGCACAACGATAGATGCTGTATTTTCAAGAAAATTAGCAAATTTAGAGAGTGAAATTTACGTTTCGCATTATAGTTACCACAAACCTATAATTTCATACCTAAAAAAATATGATGACATTCAAGTACCTATTTCCAATGAATAATATGAATATAACATTTATATAATCTTTGTAACGTACATGGATAATATATATAATTAAATTGTAATCCTAACTAATATTATAAATGCGAAAGTGAGTTTGTTTGTTTGTTTGTTTATGACGCTATCACGCCTAAACCGCTGAATCGATTGGGATGCATTTTGGTTTATATATAGATAGGACCCTGGAGATGGTTATAGGCTACTTAGAATTTTAGATTTTTAATTAATTTTTTAATTATTAATTAAAAACCGTTTTTTCGTTGCCATGCTTGGCGAGTTTCGCCCGTATCATATGATTCATGTTTTGAGCTAACAAGAATGCTATTACTTCAATAAAGAAGCACGTGCATCTGAAAAACATTAAATAATACGGAAATTATGCCAGTTTTATGCCAAATATATCTATCTCTAATAATAAAAATGAATGTTCTCCAGACAAATCTACAGAAAGCAGAGCTTTGAAAATTTGAGCATGCCTGGACCCATGACTTCGGTAAAGTGTACCTGAGGCTCGGAAATTTTAATTACTTTTCTAACTATTAATTAAAAACCGTTTTATGACCCGCACAAAATCATTTATGCTTTTGAAATAAAGTAGAAGTTCTAATTACAAAATCACATGCATTTGGAAAACATAAATAAGTATGGAAATTATGTTGATTTTACGCCAAATTAAAAAGCATAAATAAAGAAAAGTGTACTTACGTATTATCCCGGTGATCCGCCAAGAAGAGCGATTTTTTGCCGAGATAAATGCCGGGCACATGAAATTTTTAATGGTTTTGAATACGATTGGCAAAAGTTTAGCAACTCATTTGACGAAAAAACAGTTTGACGGGAATGATCGCCGGGATAATAGGTAAGTACCAAGAAAAGTCCAGATGTGTTTCTTAAAGTTCGTAAATTTCCAAATCCTACAAATAATATAAATGTGTACGTTTATGTGTTTGGATGTTTTTGACTGAATCACACAAAAATGGTTGGAAAAATTTGTAATGTAGTTTATGCCCTGGATTAACATACAGGCAACCTTTCAAGCATATAGCATAAATAATTCTTTTACAAAGACACTCAAAATAATGCTAATGCATTGCGCTCTATGGAAATTTTGTAGCTACTAAACCGATTTTAAAACTTTCTTCACTGATTGAAATTCCTAGGCCTATATGATCCTAGGCCTATAGGGTCCTAGGCATATATGGAGAATTCCTCTGTGTGGAATTTTCTAAGGGATCCTAGTCCGTATTTTCGCGAGGCTTTTGAAAAAAACACGGAAAACTGCGAGCGGCTAGGTGGACAGGCGCGACCGGGGTTTGAACCTGGCACCTCCCGTCTTCCACTTTTGAGAGCAGAACCTCTTACACACTGGGGGGACCCTGAGTGTTATAGGCTACTTTTTATGCATATATCACAAATAGTTCTTTTACAGGGATACTCATAAGAATTACATTACGCTCTATGTGTATCTCTGTAAGTACTGAACCGATTCCAAAACTTTTTTCACTGATAGTAAGCTATACACTATTCTTGAGTATTATAGGCTAAAATTCATGCATGTAGTTCCTTTACAGGAACACTCAAAATAATTCTAATACATTAAGCTCTATGGGTATCTCTGTAACTATAGAACCGATTCTAAAACTTTTTCGCTAACAGTAAGCTGCACTATTCCTGATTAACATAGGCTAAAATTCATGCATATAGCATAAATATTTCTTTTACAAGAACACTCAAAACAGTTCGCAAATACTGTCGTAACTGTCTCTATTCGCCAAATGCCTGAAAAAAATCTAAATTTAGTAACTCTGCTTACTCTCTTATTTTAAATGAAGTATACTACCATACATTGTACTTCATTTAAAATAAGCAAAAAGCAAATAATATTTAAATGCAGTTTCTTTAGTCGCAAACAAATTTGTTATTCACACATGCTTCGTTTCTCCCGGGACCTAATTCTAAAGCCGACGCGGACGAAGTCGCGGGTAGCCGCTAGTATGATATTAATTTTAAGTTAAAGTTTAATCATTTCAGTGGCATGTGTCGTAAACGTCAAAGAAGTTTTACTTCAATCGCGCGTAAAGATTACACGCACACACTTTTTTTTTTTGTTCTCGCGGCGATTACACCCAGCTAACCCTGAAAAGTGTGTGCCAAAAACAACCCTGTTTTTCACTTATGTTTGCTATGATCAATGAACAAACTAATTAACTTTTTTCAAACATGCAAAAAGGTTATGTAAAATAAAAATATGTATTTCCATTTATAAAGTATTTTTATAATGTTATGCTGAAAGAAAAGTCAAAAATCTTGTAACTCTGTTATTAATAATTAAAACATCTACTACAAAAATTTTTTTTTAATGATTTAAGGCCCATATGATAATTTTTCCTGAAATTAAGGGTAGGGTCTCGCAAAATTACATTGATAGTGATGCACAGCTTTTCTCAAAATTTTGCCAAGTTGCACGACGACGAATCGCCAAATATGGCGCAAAATGAGATTGCTTATTGGCAAGTGTTTTTCAATCGATGCGTTCGTTCGGCATGATTTATCTTTCTTGTTAAAATTTTTAAAATACGGGTTCGACATTAACCTTTTAACTCACGCTGTTCTCGCCGTGAGGACAAAACTCTGACATTTTGCGTGTTTTGATACATGAAGAATAAATTTGGTTTCAACAAAATACTTAAGGAGGACATAGTTACACGAGAGTCCTTTTCTATTTAGCACATAATTTCCCCATAAAAAAGATCGATTATTTGTCAAATTGATCTTCATCAATACCGGCATATGCTCAGAACTGGAGAATGTGATGAAGATATACATAGATACAGAAAAAAAAAAAAAAAAAAAACTATATGGACTGCACAGTGCCGAAAAAGTGCAGATGTTGCCACCGCTTGATTTAACTACCAGCAAGATGGGGGACAGAGCTAAAGAACATTTTTGTCACAGCTGGCTGTGCGGCGCTGCGGTGTTGCGCTTCAAAGGGTTAAAAGGAACTTTTTGAGGATGTGATTTGAAAGAAAGAAATAACCTCTTACCGGACAGTCGGAGGAGCCTCACCTTGACGGAAGTTTTCTTAAAGGCGGGAAACGAGTCGACGGTCAGTGTGGTCAGGTTGTTGGCGGAAAGGTCCAGAGACTGAATCTTTGTCATGAATCTAAATTCTCCGTGGACGCTCTGAAGGCTGTTGTTCCTACAGGTGTGGAAAACATCGAATTATTTTAGAAATGGAATAATTTAAGCTACAGTGACGAAGCCAGGGGTCTGCGGCTCTCCCGAAACAAGGATTTTTGCTATTTAGATTTCAATAATCAAACATTTTTGTGAAGAAATTTTACTGTTTCTGGCTTTAAGGCCCTCCTCGATTTTTTTTCTCGCTTATGTGCTTGGCACTCGAATACTGTTAAGAATCCAATGCTTCAAGGAACCGAATGCTTTAAAGAGTCCAACCGACGACGTCATCAAAAGATTCGCGCAGCTTACGGAGCCGCTTTTAACACATGACATGAAAAGTTTTTCCAAGATAAATTTTCTGCATTGCTGTCACATTTTTTTTTCCAGACGGTAAATATTCAAGTAACAAGGTCAAAAGCGAAAAGATCATACCATTGGCGTAACTGGGTAGGTCCTAGAGTGGACTAAGGCCACCTTACAGCGGTATTCACCAAACGCCCTGACACCGCAACTAAGGCGACCTGAATGAACGGTTTGACTCTCAGAGACAATTGTATTGGTCAGATTTATTGGTAACCCTTGCATTTGTGGCATCGGGTGAATACCATTTCCTCCCCTAACCTTTGAAGTAACTCCCTGAGTTAACTAACAGGATTAATGTTTTGTGAATACGACCAGTAGAAAAATTGTAGTCCCCTCAAGAAAAAACGAATTTTCTTTTTTTAATTGCAGAAATAGAAGATGAAAATATACGAAATTCGACCCAGTTACCATATACCAAACTAGATGGCAATTCCGCTATTTCAGCTGCTGGGTGCTGTTTATAGAGAGGAAATTTAATGAAAACCACAATGAAAGTGCTTACAGAGACACCTATCGGCTAAATTTGGAGTTATCACTTTTATCGGCTAAATTTGGAGTTATCACTTTTTATAAACGGAAAAAAGTCAGTTAAAAAGTTTTTCAGAATCATCGATTTAGTTAGAAAATTTGCCTTACGCGCATTAAAATTAAGAATAGAAGGTAAAAATGCAAGGATTAAAAACGTATTAATGATGCTTGCGCCAGCATGTGACTATTGGCGTAGCAAAGGGCCTGCACACCCAGCAGTGCGGGTTAGGACCCCAAAGAGTAAGTGGTCCCAAAGGTTAGCCCTTAAATTTATTTTGAAACAATATGTGACGTTCAGAAGAGGGAGAAGGGTACAAAACAAGTACTTGTGGATCTATCACCTGCTATGGTTGTACAATGTGCAGCAGGTATTGTAGGCCAGAGTTCAGGTGTGTATTTTTGCTGGCGGAAAGACACTTGAGTATGAAGGATAAAGTGTCTGTCAGTCAATTGTAGTTTTGGAAAATGCAATCAAAGCATGTGTGTGTTTTATGCCTCTCATTTGTATCATTATTCTGCTCGTTGATTCACAAGTTACAACACATCGCCGTCACAATGGCCACTCGTGACTAAATTGTGACCGTCACTTTAATATCACTTTCTAGTTACTGTTCTATCAGACTACAAGTCATTCTTAGTTGATGTTTTACTGTATTAATAATATTTCACGTTGCTGTTTTTCCTCATGTATAAGAGGGGTGTATAAGAGTTTTATTTATTTATTTATTTTTTTTTCGCGATTAAATCTGTGACCTCTTGAGGAGGATTACGGGAGAGTTATAACTGAGACATCGTACGAAACCAAATTTTTCCTCAAATAACGCAGCCTTAAGTACAAGAGAGAACAAGTTCGGTTACGACAGTGCTTACCGCAACCTTTTTATTGCCGCGGACAAGTCAACGTTGGTTAATTTTACCGCAGACCTATACCGAGGGGGAAGGAGGGGCGCGTTGATTGTTTAGATTTTAGATTGTTTAGATTTAATACTATTAATTTATTTGTGCTTAAATATGTCGTGAAAGTAAAATACAGTTTCACCAAATAACTACTGCAAAGTAATTTAAGATTTCAACTCACTAAAACTCTAAATCAATGGTAACCGTTAATTTTCTAACTAATTGATTGATTTGAGAATTCTGCCGATTATCTACACGAGGGAGCTAGGCCAAGGGGGTTGGTACTCTCCTTGGGGGTCTTTCTAAGGGGTCCTAACTCGCATTTGCGTAAAGTTACGGAGAAAACCACGGGAAAATCGGAACATCTAGGTCGAAGGACGTGACCTGGGTTTGAACCAGGCACTTTAGATCTCGCAGTTGAGAGCTCTATGCGCTCGGCCTCTGGTCCGGATATTCAATTAATTATCTTGAAATGTTTAAAAAACTATAAACTAATTTAAAGTAGTTACAATATTTCTTCTGTTACAGAGGTATAAATTAGAGCAAACGAGAGACATACACCACAGTAAATAAAATTAATTAATTTAATATTTCTTGGGCGGCCCAGTACCATTATATACCCTGACCGGTACCGGTCCGCTGCCCGGGGATTGGGGATCACTGGGTTACGACTTCGGTTATTTGAAGAACGGTCAACTCTGCCCGTAAATAGATAAAACAGATTCTACAATGCAAATTTTGCTGATTTGCGTACCTTGGCTTGTTTCCTTCGTTGCTTTTCAAGAGATAATTTTTTTGTAGCTATTGCAATATTTTTTGGTCTCGTAGATTTTTAACACAACTATGCCAATAACAGTCCAGATGCAAATTGATATTCATCACTTCTTGACTTCGTGTAATTTTATCGTGTTTATTTGAGAATGTGAAAAGAAAATGTTCACCGTTAGACATTTATGAAATTTTTAGAGGATCAAATTTTGAAGTAAAACTTTTCAATTAATATGAACTCCCTTCAACGACTGAGTGTTTAAGAAGCTGTACGTTATGTTATGTCTTCTTTTAGCAATTTTTTTTAACTAAAACGATTTCATAGAACATTAACTTTTAAGTACAAGAAAAATTCATTTCTACAATCCCAGAGCGTTGTGTTCTCAAAAACCCAGTAGACAAGTACAGTGAAAAGAGATTAAATGCACCCAATTAAAATAACACAAATAAAAATATCCTCGTTGTCATACCAATATGTTCTATGTGTAATTTTTGGAGATTTCAACATTTTGATTATTATGAATAGTTTACTAACCAAATTTTCGTGCAAAAAGACTTCTATGTGACTCAGATTGTGACTCACTGTGTGAAGCATTGTACGGTCAACTGGAAACTGCCAGAATATTGTCAAATAATAACAGCTAATAAAAACTGCTAATAATAAATAAACTTTCTGTACATAGTACAGACATTGGTTTGACAACGACGATATTCTAGATTAAATCACATTTATTTACAAAAATAGCAAAATCTGAGATAGATATGTTTTCTCACTCAATTTAAATTTTAACTTAAATCATCAAGGTTAAATACCAATTTTACATACTTAAAATACTACGAAATTTGAAAATGTTGCAAAACTAAAGAAATTTCCAATATCAACTATAAGGAAAAAAAAATCCATTACTGCTTCCAAAGTAATACACACATATTCATGATCTATCGAAACTCTTTGATAATTCAATTATGAAGAGGAAAATATATTTAACTATCGTTAAGAACGATCATTCAAATATGAGTAGTAGACGATAAAAATTAACTGCCCAAAAAAAAAAAAAAAAATGAAATTCGGCTGATACAAATATATATATAAAGGAAAGAAAAGTATAAAAATCTGATACACTTTCAGATTTTAAATACGCTCTAAAGTGCTATATTAAAAGCGTATCATAATCCGTGCGTCTTCCCTTATTCTATCTTAAGTTGGAAAATGTATCATTACTCATGAGTGTGCCGTATTTTTCTCCCTTGTTCCCTAAAACACATCTTTAGAATCGAAATCTATCTTAAAATCGCCTGCAAATACTGTTTCACAATTTCCGCCAAGCATATTCCAACTGTACTTCATCGTTTAAAATACTGTGCAATGTGTATCATAATCCATGATAACGCCGTGTTTGACTTTCTTGGGTTGATTTCTACTTTAACGCCCCAACACCCGCCAAGGTGGCGGTAACTAAATATATGCAGTTACCACGACGATTTTTTATATTTATGTGGTATCAACCTTAATTTAGAATTAAAATAGCGATTCGGAACAACATGTAATTACAGCCTTCCATTACTTATTTATTTATTTTGGGTTGCCAATTAAAGTAGTTTTAATAATTAAGCGTCTTCAAATTCCTTAACTGGTGCTTTTATCGCTAATTTGTTAACTTATTTTTCAGCTAGTTCTTTTGGGAGCGTTGAAACTTGTGTATAACTCCTAGAGACCCATGACTGCAAAGCTCGCCAAAGTTCGGCGATTTTTTAGGTTGGCGAGAGTGGGAGCGCTAAAATAGGAATCCACTCTTTCTTGTTCCATAAAACACATCTTTAAAATCGAAATCTATCTTAAAATTGCCTACTGAAGCTGTTTTACAATCTTCGCCAAGCACATTCCAACGATACTTCACACCATTTTAAATACTGTTTGGAATGGGCATTCTAATCCGCGAGTTTGCCGCGTTTGTCTTTCTTGTTCCATAAAGCGCACACATATTTGAATTGAAATCTATATTAAAATCTCCTACTAACACTATTTTGCAATCTTCACCAGGCATATTCTGAATATAATTTTCTAGTTTCTAGCCAAATTCGGAAAATATCGCCAAGCTTGGTTCGGTTTTGAAATTATTTTTTGGTAGCAAACGTGGCGATCAATTATCAAAAATTGCGCACCTTGTGAGACTTTCAAGATTTTAATCTCTCCTCCCCCTCCCCCCCAACCTCCACGTTATCTGGCAAACACATTTGAAAAAATCTTCACCGTGACAGTTCATGTCCACAAAACTTGTCTACAAACTCGCGTCGACGAAAACTTGGGACTGAACGAAATAGCATTTGGTGCTAATAAGAAGATGAAATTTTATGCTGCATGCAAAGGAAAATTAAGAGTTTACGACGTTAGTAAGGCATGGATCTGCTGCCGGCAGCACATCGGGAATTCACATCATATTCACTGCATAAAAGGTAGAAAGGAATCTGTCTCTCACTGACTGACTGACCGAAGGCCGAGGATCCAGCCTTATCTCCAGCTAGAAAAAATGACATCATGAGGTACATCATCTTGTGGTAGAAAAAAAAAGTGCCGGAGGTTCGGATCAATCAAATCAGTAAGGAGCCAATGACGCTGGAAGTCGGGAAGCAACGGCTGGAAGCAGGCGGAAAGCAGTAAGACGATAGAGCTCGCAAAGTTTGGAACTAGAAAATCCCGTAAAATGGCTGGGTGGTCTCGACGGAGAAACGAGAAGTCGATGAAAAGTCTAGATGAAAGAGAACATGTATGGAAGCAAAAAAGGTCCTTATCAATAGGGTGGGGTACGGCAGGAGGCGTATCTGGTTAGGTGGTAAATCTTCAAATTCGGAACATCGACGCCCTGCGTCTCCCAAAAGCTGCCACTGACACAAGACGATGGCATCGCAGTCCAAACAGAGAAATCAACAAACCAAGGCATACACATGAAAACTTGGCCGGCAGCTCGATGCTTCTCAAGGATCTTCTTTGAAGTCAAAGTCGCCACAGGTAGTCTGCCACATTCAAGTCGCGGAAGAACCAACCAAGAAAAGCTGCCTCAGAACCTTCCGCCACGGGCCAAGTGTGAAGTGATCAACGAACGTAGAAAGATTTTAAATAAAGTATGATGATAATCAAGTATGGCTAAGGTCTACAACATCGACCCACCATCCCAAGTTAAGGCTGGAGCAGACTCAAGTGTGGTTGCCGGACGCTGCAGAGTATGAGGGGAGTTTTTTAATGGTCAGTTTGTACGTGCAGGCTTTGTAAAAGGAGGGAAACAGTGCAGGATCGAAGAATTTATAGGCTTTTAATGTCCAGTCGGGATTCGCCGACAAAGGTAACCCGCGAAACCACAAAAGCATGCCAAGCACACAATGGGGACCACTTTTCTCCGCAATCCGTCTTCCAGATACTGAAAAATACATTGAGTTCCCATTCTAGCGAACGGAAACGCACTGAAGTCTGCTTTGGCTTTTATTCGTGTCGGAACGCAGCACAACAGTTGAAGGTCGCCTGTTAATCCCTTTTCAGAAACTCCTTCAAAAACCTATCTCCATGTTTATTTCATTTCACTTTCTCCGTAAGTGCGAATTTCATCACACCTGCCCGTCTTTTCTTTCTAAAACTGGCAACCGAGCTCACTCAAGGTTATCTTACGATCGATGCGTGATGGGGGCGTTTTCGTACTTGAAAATTGATTACGTAATTTCGCTGACATGATTGCGTCAGTCGGCGGGCGAAATGAAATATGAAGTTGTAGCATAAAACAATATGAATATCTTTTCCACTGATGGTTAGTAAAATAATTAATATTAATTAGAAAGGTTTAGTGATTAAATTAAAAATTGAAACATCGTTAAAATAGGGAAAAATTAAAGTAATAAATAAAAAATATCAGCCATTAAAAAAAAAAAACTAATTTACCCAAGTTTTCAAAACTGGAGCTATTGAAATCAGCAAAAATAGAGTTATATCAAAAGTTGTCTTCGTCATTAAAATATATAGATATATATATATAAATCAAAATGCGCGCAAATTTTTTGATAAGCATATAGATTCCTAATAATAAATAAAATGGACAACATTTCTATCATTATGAATCAACGGCCTAAGAATGATTTTAAAACACAACAGTTTCGGCAGATTATCAATCAACAAAGGGCCAAAAAAAAAAAAAAAAGGTAGCATTTTTTTAGCCGAAGCAAAATAGGATGAATGTAAACTGACCGTAAATGAAGTTTGGACAACTTGAACAGATCACGGAGGGTTCCGTTGAGAAGCTTCAGATGGTTGTAGGACAGGTCCAAAATTTCCATCGTGTCGAGCATATTGAAGCTGCCCATCTCCAAAGAACTCAGGCCATTCCATGACAGGTTGAGGAATTTTACTTTTCTCAGTGGAAACATGTCTTCAGCCTGCGTTTAGTTCTGTTCATTAGACACTGGTAGAGGTATAATAACTCAGTGAATAATACTGCTGTATATGTCATTAGAAAATCTTTTGTAATAGGAAGTATAATTTTTTGTCAGTAGTTAAAAGACAGCCCTCACACTAAATATCTCCCATTATTTATTTATTTAATGAAAGGCTTACCTTCTTTTTAATTGGTTAAAATACCAAAACCTGGCTATGCCCACTGGTACAGTACTTCCCCACCAAGAAATGTCAAAATAGGACAACGTTTCACAGCGGAATGTTATGATGTACAGCAGAATACAAGGAAGCTTCTATTGTATGTCTTAACTCACACACTTGGCGTGTTTTGTTCTCCAATGCGGGTATTTTGTCCAGAGCGTATAATAAGCAAAAACTTTTAATGTCAATGAAATCTTGCAAGAATGGAGCATGAGCAGTTCTTAACTGTCCTAACAATCCCAAAAAACTATGTAGAATGTTTAGGATTTCTATTGGTGAAGTAAGAATTTATAAATTAATACAGTGCGTCCCAAAAGTTTTATAGACTAGCGTTTTTTTGGATTTAAGAGTTAATCAAACAAGTAAGAAAGACGAAAGAAATTATGCAAATATGTATTGACGCAACAGAAATAGTGAAATGCTTAAAGTACTTCAAACAGTCATATATTTAATATAAAAAAATAAAAACGAAATAATTCTGTCCCAAAAATATATAGACAGCCTGTGTTAAAAGTTGATTGGAGTACTGATCTCCAAATTTGCATGTTTTAAGGTCATGTACTGGTCATTCAATAGCTTTTTGAGATAAAAGCGAAAGTGTCTTTCTTTCTTCGACTGATTGTAAAGATGCCTCGCAACATGCAGTTTTCCGAAACTGAAATTTCCCAAATCTATCGTTTGGATGCTCGAGGAACGAAAGTTGTAGATATTGCAAGAAAACTTGCACGCAGTATGGCTGGTATTTATCAAATTCTGTCAAAAGGTGACAATTTTGAAAGCAAAATCTCGCAGTGGGCGACCAAAGAAAACAAAACGGCAAGACAGAGAGATCTTCAGGTTAGCTTCAATCCAGAACTTGTCTGTACGGTCAATTTCTAGAGAAGTGACCATTTCAGTATCAAAATCCACTGTGCATCGACGGCTGCAGGTAAGTAAATTGCTTGCTTATCGCAAAATGCTTCGTTCACCAAACTTGACAAAAAGGCATAAGTGCACTCGTGTTCAGAGGGCTCGAAAGCATATGAACTACACAGATGAATGGTTGAATGTTCTCTTCATTGATGAAAAGAAGTTCAATTTAGATGGCCCCCAATGGATGGGCATATTACTGGCACGATATTCGCAAAGAACCGCAAACTTTTTTCAGCAGACAGCAACAGGGTTCACATATAGGCAGGCGTAGCAGGGGGGATTCGGATATCCCCCCCCGAATTTTGGATAGTGAGAAATTCGTCTATTTTACACTAATCATATCCCCCCGAAAATTTCCGCATATCCCCCCGAAATTTTTCTGCCACGCGGTATAGGCATTTTCTTATGAAATACCGAAATGTTTTGAGTCGTCAGTGTTTCGAAGATTACCAGAAAATGCTTGAAGTACAGTTACTCCTATTCGGAAAGTTGCTAGGGGGGGGGGGGGGACAAATGGATATATCAGCAAGACCATTTCTCCATTCACGTCTCAAACTCCACAATGTAATGGTTTAGATGAAACCAAGTAGCTGTTTTGGACTGGCCTGACGTAAGTCCTAACCTGAACCCAGTGGAGAACCTTTGAGGAATATTATCTAGAGACGTATATGCTATTGAGCGTCAATTTACAACGGTTCAAGATCTAAAGTTGCAAATTAAATGAAGTTGGTTTTCTCTAAAGCCAGAATCTCTTCAAACTCTTATTTCGAGTATTCCTGGTCGAATTTTTGTAGTGATTAGAAAAAATGGCTCAAAGATTTGAATGTTAAAGAAAAAAAAATGAGTTGTTATCTATAAACTTTTGGGACACCAAATTATCATTTTTAGTTTTTATTGCACAGTCTGTTATTGTGTGATATTATTTTTGTATAGCATTATTATTGTCTTGATGTTAATTGCGATTTAAAATGCTTTTTGAAATATTTATTCACCTTTTACAATTATAAAATGAAAAAACAAAAAACTGTTGTCTATATAAACTTTTTGGGACGCACTGTATTGATTACCCAAATTAACTAAATTTCTGTCCACGCTCTAACGCGATTTCAACAGCCTATAAGTGCTCGAAATGTAACGACAGACGCAGATAGGCTTTATGAGACGAGAAGATAAAAGTTTTTTGGCGCTTTAGGCGATATAGCTCTGAAACTGCCCGGTGCTTAGTTGGGAGAAAGAGTCGGCCTACTTTATAGGAGCTCTAGAATGGAGCAGTCTGAAATCCACCGGAGGCGTAGCCAGGGGGTGGCTACGTTAAAGTAGAGGATCCAGGGCAGGGGCTAGGGGCTTCAGTCCCCAGAACAGATTGTTAAAGAATAGCATTCTGATTATTATAGACTATAAATAGGTAAAATAATAATTTTTTGTAACTTAGCCCATTTCAAAAAACCTTTACATTGGTTTAGACTAGAATTTTGATTTATTGTACATTTTGTTTGGGTGAAATAAGCTTTTTTCAAAATTAGCCCTCCAAAAAAATTTCTGGATCAGCTACTGACGTTGCTGATGCGGTTCCAACCACCCTCGAAATGAGCAAGAAGAAAATTACATATTTCTGGATAATTTTAATGTGCAGAAAAATATTTCTTTTTCTGTTTGATATTTTAAGATAAAATATATTAGCTATTCAATGGCACTAACACCAACATCGTACCGTTAAAATTGTTTTTTTTTTTCCCTACTCCATAAGACCATAATATACATAAAACAAATCTCTTCTCTGTCGAGCTATCGAGGGATAAAAGAAAAGATAGTTCAGGGTCGAACACAATTTTTATTACGTGTCATTTTGGGAAAGAACAGGAAGTAATGCACCCCTTAAGAAATTTGAGGTTTTGCTACAGGCCTAGGCTTGAACAGAACTTTATTTTTTTATTTCAACTGAATGGATTTTAAACTCGGTTTATGAATTTCTTTTTCAATTCATTAACACTTTTCAACTTTGTTGAAAAGTGTTTATGATTTCGGTTTGTCTGTCTGTCCGTCCGCCCGTGCTCCAACTCGCGTAAACAACAAATGTCTACGAAATCGATATATGTTGTTCCTGTGTGCTGTACCATGTACCCTATTGAAAAGGGTGTATGTAGTATTTATAGTTCTTCTACAGGAGAGCTCTAAGGATTTCCAATACATTACACTCTATCGGCCATCATTCTTTAAAGCGTATTTAAGAGATATTCGGCTATTTCAAATGAAACAAAATTGATACATGTTTTAAGGATTACAAGATAAGTTTTCCATCGAAAATAGTGTCCGTACCATCAATAGTTTTTTCTCCAGGACCACTCAAAATAATTCCAATCCATTACGCTCTATGGCAGTTTAGAGACAGGCATCTATTTAAAGCAACAATAGTATCCTATTATGTATAATTAGTTAATAATCTAACGACGATTGCGTGCTCCCTTAAAAGTTGCTCGAAAAGATTCCAAGAAAGGTTGTCAAAAGACTTTAGCGATGCCAAACAGGGTGCGAAATTTTTTTCGAAAAACAATTAACCCTAGCTTGGCGATTTTTTCATTATTTGCGGAGAAATCAAATAAATACCTTACGTGATAATATTAAGCTATGACGATTTTAATGGAAATTTTGAAAATTCGTTACTCGTGCTCGAATCAACTGATTTAGAGTGTTGTGTTGCGTTAAGACAAAGCTACGCAAGCAAGGACTTTCAACATTCTACGACTGATAGTTTTTGAGATACGCGAGTTACATACATACGAACGTACGTACGTACAGAAGTCAGGGAAAAACTGGTTAAAATGGACTTGCCGTTGGTCAGAATGGATTGTATATGCATTTAAATGAACATACATGCATACGTACGATAAGATATCTCGCAAAAACTCTTAAAAGTAAAATTAGGTGTAGTCTAAATCGATTTTTTCTTCGAAATCTGGATACTGAAATTTTTCTCCCTAATACTTCGTACAAGGATGTAAAAATTTCATTTCAGCTAAACAAAGAGTACAATGACGCAAATGTTACCTTTGAGAAATGCCTTTTTTTTGGGGGGAGGGAGGCTAAAGTCTTATAGCCCCTCCCTTGTATCTATACCACTGGCTTCAACCTACTGGAGCACTACAAGCGCCAGAAGTAAAAATGCGTTTAAAAAAATCTGAAACGCCTTCATATTCTAAATACGCACTACAGTGGTGTAGATTAAAAGCGTATCATGATCCACAGGATAGCCTCATTTACTTTTCATGTTTCACTTCACTGGAAAGTGCATAATAATCCATGAGAGTGCCGCATTTGTCTCTTTTGTTCCACAAAACAAGAACTTTTTCAGAATTGCAATCTATATTAAAATCACCTACGAAAATTGGTTTACAATCTTAAGGCTCAAGTTGGGTTTATAACAGCGTCAGGCATATTCTAACTACTTCACCTTTGTTTACATTAATATTGAAACTTTAATAAACACTAATTAATATTTCTATTAACAGTACAGTAACCCTAACTCATTAAACTGTAGGATTTGGGAAATTTCTCGCCAAATATAGAAGATTCCGCCAAGCTGGGTTAAGTTTCGGGGGACTCATTTTTTTTTGTGTGTATGTGTGTGTCGAATTTGGCAGTAAATCGCCATCCTTGGCGACTTTTGACATTTCACTATCCCCCGCTATATGGCAACCCTTAAAAAGTGATTCGGCGTTTTTTGAGTAGGCAAAATTCCGTGAATGAAGTGCAAGCTATGAAAATGACTTCAACATTTAAGAAAAAAAAAAAAAGATCTGACCTCTACAAGCGTGATCCGATTCCTGCTGAGGTCGGCGGTCTCTATCTTGCTCGACCCGTTTCCGAGCCGAATCCTTTCCATCTGGTTTCCGTCCAGCTTCAACGTCATATTTTTGCTCCCGACCTTAGTGTTGAGAAGGCACTGCTCGATCGATATCAGCCTGTTATCACTGAGCTCCAGGACGCTCAGTGAAGGGTTGTTCTTGAAAAAGAGTTCCGGCAGGGACTCGAGCTCGTTCCGATTCAGGTAGACTCCCAAAAGCTTCCTCATCCCAGTTACCAGATTGGGGTCCAGCCATTTGTACCTGAGGGGATAAAGTAATTTGATCTAAAATTGAAGGAATTTTTCTTGAAAAATTTTACTTATCTCAGTAGTAGAGCTGGAAAGGCCATCAATCATGAACTGATTTAGACATGAATATACACTACTGGCCATTAAAATTGCTATACCAAGAAGACGACATGCTACATACGTGAAATTTAAACGACAGGAAGAAGATGTTGGGATATGCAAATGATTAGCTTTTCAGAGCATTCAGACAAAGCAGGTGCCGGTAGCGACACCTGCAATATGTTTAACTAACGAAATTCTACAGACGGTTTCTCATACACAAAATCAATTTGAACGTTGTTGCCTGGTGAAAAGTTGTTATGAAGCCTCGTGTAAGAAGGAGAAATGCGTACCAGCACGTTTCTGACTTGGATAAAGGTCGAATTGTAGCCTACCGGGGTTATGGTTTATCCTATCGCAGTACTGCTGCTCGCGTCGGTCGAGATTCAGTGACTGTTAGCAGAATATGGAATCGATGGTTTCAGGACGGTAATACGGAACGCCGCACATGATCTCAACGGCCCGCTATCACTGGCAGCCGAGAAGACAGGCATGTTAAACGCATGGCCTTAATGGATCATACAGCCACGTCACGAGCCCTGAGTCAAGAAATGGGGTCGTTTGCAAGACAACAAGTGTCTGCAAGAACAGTTCGACGATGTTTACAGCAGCATGGACTCTCAGCTCGGAGATCATGGCTGCGGCTACCCTTGACGCTGCACCACAGACAAGAGCGCCTCGAATGGTGTGATCAACGGCGAACCTGGGCGCACGAATGGCGAGACGTCATTTTTAAAGATGAATCCAGGTTCTACTTGCAGCATCATGGTGGTCGCATCCGTGTTTGGCGGCATCGTGGTGAACGCATGTTGGCCGCGTGCATTCGTCATAGTCATACAAGCCATCACCTGGCGCGATGGTATGGGGTACACGTCTCGGTCACCTCTTATTCGCATTGACGGCATTTTGATCAGTGGACGTTATATTTCTGGTGTGTTACGACCCGTGGCTCTATCCTTTATTCGAGCCATGCGAAACCCTACGTTTCAGCAGGATAATACACGACCGCATGTTGCCAATATTGTACGGACCTTCCTTGATACGGAAAATGTTCGGCTGCTGCTCTGGCGAACACGTTCTCCGATCTCTCACGAATAGAAAACATATGTTCAATGGTTGCCGAGCGACTTGCTTGTCACCATACGCCAGTCACTACGGTTGATGAACTGTGGCATCTTGTTGAAGCTGCATGAGCATCTGTACTTGTATGTGCCATCCAATCTCCATTTGACTCAATGCTCAGGCGTATAAGTGCTGTTATTACTGCCAGAGGTGGTTGTTCTGTGTACTGATTTCTCAGGATCTATGTAGCTAAATTTCTTGAAAATTTAATCGCTTGTTATTTCCAGCATAATATATTTGTCCAATAAATATCATTTCGTTATCTATATTTCTTCCAGGTGTAGCAATTTTAACGACCAGTACTGTATATTAGTAAAGATATTTTACTCCAGTAGCGTAGCGAGGGGGTGGTTTAGGGGGTCTGAATTCCCCCTATTTTTTTAAAAAAGGGGCTTTATTCTTGGCAACGAGAACCGGCCCACAAAATAAAAAGAGCTTTATATCTTTCATCTAACTTTTAGTTAGAAATTTTAGAGATATTTTATGCATAACTTCCTTTTACTATAGTAAATATGAAATAGAATAGAAATTGTTTTTGTGCAGTGGAATATCCGCTGGACAAATTCTCAACAATAGATTAGGAGACTCTGTGGCAACAAATGATAATGGGGCTCATTTTCACTACTTTTTCCAAGCTTAATTAATGTTAATCGAATTATGGTCCACTTTTCTCGCATGTATGCCAATTCCTAAACTCTAAGCCCAGATGCACTGCCCAAGGTGCCCATTGGTAACAGTGTTCCCATTTACTCAGATTTTTGAGTAATTTACCCAAACTTTGCTGACTTAGATTCAAAAACATACTCACATTATGGTTTTTGCATATGCAAAAACCCATATTTCTCAAGATAATGGGCCTTTGTGACCCACTTTTATCAGACTTACGGGTGATTTCTCGGTAATTATGACCCTGGATAAGGGGCCACAGTGTACCTTGAAAAGGGCCTTTTTGAAGCTTAGTATTTCCGGACCGCAAGATTTTTCGTTACTCCATTGCCTAGAATCCCCCCCATAACTTTTTCTGGATACGCCACTGTTTCATTCAATGCCTTTTATAATTTTCCATATACGAGGTTCGTTCGGAAAGTGAGCTTCCAGTGGCCAATAAAAAGGGACAAAGCATTATTAGTGGAAAAATTTATTGCAAAAGATACAGAAATACAGAATTCCTTTAGGTGCAAGCAAGATCAATAACATTGTCTTGCTTCCGCTATCTTGCTTTCAGTGACTTGCACCTGAAGAAATTCCTGTAGATCAAGATCCCAGGGCCCCCAGACCTTACTCATTCTCAAAATATATACGATAGTGTTAGTACGTACAGTAAGCATATGCATACTTGCTAGCTTGGGCCGACGGCCAATTCTTAGGTACCACTTGCTATAGGTGTGTAAAAATAATACTAATTTTACTTAAATTCTCATAGCTGATTTAAGCGTATGTTATACAGAATATTGTCACAAAATTTGAATCAATACTGCCAGACACTTTCTGTGGGCGGTAATTGTCGCCAGACGCTTTAAAGATCGGAAGAATAAAATCTCATCTGGACACCACAGGACTTCTTTGAACGTCTGTTAAATCATAAATATTTTCGGTGCACTTCTATAAGCGTTTTGCTTGAAAGGGATAAAATACTGCAATAATAGTAAGGTTTAGAAATTGCTAGCCAAATAGTTGAGCTATCGGCAAAGCTGGGTTCAATTTGAAAGATTCGTTTTTGGCGCCTAATGGGGCGATATTTAGCATAGCAATTTTACATGCTTACATGGGCGATAAAAATTTAACATGCATCAACTGTGAGACCAAAAACATCCAACACACCCACTCAGCTTACGATGGACGGTGACCAACGTATTTAAACTATGTAAATCAAGTGCGACAAGGAAAAACAAAAGGTAAGTTGAATTGAGGCTAGTGCAAATAAATCTACAGAATAATATAACAGCTACGTGCAACGCATTAAACTACTTAATGAAAAGCGATTTTGATATCGCCCTCCTTCAATACGTTTACCCTAAGAATAATAGGCCACACGGCATGCCAGCAACTGCTCTAATGTATAATTCCAAAAGTCAAAATTCATATATATTAATATTAAACAATAACTTAGTGCATTGCCTATACAAACGTAATAAAAACTCTGTAAATATATTAACAAATCAACAATTACTTTTGGCACACAGTGCACACCACCCTCGGGGG
The DNA here is from genome assembly GCA_038373885.1 of Cheiracanthium punctorium. Classification (NCBI taxonomy): domain Eukaryota; kingdom Metazoa; phylum Arthropoda; class Arachnida; order Araneae; family Cheiracanthiidae; genus Cheiracanthium; species Cheiracanthium punctorium. The sequence goes on from JAWZYV010008448.1 coordinate 203,639, forward strand.
ACCTTGCCTTTGACTTGTCTGAATGGCCAGACCCCTCCACTGCGAGTGCCTTTATGGTGGTCGGAGGTGATGATTTCAACGGCATAGCCCTCTTTGGGGTTATGATAGGAAGATGATTGGGTCCACCTTTTGATCTCTCAGCTACAAACTCATAGACTAATAATGATCCTTTCTCTCTTCCTACATTCGAATTACCGCAGGACAAAGGTTGGCCACATACGTATCACTTACCTCACTACGTGCATTCCCTTTATTTAACTCTTGGTCCTTGGAAAATTATTTAAATTATGGAGATCACAGACTTATAACGATAGTATTAAATGTTTAATCCAACTACACTGCCAGAAGACGTTACAAATCTAAAGGGAGAAATTTAACGAAATTGGTAAAGAACTTCTCACAACAACTTAGAAACTCGGCCTTTAATTTATCAATATTTACATCCCCAGACAATATTGACGAACAAATAAATATTTTTACTCCAATTCTACGACACGCTTGCAACAAAAACCTCAAAAAACATAATGCATATCCCACATCTAAAATTAAGTGGAGGTCTTCAGAATTAAAGGCTCAACGAAATAAAGTTAATGCCCTTTATAGGAAACAGAAAGCACTTTCTCTACCTCTCCTCCGACTGGATTACAAGAAAGAAAAGGCTATTTACAAAAAGATGATCGCCAGAGCCAAGGCTCAATCATGGTACACCTTTTGTGAACGAACTTGGAAAACATATGGTCCAGCTTTGTAATAGCTTTTAACAAATTCTTAAGATCTGAAATCGAGGTTAGTTTTACCCCCAATTAATGAAAAGTTTAACAAGCTAACTGCAATAAAACGCATCACCGCAGAAATCTTTGGTACACGTCACACTCAAACACAGTCGTCAGCAGGTTTAAATAACACCTCAAATATTCACACAAATTTCTCTGTTTCTCTCCCAATTTTCAAATTGCCTATAACGAACTAAAATTTTCTATATACTCCTTAAATCCAAACAAGGCTCCAGGACCTGACGAAATTGGCCTCTTTGTAATACACAGAAACCTAAGTATTAATAAAACTCTACAGTATGCTTCTAACGAACAACTACTTTCAAGGCCCTGGGAAAACAGAACCATTCTACTTCATAAAACAAGTAAAATATCCACAACTTCCCTTTTCATATCGGCCAATAGCTCTATTGCCCGCCTTTAGCAAAATTTACGAAAAACTTATATTAAACAGACTAGAGCATTATTTACATGTAAATCATCTATTAAATGATCAACAGTACGGATTTTGGGAGGGCAAGTCTACAGACCTAGATATACTAAAAGTTCTAGACACAATCAAATCAAATCTACTATAAGTACTCCTGTGCAGTGTCAGTGGATTTTAGAGGCACGTTTGACAACTTACCTTGGTCCTTAACAATCAACACTTTAGCAAATCTTAAAATTCTCTTATACTTACTTAATTGTATTACCTCATTCTTAAATAACAGATCTGCAATTTTCGATTGGAGAGATTTCAGGAAGAGAAATATATATTTACAAAGGGTTGCCCACAGGGCTCTTGCCTAGTCCATTCTTATGGTGCATATCATTAAATCCGCTTCTAAATGTATTTCCCCCTTCTCGGAATTTAACATTAATTGCATACGCTGATGACTTACTACTAATAACCGCGGGCACAAGTCGTCGAGATCTGGAGAAAATAACAAACGATGCACTATTAAAAATCCATTCCTGGACTGTTCAATCTGGACTACAAATACAGCCGGATAAGTGCAGTGTCATAACGTCTTCAAACCTGGACAGGTGAGCATGAGTATTGTTACACTGCTATAAAATACACTCTATAACAAATAAATCGACGCACCAAGAAGGAGGTGTCCGATTAAGACGAAAATTGGTGGATAGGAAGACAATGTACAGAATAGTAAATGATTAAAATTTCAGAACAATTGAATAATTTATTTCAGAGTTACTGTAACAAGTTCAATAAGGTGTTGACCCGCCGCTAGCCTGGATACAAGCTGCCACACGGTGTGGCATAGACCGATAAAGCTCCCGGATGGTCTCCTGCGGTATTTCCTGCCAAATTCGCTCCAATTGTCGAACGAGGTCATCAACAGTCCGTGCCAGATACAATCGCCTTCCCATCATATCCCAGACATGCTCGATGGGAGAGAGATCTGGCGATCTGGCAGGCCAAGGAAGAGTTTGAAAAGCTTGCAGACAGTTTAGAGCAACACGAGCCGTATGTGGTCTGGCATTGTCCTGCTGAAAAACCAGCCCAGGGCACTGCAAAAGGAACGGTAGCAAACAGGTCTTAGGATGTCGTCCACGTACCGCTGTGCAGTAAGTGTACCTCTAATGACGACCAAAGGGGTCCGGCTGTCAAAGGAAATGGCACCCCAGACCATAATGCCTTGTTGAGGGCCGGTGTGGCGTGCAATAGTGAAAGCAGGATCCCCCCTCTGCCCTGTGCGTCTCCAAACACGTCTTCGATGATCGTCAGGACACAGTTGGAAGTGGGATTCGTCGCTAAAAACTATACGTCCCCAGGCGGCATCATTCCAACCTGATCGAGCCCTGCACCACTGTAATCTGGCTCGGCAGTGTGCAGGCGTGAGTGGCAGGTAGCGTAACGGTCGGCGCGAGCGTAGATTTCGCTCTCTCAACCGTCTGTGAATGGTCATGATGGACACTGGTGTTTGGGTTGAACGTCTGATGGTTGATAGAGATGAAGAAGGCGCTGTGACAGCTGATCGGACCATCACTCTGTCCTCACGATCTGTTGTAGCCCTAGGTCGACCGCTACCATCCTGACGCTGCACTCTGCCATTTTCAACCCATCCTTGCCAGCATCTTCGGATCGTCGCATCGCTTCGACTCAAATGACGAGCGATTTTCCGATTAGTCCAACCGGCCTCTTTCAATCCAATGATACGACCTCTGTCAAACTCTGACATTTGCTCGTAATGAGCACGAATCCTGCAGCGAGGCATTTTTTAAGTTGTTGAAAGGTCATCTGAATCGCAATCAAACCGAAAGTTTTAACAACCGTTGAAGAACTGCTCCTTATATACGTCTGCTGGATGCGCAGTTCCGATGCGCTAGAGATCAAACTAGTCATTCATTGGACACCAAATTTGAATCATTTGCATATCTGTTCAAAACATTCATGCATACGAAATTTCAAAGCAATCGGATGATTGTTTCTTGGTGCGTCGATTTTTTTGTTATAGAGTGTATCTGAATTTCACAGCCAGTATCGACCTGGTTTTCTTGGGAGAATCTCCCTTATTGGTGAATAAAGGATTTTTGCTGCTTTTAACGGAAGCTCTGTTAAAAAACGAAAATTATCTGTGATTCTTCTGAAAGTCTAGTTCTAAAAGGGCATTTTCCGTTTTCTTTCTGGCACCTGCGACCTTGGACTCATGAAATGTCTCCGAATCACTTCCGCTCGTAATCAAAATACCCTCAAAGCTGATTTTAAAAATTTTGAATGCAGGATGTTCGTTGCTCATTCTGCCTGCAGTTCAAGTTAGAGTTAAGATCCCTTAAACGTACAAAAATGTCGTCGCATTACGCATGTAACAGACGACTGAAGATAGTTGGAGTATAGTATTTTACTTAGTGCTAAGTCCTTTTGCTGTGGATGCTTACTTCTCGGTGTATTTGCTTGTGATGATTTTATTTTATATCCGAATACCAAATGCATCTTTTTCATAATCAGAGTTGTGAAATAAATTCAACCTAAATATGGAGGGGATAAACAGGGGTAATATAATTACATATATACAGAGCAGCAGCTTATACCCCCGTGCACAGAGTGTAAGTATTTACAATTTTTCAACTTGCAAATGGTGATCAAAATTACTATACAACTTTTGCTATTTTTTACCACGCATGTCAATATTGAAAAGTTTACTCTTTTACTAATCAAAAGGCCACGTTTCATTTTTTAAAAGTATTTATGTCTTTTACAGCTGCTTGTTCATAATTTTTAAATGATTTATTTATTTAAAAATCAATATTAACAGATAAAATACATTTACACATCGCATTTCGTAAATCAAGAAAAATAAACAGAAAAATATCTGAGTGCACTTCAAAAATACGACACGTACATAAAAGATTATTTCCTCCTAAGGAAAATTTGTCAATAGCTACCGCTTGGCGACTTTTCTCCGCACAGTCGTTTAGATTACTATGCGAGGGCCCGAAGACCTGGTCCCCAAAGACAACGCCAAATAAGGCGTTTGGAAGCCAAGTTAATGGCGCGTCAATATGGCTTTGTGCTCAATGTCAAAAAACCCGGTAAACGAAGAAAAGACGGCAAGTTCAGGGCGAACAAGCCCATCTCCCGTTTATGGTTTAGATAGGGAAAAATCCTCACTATCGCTTTTTTAACCCCTTGCTGGTTCATTTTTTTTTTTTTTTTCGAGTTGAAGGGTAAAAAAATGTCAAAATTTTTAATGCATATTTTGATATAGATACATTTTAAAAACATAATAACACTATTCTCACATAAGATTTCCTAAATCGTGTATAGTTCTACCTCCTAGTGGGCAGAAAAATAGATAAAAGTGTTTGAAAGCAAAACGAAATAATTCGGGAAAGATTACGTGAAAAATAAAAAATTTCCTACTGCCCGAGCTACATTCTGAATAATCCCGAGCTCAGCTCGGGCAAATCCGGTAAGGGGTTAGGTGCTTTTTTTAATGGATAGTATTAAAGTAGAGTAAAATGCGTGCATTTTTTCAAAAAAGGTAAATAATTAAAAGAACTCTGTTACACAATAGGGAAAAGGTTTGATTTAGATGGTGGTTAGCCGGTGGGACCAGGCCCCTCCTGCCTCTAATGACGAGCCGCCACTGATAATACCTGTTGTCGGTCATGTGCAGCTCTTTCAACAACGGCAGCTTTCTGAGTGCGTCCTCGGAGACGTTAGCTTGCGGATTGCCTCCGATGTTCAAGTATTCCAGTTTCCGCATATCTTCGAATACGTTTTGCAGGCTTGTAAAGTTGTTGGAGTACAGATTGATACTCTGGAAAGAAAAAAATAACCTACATTGAGGGTATGAGCAGGGACTGATTTACTTCGGGGCACGTGCCCTGGTCCCCCAAAACTTCCTTTTAAGTAATCATAATAACTACTAAAATTATCTCTCAAGAGTGAAATTTCTGATTACTTACTTCATTTCATCACAAATATTCAAAATTTTTAATTTAATGTCACTTGCAGTGTTAAAAATTATCCATTCGATTCGATACTCTCAAGTATTCGATAGGACACCTCAGCATGCTCCCCCTCTTATCGTTTCTAAGGTGTGTGACGACTGTAAATACCCATAAAAACATTTCAAAACTGAAAAATTCATAAAAGTGGTATTTGTCGTGACATTTTACTGATTTGTAAATGTTTACATATGGTTAACTTTGGAATGGTAATTGGTTTTAACTTAATTTAATTAAGTAATATTCCGCGAAATATTTTTGTGCAGGGGGCCCTAAAAGTATCTGTCCCCTGGGCCCCCAAGTGTGTAGATCGGTTCCTGGGTATGAGGCTCCTTAACCCTTTAACGCACAGTGTTCCCGCTCTGAGAACACCAAATTCTGACGTTCTGACTGTTGCCAGTCACGAAGAATAGATTTGATTTCTATAAAAACAGTTGCGGGTGACATAGCTCCCACGAGAATCCTTTACTTTTTAGCACGTCATTTCCTGTAAACAAAATTGTCACGATTACTTTTAACAGCACTGACATCTGCTGAAAAATGAAAACAATGCGAGAACAGCTGGATAGATAGCCCAATGCTGAAAAAAAGGGCCGCCGTTGCCATTGCTCGACTTAACTACCAGCAAGATGGCGGACGATCGAAACGTTCATCACGTGCCACAGATCTAGAGACCATTTTTTTTGACGACAGCTGGCTCTGCCGGCACAGCCAGCTGTTGTCAAAAAAAGGTCTCTAGATCTGTGGCACGCGATGAACGTTTCGATCGTCCGCCATCTTGCTGGTAGTTAAGTCGAGCAATGGCAACGGCTGCCCTTTTTTCAGCATTGGGAAAGGGTTGCGCCTCAAAAGGTTAAAGAAGACATACACGAGAATACTTTTCTATTTAGCACATAATTTCCAGTAAAAATTGTCGATTATTTGTAAAATTGTCAGGATTATTTTTAGCAGCACTGGCATCTGTTAAAAACTGAAAGAATGCTATGGAAATACATTGATGTGGAAGAACAACGGGATAGACAGTCCAATGCTGAAAAAAGGGCAGTCGTTGCCATCGCTCGATTTAACTACCAGCACGATGGCGCTCGATCGAATCGTTCATTACGTGGCACAGATGTAGAGACCAGTTTCGATCGACCGCCATGTTCCTGGTAGTTAAATCGAGTGATGGAAAAGGCTGCTCTTTTTTCAGCATTGGGAAATGGTTGCGCATCAAAGGGATAATGCCCGCAGCACAAATCCGTTCATAGGAAGAACATACTGTTTCAGTCTAACTTTTTCAGCCGATTTTCAACCGATTGGACCGTAATGGGATTTTTCGCCGAATTTTTTGGAAGGGTGCATCGCTAATTGGGCGGGTTTTGTTTTACTTTACTTGATTACATTCAACATCTGGCATAATATTAAGATTCGATATATTGAAATAATTTTTTTTAATAACACACATAAATAGTACTTATCAATCAGTTCATCAGAGAGAGCATGAGGAGGTAAATAGTGATTGCAATCCGGCACCAATCTCAATCCGGTCGGATTGGCCACATCAAAACAATTCTTTCGTTCCAAAATTAGATCCATAAAAGATGTTTAAGTGAGTGTATCATATAGTTTATAAAAAAGACAGTTTATTTCTTAGGAAATCAACTTATTATCAACTCTATTATAGTTAAGAAACAATTACGAATAAAGTGAACAATGAAAATCCAGTATTTAGAATAACTAGTTAAATTTTAATCTTTATATTATAAGACTAGATCTAGGTTATTATGTAGTATACATTATTATTATTATTATTATTATTGTCAGATATAATATAATAGCAAAAATTTATTTGTTATCGAAACAAAGCAATGGATTTCAGTGAAACAGTATTTGCGTTATTAAATACTATATAATAACACATGCTTATATTTAATTATAAATATTATATTTATAAATATAATATTTAATAAATAGTTTAAGTTCAGTCTTTGCAGTCAGTTTTGAGTTTACAAATGACATCAATGAAAATTATCTTCTTAACTTACATTACTTTATGTGAGGTTCTTACATTAGCTAAATCTAACTTAATCAACTGAGTTCACAATAATTATGCAATTTCGTCACGCTAATCATTCTTATAATAATGATGACAGTTGACATACATCTGTTTAATAAATGGCACAATTATCACAAGATCCAGTGTTTTGAATAAACTTTCTTTAAACAATAATGTTGGGTATACTGATTATAAAAAATCAAGTTTAATTTTTAAAAAAGGAGAAAGGAATTTTTAAGATCAACATAATTAACAATTGAAAATAAATTAGAAATACCAGAATTGGAATCCACAAGAACGAAAGTATCGTCAGCATATCTGACCCAATACGAAAAATTATAGACCTTGAAGAGCTTCTCTTCAAAATAATGCAGATAAATATCACATAAAAGAGGTGAGAGAGGAACACACATAGCAACCAATATATGCTATTTTACAAGAATTTCATTATTTCATCTTTTAATCACAATTTTCTTTCCAATGTTTTTTGCTGTTCGATGCATTGGCTTCGGTGATGAACAGTGCCGAATGTCGATTTATCGTTGTTCGCTTCGTTGGTACTTGCGAAAGTACCAAGGGCAACATATGGTTGCGCAAGCGTTGGTGCCTATTATACGCATCACAAAAGTTCTGTATTTCAAAATAACTTTATAAAATGTTATACATGGTTCAAATTCAATGCATTACAATTAAAAAAATCTTTATTAGAATTTTTTGTAGCGTTTTCTGCTAGTTGGTGCATAAGCACTGTATGTATACGCTAGAGCGATAAGGTAGAAGCTCGACACGGTACAGTTTCTATCATAGATATAGGAATCTCTAGATTGAGCATAACGAGAGAAAACTTGTTGCCTCCAAATGGTATCCATGATAGTGGATGGCGCATGCGCAGAATGGCAATAACTTAAATTATAATGGTATTTTCAATCATTTTAGAACGATCTGTATTTGAAAAAGTACTCATATCGAAATATTTTCCCTCAAAATTTTTTTTTTTTTCTGAAGTAATGCAATGAATGTTCTATTTTACATCGACGGCAGCCATGATAGTGGCAGAAATAGGGTGCGTTTTTGGCAACAAAAAGCACACGATTACGAACATTGGATGAGCAATCTAGGTATTCCTAAATCTATGGTTTCTATAGAACCGTAATCGCAATATGATAGTTGCTGTCGTTTATGATAGTTGTTGTTGTTGTAACTGAGAATTTTTTTGGAGGCTCCTGACTGCAATCTCGAAGATGGTCATATACCCTTTATATCCGTGTAGCCTTTATTTAATTCCAAATAACATTTATTAACAATCCCAGAAGAACACAACAGAAGTACAAACACAGACGAAGGGAAAAGTGGCAACCATGGATTAACGGGATTCGAACCCGAGACCTCACTGATTGCAGGCCGTCAAATTCCTCTGGTTATCTTCATACGGGCAACCGTTTTCGCGTGGCACTAAAAGGGTTAATCATTCACCTCGCTGATTCATTCGGCTTCCATCCACCAACATTCCATTTTCACGTCATGACTTCTTCGTTCATACAGCACACAAGAACTTGCGGGGAAAGGCTCCCACTGGCCGAGTTTCAAGTAATATCCCAATTTTTTCCTTGGAAAACTTGAGAGATCTTTGCCCTCAAGGTAACGAACATAAACACCCGTTTTAAAAGTCGGTCGAACGAGTTGGTTGTTCACAATTACGCTAGTAAGATAAGTTTCGCCTTACCTCTGGACTGATATATCTGAAGAGGACATCCAACTCTGCGAGATAGTTATGTTGCAGGAAAAGGTTCCTCAAGTGGGTAAGGTTGTTGAAAATGTCCGAGTGCAACGATGTCAATTCATTGTGGGACAAGTCCAGTGTCTGGATTCTGAGTGTACCATTGAAGGCGCCTTCTGCGATGGACGACAACCGATTGCAGCTCAGATTTATGTGTGTCGCCGAGGACATGTTTTGCAGTTGCGTGGTGACTTCGGTCAGGTTTCCTCGGGTTAGGTTGAATATCCTGTAGAAGGGGTTGTTGGCGAAAGCGTCGGGAATGGTCAGGAAGCTGGTGGAGGTAATGATGAGCTCCGCCAGTCTCTGGACCCCGTGAAGCGGGGGAATATCCTGCCCAAGAGGTGCTTGGATTTGGAGCACGGAGACAGTGATTCCGTCAAAGGATCCGTTCGATATCGTTGTGAAGTTTCCGCGCAGCCGGATCCTGTTGGGATAGGGGATTACGTTTATATTTACCATACAAATATCAAATTACTTTGCTAATAATGTAAAACTTTACATTTACATATCAATCACTATTCAATTACAGTCAGTCGGCGCTTGTTTTTACAAAATCGTAGGGACTACTCAAATAGTTCGTGAAGTCGAGTGTATTCGGGGTTTTCGTTAGTTCGTGAAATCGCGAGTGCTCATAAAAAACGAGCTTCGACTATATATTGTTGTTGCTATTGTTCTATATGGAACATTTATTTTCGGACATGTAAGGTTGGTTTGAAGAGCCCACTTACAAATCTTCCTCGAGTAAAGTGAACAGCATAATGAAAGTTTTTATTTTAGCACACAAAAGGAAATTTTAAACAACCAGGTTATGAGAGAGAATCGAACCCATGACCGTACGTTTAGGCGATTAGCGTGGAGTAGAAAAAGCCCTTAATCTCCAAGCCGCCAGTCCCCAAGTATCGACACTATATTGTTATTGGGCCTTTTAGGGGTATTGAAATAAGTTTTTATTTGTTTTGACAGCAAGATATGTCTCGTAACTATTGGTGTGTTCCATTCTCGAATGCTTCACTTCACCACCAAGAACTGCTGAGACCCCTTCAAGCCCCACAAAGGGACATCTATCTTGCTGGCTTGCAGAACGACTGACCTCCAACCTGAGAATCGCTCACAGTGTTCTGAAGGGTTTTCACTGTTTAAAAATTAATTCATTTGAAGATTTTAAGCAGTGTTTTTATGGCTCAAAATATTACTTTGCGTTTTTTAAAAGGAGTTTATTTCTTTATCAACTTTGGCATTATTTTGCTATACCTGTGAATTCGTGTCTTCTGTCCAGGGATAGTTACCAATGTGTAGCCCAATGGTTAAAGCCACTGACATTGGGAGATGGCTCAAGTGGAGGAACAGGGTTCTGTCCTCTCGCGGGGCCGTCGGTCTAGCGGTCTGGAGTTTAGGCGGTTTTCTCCAGATGTAACGTGAATACGCGCTAGATACCCAGAAAAGACCTCCCCCAGCATTTGCCCCCCCCCCTTTTGTGTTTGTCCTTTCTGGGATAGTTTCGGCTGTAAATCCTTTAGTTAGGTCTCCCTATGTGACGTTGAATCTCGCTGTCTATCCAGTCTTTTTCAGAGCGGAGACGTCCATAAAAGAAAACCCTACTCACTATCCCATTTGGTAATGAAAGAAAAAAGTAAAATAGGAATGGGTGCGAAACGAGACGAAACAAAGATTTGCTTTTCATTTTCAAGACGAGTCAGGCTTATTTTTACCGACTTCTCAAAAGGAAAAGGTATTATGTTCAGCCCGTATATATGTATATATATAAAGGCTGAAGTACCCGTCGTTGACGGGTTAGTACGTAATACAAATTTTTTTTTAAGCCAGAATTTTTGACAGCATTAAGTGTAGAAAGAACGGAATTAGTATATTGACAATAGTGTTAGAAAGCAAAATTATGACTTCTGTGTATTTTTAAAAGATTCCTGCTAAATTTATTTGTACTCTCTGTCTTGCTCCATTTTTAAGGGATGCGAGAACAAACTTTTATACGGCTATTCTAAAAATCCCAAAATCTATTAAATATTTAAAACAGTTTTGGCATTTAGAGTTTCAATTAACTTGCACCTAACATAAATTCGAATTTCATTCGATTCCATTGCCATTTTTCAGGAATGGAACAAACATGTACTGAGTTTTCACGTCACAAATTCTATAAAAACTTTTAAAGTACTTTAACGCCTACAGTTTAAATGACCACTTGTAACGATACTAAATTTTATTTCATTCACTTCCGTGGTTATACGTAATTGATTTTCTTTTTAAATTTCTAATCAATTTTTTTAAAAAATTCGACACTTATAGCTTAATGACCACCAATCGAGTCACCAAATTTCATTTCATATACTTTAGTCGTTAATACGTGAGGAGCATCCAATATTTGATATACTGAGTTTTCACGTCACAAATTCTACAAAAACTTTTAAAGTACTTTGACGCCTTTAGTTTAAATGACCACCTGTAACGATACTAAATTTTATTCCATTCGCTTGAGCGGTTTATACGTAATCAACAATTTTTTTTCACATTTTGAATAACATTTTGGAAAATCCATAATCAAAAATTTTTTTTTAATTCGACACCTATAGTTTAAGCTAAATGACCTCCTATCATGTCACCAAATTTCATTCCATTCACATTAGTCGTTATTACGTGATGCGAGAACAAAAATTTACGCAGTTTGAAACGATTTTCGCAAAATCTCGAAATTTGTCGGTCGCACTTGATTCCTAGGTGCTTAAAACCCAAGACGGTATATATATATCTGGGGCGTAGCCAGAAATTTTTCATGGGGGGGGTTACGACTACTATAAGTCATATGTATGTGTACGTGTGTGTGATAATGTAGTGAAGAATATTCATTTTGTATGTCAAAAAATTTCTCATGGGGGGGGGTTATGACCCCCCCTAACCCCCCTTTTCTACGCCTGTGATATATATATATATATATAGAGAGAGAGAGAGAGAGTGAAACCTCTCCGAGCAGCCACCCCACCGTACCGAGAATATTTGGCCGCTCAGGGGGGTGGCCGCTCAGAGGGGGTGACCGCTCTGAAGGGTTTTATTTACTATTATAAGATAATTGCTATAATGCGTAATATAAACAAGTCTGACACATATTCCTTACTAGCCTCCTCCGGCGACCAGTTGGTTCGCCATCTTAATAAATCTTGTTCGGAGAGAATCCTGTTTCTCACCGGCTTCCATGGCACTGAAATCTCTCAGATTCAGAATGGAATTTAAAATTAAGATGGTTACGAGCAGGGGCGGCTCTAGGGTAGATGACGCCGCCTGCTAACGTAAAAAAGACGCCCTCTTTTATGCTCTACTTAGTTTTTGAGTTCGAAATTACGCCCCTTCGAAGCCGGCGCTCCGATGTGATGCTTACCTTGCTTACCGTGTCGGGCCGCCCTTGGTTACAAAAATAAGATGGTTTAGTGATAAAAACCTACAAAAAAGTACAAATCATTTTCGTTCTATATTAATTCTGAAAAGCTTCTATATACTGGCCGTTATCAAAAAACGGAAAGGGAAAAAAAAGTAAGAAAGCCTCAAACACTTTCAGATTTTGCCCTAAAGTACTACATATTAAAAGCGTATTATAATCCATGGGTCTTCCCTATTTTCTTTCATTATTCTATTAAGTTGGAAAGTATATCATTATTCATGAGTGTGATTAAACAAAATTAAAATTGATATTTCTGACATCCGTTTTCTGTATGTAATACAATTGAAATAAAATGGGGAAAAAGATGCGCGAAAAAATGTACAATTCGAACTGAATGAAAGTTTCAAAAACTTATTTTTTTTTTTGGTTTGTTTGTGTAACATGTATTTCAGATTTGTTTGCTTGGGCCCGAAGCTCGCTTATACGAGTAAATCCACGTCAGGAGGATAAACTTATTAAGTTGTATTCTTCATCAAATTACGATAAAATGATTTTATTTAATGAAAACTGCATATTTTATAAGTTTGCGCCACCTGTCGACTGCTATGTAAAATAAAAACTTAATTGTATTCTTTCTTTTTTTTTTTATTATAAAATATAGTTTTTTTTTTGTTGTATATTATAGGAACAGTGGGTTTTTTTTTCCGTGCAATAAAAAGTAGCCTATATGTTAATCCAGAACTTTTAACTGTCTTTATTCCAAATCCGTCAAACCGTTTCAGCGTGAAAGATTAATAAACATAGATCCAAACATTGACATTTATAATATTAGTAGGTTTTTAAATGAAATTTAGAACTTATCTAAAGAGAATGCATGTGTTTTGGTCACATGCTTGGTACGCGTGCGGATTATGCATTTGACCTTATGTGTGATAAGGTGCGGAGGAACACATTTCGTCCTCCCTCCGTTGCATTACGAAAAGATAGGCTGCTCTCTCCAGTTGTCTCCATGGGCGTGAATGATAGTTTTGCTCCAAAATTATCGGAATCCGCCTACAGTCAACAGTAAGTAAGAGGGGCAGTTCTCCCTTAACTTTATCGTTTGGAAGCCCGAACAAAGGCCCTAAGACACCTTCAATGCCAGATTGCCCAGTTCCTTCCTCAGTTTCCATCATAGAACTTATACCCAGCTATAAGTTCTATGGTTTCCGTGGGTGGTGCAATAGGGATGTCCCATCTTAAGGGTGTGGGGAAAACACAAAAGATATAACAGAGTCAATATTTAACCGTGCCTCTAAGAAAGGTAGGAGAAACCGTGGGAATGGACTTCGCAAAGTTATTCCTGGGTCTTATATTCGACCATAAACCTGGCCTTGAGTTTTTCCGCTCAAAATTAAAGCATGGAGTGAGTAGAAATTCCCGGAATATAAGATGGGTGATCCCACTCGGTGGCCCTTTAGAGGGGGTCGGGTGGCCGCTGATCGAGGTTCTTTTAACATTAGGTCTATGAGCCGAAAAATCTGTGCAATGAAAAGCAGTCCGTTTAGAGAGGTGGCCGCTCGGAGAGGTTTCACTGCATATAAATCGTCCTACAGATCTGCATATAAATGCCATTTTCTCTGTACAGACGTGAAAGCCACAGAGGACCTGAGACCAGTAGACGCACTGCTAAAGTTTTGGAAGGAAGTTCATCCCGTTCAAGACTGCGTCGTTGTTCCAGAAATCTGAGAGAAGTCTGCGATGCGTTACTTGTAAAAACTGCCGTAATATCCCATTCGCTTAAGATAGATCGTGTTGTAGAGCGAGTACACCGTATTTACATAAATAAAATTAGACTTTTGTCTGTACATTACTTAGAATTCAAAGGTTTTGCGATTTCTATCGGTTTCAAATACCTGGGAATCCAGTACGACCGCCAGAAAAAAAAGTTTTTCTATGTCATTCTGTCCGTGACATTTTTTTTTGTTTGTTCGCGTATCACTTAAAAACGACTAAAGCAAATGAAACAAAATTCGGTAAAGTGATAGGTGGCCACTCAACTTAAACTATAGGCTTCGAATTTGAAAAAAAATTATTATTAGATTTTGAGATTTTGCAAGACTCGTTTCAAAATGCGTAAATTTCTGTTCCAGCATCACGAAATAAAGACTACAGGGAATGAAAGGAAGTTTGGTGGCATGATAGGTGGTGACTCAACTTTATATACGCGCCGAATTTGTTTTAAATTTTAAATTGAATATTCCGAGTTTGCGAAAATTATTTCAAAATCTTTTGTGCATCATATAATAATGAGTAAAACGAGTGGAATGAAATTAAGTGTATGGCCGGTAATCACTCAGTTTAATTGTAAGTGTTGAAATAAAAAGAATAATAATGATTAGATTCTGAGATTTTGCGAAAATCATTCCAAAATGTGTAAATATTTGATGCGCATCGCGTATTAACGACTAAATTATATGAAATGAAGTTTGATGAGTTGATTGGTGGACATTAAACTATAGGTGTCGAATTTATAAAAAAAATAATTAGAGACTTTCCAAAAAATTATTCAAAATCTGAAAAAATGGTTGATTACGTATAAACCGCGGAAGCGAATGAAATAAAATTTAGTAACGTTACAGGTGGCCATTTAAACTATAGGCGTCAAAGTATTTTAAAAGTTTTTATAGAATTTGTGATGTGAAAACTCGTTACATGTTTGTTCCATTCCTGAAAAATGGCAATGGAATCGAATGAAATTCGAATTTATGTTAGGTGTAAGTTAACTGAAACTGTAAATGCCAAAACTGTTTTAAATATTTCATAGATTTTGGAATTTTGAGATTAGTCGTATAGATGTTTGTTATCGCATCCCTTAAAAATGGATTAAGATAGTATAAGGATATTTAGCAGGAATCTTTGAAAATGCACTAACAGCTATAATTTTGCTTTCTATACCATTGCCAATATACTAATTCCGTTCTTTTTACACTTTATGCTGTCAAAAATTCAGACTTTTTTTAAAATTTGCATTACGTACTAACCCGTCAAGGACGGGTACTTCAGCTAGTCAACATACAAAATAAATAAAGAGAAGGTGGCTCATTCACCATACCACACCTGTTGACGGGGGTATGGATCCTGAATAGTTCAACGACGTGCGACACTTCCCAAACACTTGGACAATGGATGTTCTCTTTGTCTTTGGCGCCCGAGCAATAGCAGTTGGGCATAGTCCAACACAACTTCTTCGCGTCAAGAAGGCCCAAGTGGAGGTAGTAGAGGAGTATGCATGCTCCCACCAGCAGCCGCAGTTTAAGAGACATTGCTGTACGAGACGATGAAGTGCACAGTATGCTCTGGAACGAAAAGTCATAGGTTAGTCACTCCTAAGCATGCTGCTCTCCCCCTACATTCGATTACGAGCCCTGGAAACAGGATCAGAGACGCCCCCCCCCCTATTTTACATCTGCGTGCTACTTATAAATGCACTGTTATTTCTCACCTATACTCTTTTTAGAATAAAATTTAACTTGAAAAATACCGATTATAATTATGGTAACTATTTTACAAGTCCAAACTGTATTTATAAAATTATTTTACTTCTGGTACAGAACAGGATCGGGTCTCCGGGCCCTGGTAATAGAGGTCCAGCCATTACCCACCCTTGTGGGAACCATACTACTAAGGAGGGGCGAAATAGGCAGCCAAATCATCCAACCTCCAAAGCAATGGTTCTTCAAAGAGTACGCCATAGTGATGTGGTACTGTAGGAAAATGCGTGTCCAGATGTAAAAATAAATATACAAGTTGATTTTCGACCATATTTTCAATGAAATTTTCTTTTTAAATTTTCCTCTATTGCTTTTAAGCAATTCGGAAGGGTTTTGCTGTGCAACACTCACTGGTTCTGCGAGTTGTATACTTTGGGCGAGAAAACCTAAGGTCTTATTACTATTAAAAATTTAAAATTACTTAAAATTTCGAGCAACTTGGTTTGCACAACCAGTGGTCCGGCAAGTCGATGAGCACGCAGGGTTGCCATAATAAACAAACTTGGCACTGCTCACAAACGCCAGAGATTCGCCGAACTGGCGATTGCTGAGATCATATAATTATAGATGGCATATCACCTCAGCAATCTTTTTAAATATTTGTTATCTCGAGGGTTCCTTAAACATAGAATTTTACTAATGATTTCAATCAGATCTATTTCCATATCGCTTTTTTATTTGTGAGACATTTTTTTTCTAGCTCATCACTACGATCGGCGTTCGGCATCGCTGAATCCTCCGCCATCTTGTGACACAGAAATAAGAAGTATTACGATTGGCTGGCATTCTATAGCAACTAGCAATATTTTCACCTCTGAACGAGAAAGTTGGAGTTGACAGTTCCCGTATCAGAGGGTAATTTACAGGAAAAAGGTTTCCGCAACTGACTGTGGCAACCAAATAAGTCGGAATTTTGTTTGTATAAAAAGGCCCTTATTCAATGCCATAAAAAGTTGTTGGGGAAGCTTTCTATTGCCAATTTCTTTTTGTAGAGGAATGTCCTATCTGTTAGCTGACTTCATACTATGCACATTGGCAAAAGTTATACCGACTGACCTCGTTACAAGGAAATATTAATTCATAACACTACATGAAATCACAGGGAACATGAAGGATGAAGAACTGCATGGGGAAAAACTTAAAATTGCTCATTTGCAGTCATAACAGCTGCTGAAAACCACCCTGTCCATTAAGTGGCCATGCATGTTTAATGTGTGTGAGCGAATGTGCCCGCAGATATTCAGAAGATGCAATACTCAATTGAATCTCCCTTATTTCTGATGAGATGCGTCAGATGGTGCAAACAAATTCAACCTTTCCATAGAATCGCAGCAGATGCCTTTGATGATAAATTTTTTATACAATCAAACATGTGTAGTTAAAATGAATTCTGAGAAACACTAAACGGCACAAGGAGCATTCCAACGTTCTTTAGGTTTTCTGCATGCGTTCAGCATTTTGCGTTGGGGAAAAAAAAAAAGTGTTGTTATTCAATAATTTTGAATTTCTCTTCCTGCAACCATGAGCGTCACTTTGTTACCGTTCACAGAATCCGAGCTCATAACTTACTTATCTGAGAATTTATTTTCTAAAAGTTTATTTAAATTAAATTATTATTTAGTAACTTAGATAAAAAGCTTTTTGCATAAAAAAAAAAAATACACTGGCCTCCAAAAGTTAAGGAACAACATGTTTTTAGGAGCTCAGCATAAAAAAAAAAATGACACTGACAGTACAATTTATAGTTTATATAAATGATAACAATGAACTTTATGCAAATTTATACAAAAACGATAGCTACCACTTTGTTTTTATAGAAAAGAACAGGCATATATGAGTCAGAGAAAAATGTGCAAATATCAGGCTTTCATAATTACGCGTGTAACTTTTGTTGATTTACGATTTTTGTTAGCAGATTCGTTAACAATAGGTAGCAGGGTCCCACAATGTGTTGGAGAAACTGTTTGCCCGATTCGTTAAGGTGGTGGTCGGTCGTATGAATGGAAATGGAGTTGTCACAGGCTTATGCTCCTAGGTGTCTTAATGTGTCTCGCAGTGTGGTCCACCGTCTCTGGAATCAATATCTAACGGAAGCTTCTGTGCCCACAAGACATGTTCTAGGTCGACCAAGAGCTACAGCAAGCACATAATATCGTTTTATAGCTCTTTCGGCCCGGAAAAGAAGAAGCATTTCTGTTCTGCAACTTGTTGCAGACCACTCTGTAGCATCAGAGAGAAGAATATCCGCTAGTACGGTACGAAGGCTTCTTCACAATGCAGGTCTCTATGCAAGGTGACCACTTGTATGTGTCCCTCTCAACAGACGACAGAGAAGGGCCCGTTTATCTTGGTCAAGAGAACACGTTCCTTGGACTAGACAGCGATGGGCTTCTGTACTCTTTACAGACGAGTCCAGATTCACACTGGAGAGCGATTCAGGACGTCTGCTTATCTGGAGGGAACGAAGCACCCGATACCATCAATCCAACACTGTGTAAAGACACAGTTATCGAGGTGGCGGAATAATGGTTTCGGCAGGGATCTCACTCGATGGTCACACTGACCTGCATGTGTTCCAGGGAAGAACTATGACTGGTGTGAGATATCGGGACGAGATCCTTGATGCCTATGTTCGGCCATATGCTGCTGCTATTGGCAATGATTTCATTCTGATGGATGATAATGCCCGACCTCGCCGAGTTATGCTTGTTGGGGATTATCTTGAGAGTCAAGGTTTGGAGCGAATGGAATGACCAGCTCAATCTCCAGACCTCAATCCGATAGAACATGTTTGGGACTACCTTGGCAGACAAGTGGCTACTTCAAGTCCTCCTCCAAGATCGTTGCATGAGCTGGAACAAGGACTAATCCGTACGTGGTCTTCGTCCGTATTGGGGTGCTCACAACTTAATTAGCAGCATGGAGAATCGATGCCGCCAGTGCATTGCAGTTAGGGGTGGACACATTCCTTATTAGAACTCATTTTTGTAATGTTTCCACCACATGGTTCCACAAAAAGATTTGATAAACTGTTTTCTCCAAAAGTGGACTTTTCTACCTTAAGCGTTCTTTTGCTTTTACACCATGTTTGTGTTGAATTTATGTATATTTCTATGTCGTACTCAATAAAGAACTGTGTTCATTCGTTTCCGTATTATTCACAAAAAACAGGTTGTACCTTAACTTTTGGAGGGCAGTGTAATTATAGAATTTGTACTACAATCTTTTTAGTTAAATAAAATGGCGCTAAAATGTAAATAAAAAGCAGAGTCCTATAAACCACAAAATTCTATAATCCTCTATACCAGTAGTTTCACCTTGAGCGGACTAAAGGGAGTTACTTTCACACTCATACTGATATCTGTGTGTTTTATTCACCGTGCGATCCGTATCTGCTATCGTGGTGTTGCCTGGAATTTTTTCAAGTTACACCTAGAAAACCTGGAAAAGTCAGCGAAATTCATTTTATTGAATGAGTGGCGACCTTGGTTTGATATTTCAGGAGAAGATTGCGAAAAATTGATATGGATAAACGTGAATAACTCTTTACATATTGCTTGGGCTTAGAGAGATGTTTACATGTGCTCAGGGGCCAGGACCGTCCGAAATAAAAAAAATTTGAGAAGGGTACAAAGGCAGAATTTTTCATTCCAAGTCTTAATCATTATCATTTTTATAACGACAGTCGATATTTTTGGGGAGAAGGGGTGTGCATGAGCCACCCCTATGAGTTCGGCTTTGACAGGGCCTAAGCTTCAGTGCGAACGGTCCAAGGCAAATATATGGTGTGAGGCAGTGGTTACTATTTGCTTGGAGACAGTGGCGTAGGCAGAAATTTATTATGTGGGGGGTTACGATTACTACAACTCACATATATGTATACGTGTTAGTGATAAGGGAGAGAAGGGTATACATTTTGTATGGGAAAAAATTCCTCATGGGGGTTATGAGCCCCTATCTCCCCTCTTGGCTACGCCCCTGCTTGGAGAAGTTATTAATGAGTCGTGGGAACAGGTATTCAAAATTTCATGCAGCTGTTAGACATTGACACATTACTTTCAGTCAGTGGTGTAGTTGCGTAGGTGCGCCATCCCCTTACTTTTTATATTACTCTACAAACTTTTTTGTTCTCTAAGCAAAATGCTTTAAAAATTATTTTAATGTACTTATTTTCTTATTGGGATGCGTCGAAAAAGTAACTAAAACTAGCCTTAGACTATCTTGAAATCTCATTCTTAATTCTAAATAACGCACAAATATCTTTAAAAGAATACAGTAATTTGGATAAGATAAATTTGAATAAAAAAAGGATAGAAACTTGGCAGTTTTGGTCAAAGAGTTTCTTTCAGGTTGAAAAACGGAAAAAGCTGGCTATCGAGGGATTCAGTACAAATTTGAAAGAATATTTTCTGTCAATTTGACACCGACTGTTCGAGAGAGAAAACTCAAATTTAAAGCCACTCTTGGTCAAAATGACATGGTCAACGGTTAATTAATTTTACAAAAACCTAATAAAGATCAATTAGTTATCAAGCAATTGAAAACTAATCATTTAATTAATTTATTGATTTAGGGGAATAATTACGTAAACTTACTACTACATTTATGTCAACCTTAAACAGTGAGATTCCCCTGCTTTTTTCCTAAGTACTACACCACTACTTTTAATACTAAAATCGACAGTATGTGTCATTTTTGTCCAACATCCCCCCTACCCCCCCCCCATCGTTTGAATTCACTGGTCAGATAGAATAAAAGTTGAAAGTAGGACACAACTCACTAAACCTACATGCAATGAGAGATTCTGCTGGCAAAAACCACCTAAAACTCTAGATCGCTGTACTGACAGCCAGAACCCGGACCTGCTCACTTCAAATGTTCCCGAATGTTCAGCGTCTTATCCACTCGGTCATTCATAAGCACGAATTTAACAGGAAGGGAAAAAAATAAAAGGCACAGAGAGAGAAATCTGAAACGCTTTCATATTTTATGCGCAGAGTTCTGTATATTAAAGCGTATCATAATCCATGCGTCGTCCCTATTTTTTTCCTTATTCCATTAAGTTGGAAAGTGCATCATTATTCATGAGTGTGCCGCGTTTTTCTTCCTTGTTCCCTGAAACACTTTTTTGGAACTGAAATCTATATTAAAATCTCCTGCTAAAAGTGTTTTGTAATCTCTGGTAATAAAATGTAGCGTTTGGCAGTTTCTCGCCACATATGGAAGACATCGCCAAGCTAGGTTGAGTTTTGGAGACTTATTTTATGGCTCCAAACTAGGCGATAAATCATCAAAAATTGCAAGCATTGGTGTAGCAACGATTTTCTCCTGTTCCTCGGACGTAATTTAAAAAAAAAAAAAAAAAATCAAACACTTTTCAACCTTGTTGGAAAGTATTAAAAAATAAAAATAAAAACAACAATAAGTAAATCTTGCTGAAATGAATGACGTAAGCAAGTGTTTTTCACAAGCATTTTGCTGGCATAATATTTTTCCGTTGGTAACAACGATTTGTGTATTCGGTTTAAAAAAAAAAAAAACTTCAGAACGAAATTTTTCTCTCTCGCTTTTAGTGTTCCACCGCTTGCCGGTTGTATGCATTTTTTGGAATGTTTTCTTACGGGTGCCATGGGGAACAGATGGAATTAAAAATTGAGCTTGGATTTAACTCATATGAATACAGATAAGATACATAATTTTTTTTTCTTATCGTTTTTATGTGTTATGAAAGCTACAGCATAGAACATTTTAAATTTGCTTAAGGGCTATTACAGAATATGAATAATTTTTTTAATCATCCAGTATATTAAGTTATTACGGCATTTGTGTGTAAAGGTGACATATTTAAGATATTTTTAAAAATAAATTTGTGAATGTAAATCCATACTGTTTCGCCACTGACATTTTTAGTGTCATTCTACTGACAATTTTTAGTGTGTTTCTTTTTTCCTTCTGAAAGCCTATGCGATCACGGCCACGCCATAATTGGCGACTTTCAACGTTTTATTCCAACCTTCCCGCTCTATCTAGCAACCCTATTGAAAAATGCAACGAAACCGTGTCGACGCAAATCGGTCCACAATAGTATGTCTACAGAAAATACCGTAGTGAACGAAATAGCACTCTATTGCTGAAAATAGCACTCTATTGCTGAAGACAAAAAATACTGCAGAATCACTTCACTGTATTCGTTACTTTTTTTTTTCTACTGGGCACAAATTTTTACCTGCGGGATCGTAAGGCGTCATTCATTTTAACAAAAGGACGAGGACACTCTCGTTGAAAAAACTCCAAGGAATAAATAGAGATGTAGCTTTAATGCCATTAAAACATATCGCTATCGGCTATTTTTTAAAATGAATTTATATGTAAAAAATCTGTATCGGCTGTCGGTTAAAATTTGGTAGTCGTCAGTCATCTGCTTCCCACAAAATTGATGACTATACATATTAAACATTTCACCCAATATCAAAGTTTTAAAAGAAAATCTATAAATATTCCAACTTTTCTCTGCATTTAAAAATTCCTGTGACACTGGACCTCAACTGCCAAATGCTCATGCCTTAAAAATTGTGTTATGATAATAATGAATTTGTAAAAGTGTAACTTGAAAATTGTTATTATTATTGTTATTTAGTTTTTTTTTAAAGTAAAACAAAATAATTTTTCAGAAGATTAAACAGTAATTTTTTTGGTAGTAACATCAGATTCAGTGTTCAAAGAAAATCACAGTAATTACACAGACTAATGTTTTTTAAAATTCATTTTCATTTTATGTATTAGTGGCTGAGAAAATAAGCCACGGGACTAGATTAGCCAACGTCAGCAGACAATTTTTGAGTATTTTCAGTTATAGCAAGCCTACACTAGGAGCATCTGCCTACGGGGCTGTACCTTCGGTAGATGACATTTCAAGTGGTTCTAACGCGTATTCACATTACATCTGAAGGAAACCGACCAAAATTCCAGATCGTTAATCAACAACGGTAGGCTGTCGCGATCACGGGACCTTAATACTTCAGCCATCCACCATGTTCCAGTGTCTTATCCACTCGGCCATGCTGGGGCCGCAGAGAATTTTTTTTTCGCTGATATACCTTAACACATCGAAATGTCCCACTCCGGGCAGTGACGACTCGTGGGTTATTTTAATGGAGGCTCACAGAACAAAATTCGAAAATTAAATATGTAGATACGACGCAACTTTCAAATTAAAATAGATTTACGCTTCCAGCAGTTAAAACAATGCACACAACTGAAAGAAAACAGGTCATCTTTGGTCTTACATTTTGTCACCAAGATAAGTTTTAGCAAAGGTGTTGCCCTGATTCATTTTTATTTAATTTTTTTTTTCAAAGCGTAATTGCAAAGCGTAGAAAAATGTAATTGCTTTAACTCCGAAACACTTCTTTTACTCCCATCTTAATTATTTACACTAGTTTCTAAAAAAATATTGTCGTGAAAATTGGCATATATAAAGAAAATAATAAGAAAATGAAATAAAAATTGATTAATTAACCGAACGTAACAAACCAAGGGAAAATCCGGAAGAGAGAACCGGGAAAAAAAATGGCCGGTGCACACCAAAAATGTGCGAACGAATGATTCAGTAGCGCCGCACTGCTTCTCAACTATCTCCGCTTCTCTGCTCACAGAGAGGTTCAGAAGGGAATTTTTACGCTATAGTATGTTAGCTATAATAAGCGAATTTAATAATAGTGGTGGGGGAGGTAGAGTATAGAACTCACGTCTTGAATTCACAAAAACCTAGAAGTGTACTTAATATTTTTTTTAATTTAATTTGTTAATTTGTTTATTTAGTTTTTCCTGTGGGGGTTCACGTGCTCATGCGATCAAATGGAGGAGCCGCTACTGCCTTCCGGGCAACATTGGGCGAAGCAGCTACTCAAGTCAAATAAATCAGATCTCTTTATAATGAAAAGTTTAAGGTTTATCTAACTAAATATCCATATAAATTTTATTTTATCACGAACGCAAAGTGCTCATATAAGCGGCATAATTTTATATATAACACAGCTTGTTTTACATAAAAAAATAAATGCTTTCATCCAGAATTTTGCGTGAAATGAAAAATCACTTACATTCGATTTGTAATTTCAGGAATGATCTTAACACGAATGCTGAGATCCAAGGCTTTTCACACAAAAAAAGAGATCCGTTGGCAAACAAAAGCTTTGTGAGGGCCTGACACCGTCTCTATATATGAATACCGTCAGGCAAATATTGATTTTTGCGTATCTCACCTCAGACTTCCATGTAAATATTGAAAATGCAGATATATGTACGTGATAATGAATTAACGCTAAAACCAGTGTCAGTCAGTTGTACTTTATCGGGGAAACAGCCAGTGGCGAAACTAGGCGGGGTGCCGCTAGAAAAGGGGCGCAGATTACCATCGCGACATTGACGTGCGAAAGAAGCTTTACTTAACCTTTTAACGCGCAGTGTTCCCTCTCTGGGAACACCAAACTCTGACGTTTTGACTGTTGCCAGTCACGAAGAATATATTTCATTTCTATAAAAATAGTTGCGGGTGACATAGCTACACGAGAATCCTTTACTTTTTAGCACGTCATTTCCCGTAAAAAAAAAAAAAAAATTGTCACCATTATTTTTAACAGCACTGACATCTGCTGAAGAATGGAAGAATGCGAGGAACAGCTGGATAGATTGCCCAATGCTAAAAAAAGGGCATCCGTTGCCATCGCTCGACTTAACTACCAGCAAGATGGCGGACGATCGAAACGTTCATCGCGTGCCACAGATTTAGAGACCCTTTTTTGAGGCAGCTGACTGTGTCGGCACAGCCAGCTGTCGTCAAAAAAGGGTCTGTACATCTGTGGCACGTGATGAACGTCGATCGTCCGCCATCTTGCTGGTAGTTAAGTCGAGCGATGGCAACGGCTGCCCTTTTTTCAGCATTGGGAAAGGGTTGCGCCTCAAAAGGTTAAAATTTTTAAAAACAGGTTATTTCTTGAATCAAAGCGGTTATTTTTCCTTTTAGCAAAGTAGTTTGCAGGGTGCGAATTGAACATCTTCTCCAGGGGGGGGGGGACATTTGATAAAAAACATTCTCCAGGAGGGGACATTTGAAAAGAGAAGAAAAAAAAGGAAAGAAGAAAAAGGTATTCCACTTACATAATATATTAGGCATTAGATGACAAAAGGAGTCGCCAACATGTCTGGGAAGTGACTTTATTTGAAACAAAAGTCAACCCCCGATTTTCTACGCACATATATTCCTGCCTATGTCCATTCTACGTCTACCCTCCAATTCGGCTCGCGGCAGAGCAGTGTTCATTCGTTCATTTCGCAGTCTTCCTTTGAAACCTGACCCCAGTTACAGACTGAGAAGTGGCATCATGCATGTGTGTATCTATTTCAAAGGGATGTCTGTAACTTTCTGCTATTAATTTAACATTTCTCCAGCTGGGATAAATAGATTGATTTGGCAGGGATCCATTAATATTTCTCTAGCCAGGGATATTACATTCTTCAGCCTAGGACGGTCCCCGGCATCCCCCTAGTCAATTCGCACTCTGCTAGTTTATTAAAAATTCTTTGCTGAGAAGCAAAAACTTAGCGTGAGCGTACAGAACCCTCACGCATAAACGCCCAGCGTCCTTTTTCGAGGACGGTCGCAAAAATATTAGCTGAACAGGAAAATAATGTCCTTTTTTACGTATGTCAGTTCTTTGCCCAAGACAAAAGTACTGAAGCTAATAAATAATAAGAATTTTGGCGCGTAAGGGGGTTTTTTAGCGTAGGTGCTAGTTTGGACAGAATTTTCCAAAATTCGTAACTTATGGGGGTATAGGGGGGCCAAAACGTTCTTTTCACATATCCTGCGCGATCGCAAATAAGAAAAGCGGTATCCATAAAATTCTTGCTGTAAAATATGACACTTAGGAATACCTAAAAATCGATTTTATAACATTTCGAATAGAATCTTCCGAGGAGGGCACATTTGAAAAAAAGAGAGGGTATGGCCATTACTGTCCTATACTTATAATTTTATAATATAAAAACATTTTTCTTTCATTATTAGATTAATTTTCTGATATAAATAAACTTATTATT
The DNA here is from genome assembly GCA_038373885.1 of Cheiracanthium punctorium. NCBI lineage: Eukaryota > Metazoa > Arthropoda > Arachnida > Araneae > Cheiracanthiidae > Cheiracanthium > Cheiracanthium punctorium. The sequence goes on from JAWZYV010008448.1 coordinate 229,704, forward strand.
TGTACTTTGTAAACTTATTATTTGTAAACTTATTATTTGTAAACTTATTATTTGTATATCATCTATTTTATTCAATAATTTTAAAATATAATTTTAATTTAATTAATATACCTGGATACTAATAATGTTTAATAATATTACCCTATAGTTTTTGGCAACATCTTTACATTCTTTTTTCCACTGTTATATTTTCATTTTGTGGCAACACCAGTTTTCACTTACTACAATTTTTAATTTTGGCAACTCTTTATACTCGCCTTCCATGTGCTTGCTACCACTCCAGATTGGAATGTCGATTTTTCTGTGCATTTTCTATCATTTTGATTTCTTATTGTTTTCCTTTTTTATAGAAGGATAGAGCCTAAAACGTGTGGAGTGAATACCTCTTTTGATATGCCACACAACCGAAATCCTACTACTTTGATTGTCTTTAATTATAATCTACTGGTTATGGCTCCTGGCGATGGTGCCAGTGGTTATAATTTCCGTTCCATTCTATGATCACATTATTTATTGTACTTTATTTGGCTCAGCAGCTTTTTTTTTTCCTCACTTGAGGTTTGTAATTCTTGCATCTGCTGTTATATATATATTTTTAAGCGGGGTATGATAACAGCTAGAAGCAAGAAAAAGAAACCACAATTTGAAAAAATAATAATAAAAATTAATAAAAGCTGAGCCAAATAAAGTGCAATAATTATTGTGAAAATAGAATGGAACGGAAAAAAAAAATATATATATATATAAAATGTTCGCTTTACAGTTTTACAAACATGAGTCTTAGTCACAGCTAGTTTTTAATTCAGTAGTAGTTTTAAAAAATTTTGTTTGAATTTTATGTATAAAAAGGGATATTACTTTCACAGGTACACCTAATACATTAATATTAATTTATCCTACTTTAATTTCTTGAATAATACATTTGGTTTCCACAAAATATTCAGCAGCAACAAAATAAAATATAAACTTTCACTGTTTCATTCAATGGCGTAAATTAACATGCAACATTGGGGGAAATGTTTCCTATTGTAGAAAACGCTGTTTTCAAATAGGTGATATCCAAATTTTGTTGAATTTAAGGAGGGGGCAATAGCCCCCTCTTGCTCTTACTAAGATGTGCCTATTGTTTCATTCATATTTTTTAAAAGAAATAAATGCATTCTTCACACCTCATAAATGTCTGAAACTTATTTAAAACTCCAGGCATCCACATAAATTGGAGAAAGTACCGGGCATTAATGGGTTAATACAACTGATCGTAGTAAATAAATTTAAGGAGAAAAAAAAATACTTAAAGTAAGAAATCATTCGTTATGAAGCGATCGTTACATCAGGGATCATTACAGAATAGTCGTATTATAATACGACTATGCTCTGTAATGCATATCATACATAGCACCCAATTCCCTAGCGACAAATTGGAAAGTGTGGTTATAAAATCGAGGATCAGCCCTGGAAAAGTTAGTTTTCCTGTCGTTTTCAGGATGCCAAAGTTGCTGGAAGGACTCACGTGGCAGCTTCCATCTTTGGGGTCCAATGAGCCAATATTATTTACTAAATTGTGAAATAAAGTTGAATAATTTCTGCATGGACGCCTTTGCCATTCTTCCGTTAGGTGTCAAGAATACACTTTATCATATCATCATCATAGTATTCCTCGCATAGATATATTTGTAATGTAATTACATAATTATTTTTAAACATAACATTAAACATAATGATTTTTAACCCCAGTCAGCTGTCCAAATTTTGAAATTCTATTCACGGTCTTTCAGTGAAATAAACCTTAAGTTTTGCTCAAAGCATAGCTTTGAAAAAATAAAGAAATAGTGTCTCATTTGCTTAAACTTGATCACCTCACATTGTTGCAGAGATACCACGTTACAGATTCCCTTTCGTACCCATCGTTGCAAAGATGCCAAGGAAGAGATTCGCTTTCGTGACCATTCGCTGTGACGTGAAGAGACCACGTCACAGATTATCCTTTCGTGCTCATCGCTGCAAAGAATCCACGGCGAAGTTTCCTTTTCCGGGCCCGTTGTTGCTCCTTGGGGTAGTTGTTGAAGAGACAGATATTCCTTCGTACCTATTCCTGGAAAGATGCCACGGAAGCGATCATCTTTCGTGACCATCGCTGTGACGTGAAGAGACCACGTCACAGATTATCCTTTCGTGTTCATCGTTGCAAGGAAGGAAGTTTCCTTTTCGGGCCCGTTGTTGTTCCTTGGGGTTTTGTTGAAGAGACAGATATTCCCACGTTCCTATTCCTGGAAAGATGCCCGGAAGCGATTATTTTCGTGACCATCGCTGCGACGCGAAGAGACCACGTAACAGATTATTCTTTCGTGCTCATCGTTGCAAAGAAGCCACGACGAAGTTTCCTTTTCGGGACCGTTGTTGTTCCTGGGGTAGTTGTTGAAGATACTGATATTCCTTCGTGCCTACAGCTGCAAAGATGCCACGGTAGAGATTTCTTTTTGTGCCAATCGTTGCGAAGCGAAGAAACTACGTCTCAGATATCCTCTCGTGTCCATTGTTGAAAAGATGCCACGGAAGCGATTATCTTTCGTGACCATCGCTGCGACGCGAAGAGACCACGTCACAGATTATCCTTTCGTGCCCAACGCTGCAAAGATAACACGTCAGAGATTCAATATCGTGCCTATTGTTACAAAGATGCCAGAAAAGAGATTTTATTTATGAGAGATATTATTTATGTCACAGAAGAGATTCTCTGTCGTGGCTATCGTTGCAAAGCGAAGAGACCACGGCACAGATATCCTTTCGTGCCCACCGCTGCAAAGGTGTCACGGCAGAAATTCCCTTACGTGCCTTTTGTTGCAAAGATGCATTAAAATAGATATTATTTATGCCACGGAAGTTATTTTCCTTCGTGACCATCGTTGTGAAGCAAAGAGACTACGTCTCAGATATCCTTTCTACCATCGTGCCCACCGTTACAAAGATGCCAAGGCAGAGATTCCCTTTCGCGCCCATTGTTTTTCCTCGTCATGGAAATTTGAATGTCCCTATCATTACCAATTCATCATGCAATATACACGTGCCAATAAGAATATTAGAAAGTGTTATGTAATGGAAGTCGCTCCACGCATAATTCATTTTCCTTGTTTTATCTTTCTACGAAATTTAAAACAAAATCTCTTCTACAACCGATTTTATTTGTCTTACTTATTTTTTTCTTTTCTCAGCTTGACATTGACTGACATAATAAAAGAGAAACTGTCATACCTAATCCCAGTTCCTTTTCCGAGATTCTGTTGCACTTATCTCTTTCCAATAGAAGCGCGTGAGCAGTTCATCGCCCTTAGTCAACGTATGGATGCAATAGGATGAGCCGTTGATTTGAGCTCGCTGTGTGGCACGTGCCGAAATTGCATGAATGTTAGTTAGCATGCACAGATCTTTTCACGAGCCGCCATACAGTTTAAGTTGTAATTACTTTAATCCTTTTCGATTTTTCTCGTCATTATACAGCTGCATACTTAAGCGAATTATGTGCTTTTGGAATTAAATTTGAGAAACATCGATTAATCGTAAAGAAGAGATGTAAGTTGCGAACTGGGCTCGGGCTCTAATTCACGACTGTGTACAGGCTCGGGCTCGTGATAAATTTCCCCCTTATTGAACATACCCTTTATAAACAGATATAAAAAGTGATTCATGGAAGAAATAAACTAATTATTTTTATTTGATAAACTTAAATAAAAGAAGAATTAGAAAGTCTATTAAAAGTTTGTTATTATATTTGTCTTTATTTTGCACAAAAGGCAAAATTTATGATATTTTATCAATGAATTAATTGGCTTTTATTTATCAATTAGCTGAAATTTCGGGCTCGAGCTCCGACTTAAATAATATCTCTCGTGTTCAGGCGAGCTCAAATTAAAAGTCCTCGGGCTCGAGTTTTAAAAAGTGAGCCCAAAATCTCAGTAGTCTCCCATAATTTGTGTTTAAAAAAAGTCTTTTTTTTTTTTTTCAAAGCAATGACAGTGGCGTTGTGTTACAATTAGATGCCCAGGTACGCAGTTTTGACCCCAACTTTTTCTTCTAGATAGACACAAATTTTGCAAAATAAATTTTATGATCGACCGTTTGAAAACCCTTCACTTAAGCCCACCCCCTTGCACCGCGGGGTCTGTGAGGTCCTCCGCCACACCACTGAGCAATGAAGATAATATGACATGCTATGTTTTTTTGCTTCCTGTTATTTGAAAATGTGTTCACCAGAGCTGATTTATATTGAAATAATCTGCGTTTTTCTTTCTCACACGGTCAGATTTTTTTCCCAGTTCAACCTTTAAGGCATTACTGTCCTTTATCCCATTAAGCGCCAAAACTCCCGTTACGGGAACATCTATTATATCTTTTTTCTTAAAATATTTTAACGCAATTTACGAAATACACATTTCATATAAACATTTACACTACAGGGTGTGTTATATAGTGTAAATGTTTATATAAAATGTGTATTTCGTAAACTGCGTTAAAATTTTTAAGAAAAAAAATATATAATAGATGTTCCCGTAACGGGAGCTTTGGCGCTTAATGGGTTAAAAGAAGAAAAAGGTCAACGGTCCAGTGTTGCCAGACTGGAGGACCTCCCCCCTTCCCCCTCTCCACTCCCTGAAAAAAAAAGAGAGATTTATTGGTAGGTACGAAAAATTGGTGCAGCCATCTCTGAATCTCTGAGATAGCTTCTAAAAGTGGATGACTTTCATCCAAAAATTTAAAACTTCCCCCGAAATATTAAAAACTTATTTTAGATAATAAAATGAATATTTCAAAAAAAAGCGTGCTTTCTGACACCTAGTAATTTAACATTTTGAAGTTTATACTCTGAATGGCGGAAATATCTTAAAAGAACAATCGAATTATACAGCTGAAAAAGCGTAATACAGTGAAATTTGGATATTGTGGCGTTCTGGACTCGCCACAAGTGCTAAACAGGAAACACAAACAAAATTGAAGAGACTCGAGACAGGAGTTGAGGTTTTTGTTTAACGTTGATTATTAAAATACACATTTACAAACATTGGCTGCATTCTGCAGACTTAAATACAAGCATCAACTTCCGCTCTGGAATTCGGGAACTCTCGTCCCTCTGAGAGCCGATCTCTGTTCGACCTCCTCGAACAGTCTCCAAAACGACTCTGAGGCTCTCTCCTCCGATCTTCCTCCAAGCCCCCTGTGCGTTCGCACTCGTCGTGTGGGGTCGGTCGGCAAAATCAAAGGACCCCCTTTGCTCTTGGAATGTGCACTGGTCAAGTGTGCTTTCCGCATCGTGGGAAACACATCGAGTCCTTGGTACATTTCTGGGGGGAGTAGTAACTTGTCACAATATCTCGAAAACTTGATAGTTCAATGTGTTTTCCCTTACAAACTGATCCCTCTTTCATTTCACTACGTAATGTCGAAAATTCGATAGCTCGAAGTCAATTGCGATTGTGTGTGATTAAGGCAAACCTGCGCGAGGAGTATCTGCCTAAGATGAGGGATGCCTTGGTAGGAGGACTTTCTAAGGGGTTCTAACGCGTATTCACGTTACATCTGGAGAAAACCTACCAAAACTCCAGACCGTTAGATCGACAACCACGCGATGGGATCCGAACCCCGGACCTTCACACTTCGGCTGTCTACCATTTTCAGTGATATAACCACTGTGCCATGGTGAGGCGAGCTAGCTCGAAGTCGAAGGTACACCGAAAAAAATCGAAAATGTTCAGTTTTCGAGATTAGAAGGAGGAATAAAAGGGTGTCAGTTTGCAATGGAAGACATATTTATTCGAGGTATCAAAGTTCGAGGTTTCCCTATATGTGCAAGATAATAAGAGAAAAGAGTAAAAAGAAAAAGAAGAATGAATAGTTGAAACGAAATAACAAGATAATAAAAGAAAGGAATGCAAAGAAAAATGAATGAAAAATCTAATAATAAACCGTCAATATTCTTTAGACATTCTAAAATTGTCATTATATGAATATTTTCTGAGTTGAAATCACTAAGTATTTTGGTTGTTGACGTAAATGTATCCTGGTTTAAAGATCCCTACCCACCCACACACCCCCCAAAAAAAGAAAAGTTAAGAAAAACCTGAAGGGTAGAACTCCCCCTGAATCTGGGGGGGCAAAACCAACACCGACAAAACCCCCCAATATTGCAACTCTGAGCGGGATCATCATTTTCTTTCGTATGGCAATCCTCAAGCTAAACCGAGAAGCATGCGGATGTCAGACATCGAAGGGGCACCACTCGTCTTTACGGGTCAATGTAATGTCAACGTCTTTTTCTATTACAATATGAAGTAATTCAGCTTGTGCATCTGAACGTTCAGATATACTACTATGCACAAACTAGCATGTACAAGGTGCTGTCAAAAGTCGAGTCGAGTGGATCCTTTTAGGAGCTAGGAAAATTCCATTCCCCCCCGCCCACACACACACACAAACCATTCCAAAATACATAGATGTATTGATTTGGCCAAAAGAACATTTTGCTTTGTACAGGTCAAACGTCAAATAAGTTTTTTATACGAGTCTCACTCGAAAAAAGGAAGAAGAAGAAAATCTGTTTCGGCCACTGGTTGGTGCAAGAGCTTTACAAGAAAAAGAAGCAATTTCTTAAGACTTTCTTCCATTTTTTTCTGTCAGAGATTTGAAATCTTAATCTTGTATGGTGTAATTATCTTGGTAAAATCATACAAGACGGTGCCCCTCATGTAAACATGGCGATAGCCGCTGGAGCTTGGCGATCGCCAAGTGCGAGCGCTACAGACCTTGGCGCCAAGCTCCAGCCATGGCGCCAAGCCTCCCTGGCGACCGCCAAGCTCCAACGGCTATCGCCTTCTTGTGACGAATGAACACTAGTATATACCACTAAAATTTTTACAAAGAAACACAAATTCTAAGTAAATGACACTATATAAAGCAGTCAAATCCACAACAAAACATTAGAAAAAGTACAATTAAACAAGCACTTACTTCACTTTTCCCACCTCATTTTTTTACTGGAAGGACCCGGAACTTCCCTTTCCTCATCACTTTCTGATCGCTCGTCTACACTAAATTCTTCCTCTCCCTCACTTCCGCACGCGCTGGATTCGTCACTCTGGCTCTCATCCTCCCTCCGCACCATCCTCTGTTCGCGGAGCGTACAGTTTGCACACGCTTCTAATAAAGAGCTTCATAAGCTGTGTTTTCTTTCCCCTGTGCAGTCTTCTCCACATATACTCGGCAAGGTACGAATCAAAATGACCGGCCACCTTCCGATTGCCTAGAAAAGACTGCTTGACAGCGTTCCACGTACCCTCCACCGAATTCGTATGCGCCCCAGTTTCCTTGTCCTTGTAGGTCACTGAATGGTTTACCGAAAAGTGTATGAAACCTTCGTCACCTAGGGTTTCATATGCTTTCCAGCAATCAGAGATCACTACAGAACCCGGAAGAATACGACGCTTTATTACTTCCAGCAACACATCCTTACTTCTACTTTCAACCACCTCAAAAAAACACCTTGTACTCCCTCTTTCAACACCTCCAAACACCCACCTTCCTTTCACAGGCTTGCCCCTTTTATACTTCTGTCTTCCAAACTTACTCTCATCAATTTCGACCACCACACCATTTCCACCCACACTAACACTATCGAACACAATAGCATCCATACAGACCTCTCGGCAAAAACTCATCCAATCAGTCACAGTCTTGTTACTCACACCCCTTTCAACCTTAATCCAACTAGCCCTCATTTGCTGAATCCATGCACACGTTATTAATAGAACCTCAATCATACTCAATTTCGATCTCTCAAACTTCTTTTTATATGATGTGAATTATTGCCTTTCTTTCTGCAAACCCATACAAAACCATCCTTACTATCTTTCCTTTTGCTCAACCTCATATTCGAACCACATACGCATTGGCTATTAAGCCTACTTCCATACACCACTCAATTATCGCTTCCTCTCCTTTTCCTTTCAAAACATAAAAAAATTCCATATTTCACACATCCATACTAACGAAGAAATTCCCCGAGACGCTCACTAACTTACGTTAAAGGGTCCGTAAAACACAAGGAAAATCCAACACAAACTTATTCCACTCAGAATCAAAGAACACCAAATCTTCATGCAATTAACACTAAATGAAAATTCTATCCTTCAAATGCACCGCGTTTAATTATCAAAGTTGCCACTCAGATTCTGATTTAAAAAAAAAAAAAACGATTTTCCAGACCAAAATGTGATGAAAAATCCAGACGATTTTCAAGTTTATGACGTCAGCTTTACATATGTTCTCCAAGGGCGGAACCAGAAACTCTTTAGGAGGGGGGCGCAAATAGTGAATATTCATTTTATCTAGTATAAAGCCTGCTAAATATTGATAAAAGCCCCATTTATGTAGTGTAAAAACATTTTTCTCGGAGGGAGCGCGAGCCACTTTGCGAGACCCCAAAAAAAACATCAGTGGGTCCGGCCACCGCCTCAAGAGGGCCCCCTCGAAAATATGCTAACGCGGGCCCCTCTGCGAGACCCAAAAAAAAACATCAGTGGGTCCGGCCACCGCCTCAAGAGGGCCGCCTCGAAAATATGCTAACGCGGGCCCCTCTGCGAGACCCAAAAAAAACATCAGTGGGTCCGGCCACCGCCTCAAGAGGGCCCCCTCGAAAATATGCTAACGCGGGCCCCTCTGCGAGACCCAAAAAAAAACATCAGTGGGTCCGGCCACCGCCTCAAGAGGGCCCCCTCGAAAATATGCTAACGCGGGCCCCTCTGCGAGACCCAAAAAAAACATCAGTGGGTCCGGCCACCGCCTCAAGAGGGCCCCCTCGAAAATATGCTAACGCGGGCCCCTCTGCGAGACCCAAAAAAAACATCAGTGGGTCCGGCCACCGCCTCAAGAGGGCCCCCTCGAAAATATGCTAACGCGGGCCCCTCTGCGAGACCCAAAAAAAACATCAGTGGGTCCGGCCACCGCCTCAAAAGGGCCCCCTCGAAAATATGCTAACGCGGGCCCCTCTGCGAGACCCAAAAAAAAACATCAGTGGGTCCGGCCACCGCTTCAAAAGGGCCCCCTCGAAAATATGCTAACGCGGGCCCCTCTGCGAGACCCAAAAAAAACATCAGTGGGTCCGGCCACCGCCTCAAAAGGGCCCCCTCGAAAATATGCTAACGCGGGCCCCTCTGCGAGACCCAAAAAAAACATCAGTGGGTCCGGCCACCGCCTCAAAAGGGCCCCCTCGAAAATATGCTAACGCGGGCCCCTCTGCGAGACCCAAAAAAAACATCAGTGGGTCCGGCCACCGCTTCAAAAGGGCCGCCTCGAAAATATGCTAACGCGGGCCCCTCTGCGAGACCCAAAAAAAACATCAGTGGGTCCGGCCACCGCCTCAAGAGGGCCACCTCGAAAATATGCTAACGCGGGCCCCTCAGCGAGACCCAAAAAAAACATCAGTGGGTCCGGCCACCGCTTCAAAAGGGCCCCCTCGAAAATATGCTAACGCGGGCCCCTCTGCGAGACCCAAAAAAAACATCAGTGGGTCCGGCCACCGCTTCAAAAGGGCCCCCTCGAAAATACGCTAACGCGGGCCCCTCTGCGAGACCCAAAAAAAAACATCAGTGGGTCCGGCCACCGCTTCAAAAGGGCCCCCTCGAAAATATGCTAACGCGGGCCCCTCTGCGAGACCCCCAAAAAAAACATCAGTGGGTCCGGCCACCGCCTCAAAAGGGCCCCCTCGAAAATATGCTAACGCGGGCCCTCCGCGAGACCCCCAAAAAAAACATCAGTGGGTTCGGCCACCGCCTCAAGAGGGCCCCCTCGAAAATATGCTAACGCGGGCCCCTCTGCGAGACCCAAAAAAAAACATCAGTGGGTCCGGCCACCGCCTCAAGAGGGCCCCCTCGAAAATATGCTAACGCGGGCCCCTCTGCGAGACCCAAAAAAAAACAGTACAAGTTGAAGCAAATTAGAATAGTAGACGAAACAGGAAAAAACGAAAAATAACAATAACGCATGCGCAAAACGCAAATTAACAGCTTAGTGACGTCAAATTGAGCAAGCGAATTCGTTACATTCATCGATACATACATTCGAAAATATGCTAACGCGGGCCCCTCTGCGAGACCGAAAAAAAAAAACATTAGTACAAGTTGAAGCAAATTGGAATAGTAGACGAAAGAACAGGAAAAAACGAAAAATAACAATAACGCATGCGCAAAACGCAAATTAACAGATTAATGACGTCAAATTGAGCAGGCGAATTCGTTACATTCATCTGCTTACGTCACACATACACAGTAGCTAGATTAAAAAACAACTATTACGCATGCCCGAAAGTGCAAGAAATTTCGCATCTTTCAATAGTTCTAATGAGTTCTAAATTATCCAATTTACAATATTTGACGCATTATCATTCCTCCAAAAAAACGTCGCCAAGCTCTACACATTTCTTTATGGTTGCCAGTCAAACTACCATCGGCAGGGTACTTTACTACGTTGAACATCGCTCACGATGTCGCCAGAACCAAGGGGCACCGGATACGGAACATAGACCATTATCTTATCAATCAAATCATCATGTAATTATTTCTATCGCCAGTGAGCTTTTCCTTGAATTCATTTTTCCCCTCGGCTTACTGCAAGATTAACTTGGTGCTGCCATCTCTAGGATTATTTATAGACTACAACAACAAGAAAACTAAATGATTAAAAAAAAAAACAGTTATCGGTAGATAACGAAAAAAGTTGGTGCTGCCATCTCTTGTTTATTTGTAGACTACGACAGCAAGAAAAAGAATTCCCACTTTCTTTTACTGTTCCTCTCAGGAACGTTTGATGGCTTCATGCTTTTAGAATCAATCTTGCTATGCTGCCGCGTGCCGCTCAGAGGCGTAGCAATCAAATACGGGACGCCTCACCATGGCACAGTGGTTATGCCACGGAAAATGGTAGATTGCCGATGTGTCAAGGTCCCGGTTTCGGGTCCCATCGCGCGGCTGTCGATCTAACGGTATGGAGTTTTGGTAGGTTTTCTCCAGATGTAATGTGAATACGCGTTAGAACCCCTTAGAAAGTCCTCAAACTAAGCCCCCCCCCCCTTGGCAGATCGCCCTAGTGTAGCGTTGCCATAATCACACATACAGAACAACAAATACGAGACTTTCCCCCATGTACCCAGCTTTGGCCCTACCTCCCTCTTCTGGATGTCACAATAATGTATCTTAATCGTATTGTAGTTAATGCCTGGCCGTTGGGACCCCTTAAGCTTAGAGACCCCGTGGCCCTCCGCTACGCCACTGCTACTGTTGTAAAGCAGTAGCCTATTCTGAAAATATTTTGAGGTACATTGCAGAGGGACGGATCCAGAAAATGAAAAATCATTATTTAAGAGTAGTATTTTGCTTTATCGTACAGTTCGTTTTAGTGAAACTCAAATAAACTCCTTTTTAAATTAGCCCCTACCCAAAAAAATATTTGCTATTTGTGCCAGTCTTTTCTATGGAGAAATTTGCCTTTACAAGTTCAAAATTATAGAACGAACATTTGATACACTGAACTATAATACCCGTACGGTAATACCCGGAACTTACGTATAGATGGGACCTAGCGATAATCGCGTAGGTCGGTGTTTAATTTCGCAGGTAGATATGCAGAGCCCGACTAAGACATTCGGAGGCCCTAAGCCAAGCACTCTTTGGGGAGATCCTATGCGGTCATACCATGTTGATACATATTGTCACAAGGTACAAATTTTTGTTGTAAATAAGGAGGGGGCACTTTATTCAACAAATTTTTAACTTAAAGTCCATAAAAGTCTAATATTCAGAAGTTTTGCTTCAGGTAAGGTCCCTCCCTGAATGCTCCATTGTAGAATGCTTTGGACCTTAACATGACATTTCTTCCATCCCTGAATACAGTGTAAAACAATCACTTAATCACAGCGGGCATCGATTTATTTATTGTCAATCATGTTTTTGTGCTAATTTTTTTAAGAGGTCAAAACTATTTTAATCATTTTAGGGGCCCTAGGACAAGACCTAGTTCGCCTGTGCCAGGGCCTGTAGATATGGACATACAAATTATGTTTATTTGGGGTTTGAGGCTAAAGAAATCAATAATGTAGGGGGTGGCGGACGTTTATTAAAATCTTAATTAATAATGCATAACAATTTTTTTTATTAAAATAGCAAATTAAAGCTAATCGGAGAATAAATAACGATGAATTCACAAGGTTTGAAAATCACGTAACTCGGGTAGCATCAGTCGAAGTATAACAGTATTTCAGCCATCCCCCCCCCCCACCTTATCATGGGCCCAACCAATAGGAGGTAGAGGAGGGTGGGGGCAACTGCCCCTTCTAAAATGAAGCAAGCACAGGACATATAGGTACTGTGCTTGCTTGATTATGATGGTTACCTCGACCTCCTTATGGCAACCTCCAAAGTTAATAATTACGTGTGTGTTTAATCTCTATTAACGTACAATATTTTTCTAATCCAATCAAAAAAACATTAGTTATAATGAATTTTTTTTTTTTTTTTTTTTTTTTTTTTTTTTTTTTAGTATGTTCCTCCAATTGTATTCAAGAAATTTTTGTATCGTAATGGAATGCATTTTCTTTCGTACTTTGACTAGAGGGAAATTTTAGTTAAAATTTTATTACCAACAATATACATAAAGTTAAATATTAAAAGGGCGATAATGTGAAACCTCCCAAGTTATACATAACTTGGACCCTCCCTAAATTGGACGCTTTTCTGAGGAACGGAATGTGACCATAATATTGTATACTTCAGCAAGTTAGACAGTTTTTGAGGGAACCGCAAGTGTCCAACTTTCGGAGGTTCCACTATAAGTTTTTTTCATTATAAAATTACAAATAATAATAATAATGATTAAACACGTTGTTTCTTTGCTTATTGATATACACATGCCATTTGCACTTGAATATTTTTTATTCTCCATATTACCAATTTTTTCGTAAGAATTTAAATTAGCGCGTTATAAATCAGATGATTATAAAAAGCGATTATTGCTTTTAAAATTCCTTGAATAAACAATTCGGTGAGGGGTGGGGGGGAGGGTGAAAGAAACACTTTCATATTTTAAGTATGCAGTAATGTGCTATTTATTAAAAGTGTATCATAATCCATGAGCTGTTTTTTTTCCCTTATTTGTTGTTTTTCAGTGTTGCGCTGTGATAGAAAGTGAGCCTACATGAAAGTGTCGTTCCTACAGAAGCGATCGAAAGCAAAACTGTCTGAAGGCTTTTGGGGATTGAAATTTGAAAATTAATAAAATAAGTCTACTTACTAACGGAAGTAAAAGAAAACGGCCTGTTGAATTTGGTTGTTAGATGTCCGTTATCAGGGTGATTCCCTGAAATTAGGGACACCAATGGCCAAAAAAAAAAAAAAAAAAAAAAATCTTGTAAAAAAATAATACTTTAGTCCCCTATGAAGTAAAAATATGTGAATTTCTATAAAATGATGCTAAAAAAGTTAACGACACCTTTTTAAAAGTTTTATACACAATGTTTGGCAACATTACTGTTTTTACATGAGTTCTTGACTTAAAGAGGTGTAGGAAGTTCACCTGGTTTTATAAAAGAAATCAACAACAATGAATGAAATCTTATTTTTTATTGAAATTTAGTTTATATATGAAAATATTAGATCAATGCAGAAACCTTTAACTGCAATATTTATCTCAAAAACAATTTTTGTAAATTAGGCCTATTAATGTAACATCAGTCACAAAATTCTATAAAAGTTTTTCTTGCTTAAATAAAATTAGTCCCAAAAATATAAAAAGTCATTTTCTCTTCCTTTATGAAAATATCTTTAATGTTAGTCTTTTGAATATTTAATATTAGTTCAATTTATGAGTTTTAAACTTATAAAAATATGTAACATCAGTCACATTTCTGTTTTTTAATTAGATACCTACATAAAAATAGTGAGAAAATGGCATTCACTACTGCAGAAAGACAGAAAAGGAGGAGAGATAAATTAAAGAATGAAGGGAAATATGAAGCTTATAAAAGAAAAACAAAGCAGAAGCAATAAAGAGCCAAAATAAAAAGGAAATGACCTAGCTAAATTACTTTAATCAATTGAGAATACCCTTTTGTAACATTTTCTCTAATTTCAAGATAAATTAATCATTTTACCTTCTTCTGAATTGATTGAGGTAATTTACCTGGGGCATTTCTTCTTTTATTTTGGCTGAATATTGCTTCTGCTTTGTGTTTTTATGATCTGCATGTTTGCCTTCATTCTTTAATTTATCTCATCACCTCTCTCTTTCAGCAGCAGTCAATGCCATTTTCCCAATATTTTTAAGTAGCTTTCTAATTGAAAAATAGAAATGTGCCTAATGTTACACATATTTTATAATACATATTTACACAGTTTTTATAAATTTAAAATTAACAAATGGAACTAATATAAAATATTTAAGAGACTAATATTAAAAATATTTACATAAAGGATGAGAATACGACTTTTTATGTTATTAGGAGTGATGCGGGACGTAGCCAAAGGGGGGTGGGGGTTAAGCGGGTCATAACCCCCCCCATGAGGAATTTTTTGCCATACAAAATGTATATTCTTTACTGCATATCACACACACGTATACATATATATGAGTTGTTGTAGTCGTACCCCCCACCCATGAAAAATTTCTGGCTACGTCCCTGGAGTGATGTTACATTAATGTTAGGGCTAATTTATAAAAATTGTTCTCAAGGCAAATATTGCAGTTTAAGGTTTCTGCGCTTGTCTAATCTTCTCATAAATAACGAAATTTCAATAAAAATAAGATTTTATACATACCCATTGATTTCTTTTAGAAAACAAGATGAACTTTTTACACCTCTAAAGACAAAAATATGTGCAAAAATATTTTGCCAACTTAGCATAATTTTATAGAAATTCACAAACGTTTACTTTATAGGAGAAAAAATTATTATTCTTTATAAGAATAGTTTTTTTTTTTTTTTCACTGGTGTCCCTTTCATGGAATCACCCTTTAGTGAAATACACTACCCACATTATTTTTTTTTAATTTTATTAATGTACAATAAGCATTACTATAATGTATTTATTATGATTAAACTAGATTAATTCAATTTCAAAAAGTAAATTTGGCAGTTTTCTTTTAAAGAAGAAATAATATATTTTTATAACAATGTAACGTCAGTCACAAAATATATTTAACATCAGTCACAGGAATAAAATATTTTCAACATTATTTTTTTTTTAATTTTTTAAATAAAAGAAAATGTTTTCATGATTGAAATCCATACTTAACTAGAAAAAAAATTATTTTACTTCTCATACTATTAGCTCTAAGAGGATTTGAATTTATATAAAATTCATTTTTCTTAATGTCACTTGTGTGTAACATAAGTCAAGGTTTTTGATTTCCCTTAATTTAAAAAAAAAAAAAAAAAAAAAAAAAAAAAAGAAAGAAAAAGACGTATTATATTGAAAATGGATGACAGTATTGTACTTATTTATGATACTTTTGATCAATTTGAATACAAAAAATATACATATTTCAAGCCACTGGGGAGTTTAAAAGGTTACAAATGTAGTCAAATTGTAATGTCAGTCACCATGGAATGACCCATCAGAGGTTTTAGCAGTGTATTCAAATTGGAGGTTTTTCAAAGCATTAGCGCGCACAAAAGTTTAAATAAATTTACTTCTTGAAAATAAACTCTGATGACGTCATATATGTCTGCCTATAGTGTTGAAGTCAAATCTTCAGTTGTTTGGCTTTTTATCTAAGAGGTTTTGATACCCCCTTCCCCACCATAGAAAAAAAAAAGCTTTCTGGGTTCGCCACTGTTTTAAAGCCTAATAAAAACGCTAGTTGCGAGAGCTGGCCGCTATTAAAGGCTTTCAATGAGTCACGGGCGTATCCAATGGGACACACAGGGGGAGGGGGGCAGCTGCCCTACCTAAAACGAAGCAAGTAGCAAGGGCGGTTCTAGAGTTGCAGTGTGAAAGGGGTAATGATATTTTATAATATTAAATAAACTCAGGGCCTCAGAGAAAGAGTGACTACCGGGGGGCGCACAGAGGAAAGGGAACCCGTTTAACTGCACAATACACTTCATATATGTGAATAAAATATTTAATTAATCATCAAATGTATAATAAATGTTTAATTATTCATGTAATTAATGAAGTATGTAAATATCGAAAATAATAACCTTGCATCTTTCCCCCATAGATCAAAATTATTGTTATATTTGAAGAGTTCCTATATTTCGCCAGTAAATAGTGTTATTTGTTTATTTCACCCCAGTGAATTCCCCATGAAGAATTATTTTTCACTTTCGTTTTCAAAATCCTGGGAGGGGTAATTACCCCCATCCCCCCCCGTAAAACCGCCAATGTCAAGTAGTTAATAAATGCGTCTGTGTGGGGGGAGAATTGGACTCCAATGTCTTCTTCATAGTCCTGCTCCCTTTTCCCCCAGCATAAATCCTGTCTACACCATAGAGCAGGTGTCCTCAATTTAGAGGTTTTTAAAGCCCACTTCTTGTACAAATGAAAAATTTGAACAATGTTGAAACTCAAAGAAGCATCCCACATGTTCAAGAAGGTCTTAAAATTAATAGCACTTAGTGCTGAAAGGAAAACACAGTTAATGCGGGTTTATCGTAATATAAAACAATACTGTTACGCACATATAGGTTTCACAGTATTTATGTCGTAAACTATGAAAGTGGTAGTACAATTTAGCGAGTTTTGATGCGTGCACATTGTTTGGAGTTTTATTTTTAGTAGTAAAATCATTTCATTTCTTTCTTCTCTTTTTTTCCCCTTACGAGATGTTGTGCCAAGAAGATTAAACGGGGTGGCCGACGTATTAAGTAGAACCACGTGCTACGAAACATGTCATCCATGATTCGCCTGATGGATCTGGGATCCTCTCCTGTCATTCCCCAGTCGCATCAGACGAGGAATTTTGACGAATGCATTTCGATGCACAAAGCGACATCGGTGAGTCCCGGAAAGAAGCTGGGGAAAAGCCTCCAAGGCCATCAGAATATAGAACAAAAATGGTGTTGCTGACGACTATATCATTCTTTGGGCATCGATGCTTCTTTCAACATTTTCCAGCCAAGTTGAAAAATGCTTGAGATCTCGGTTAGTCTGTTCGTCCGTCTGCCTGTCTAGAGATCACCTATATAATTTAGTGGTTCCCAAACGTTTGAAGATTACGACCCACTCTATTTTAGAAATCGAATCTTCAGCGAACCCGTTTCATCCTCAGATATTTCACTAGAAAATTGTGGAAATATACGAGTATTCGCAGGGCCGAGCGCAATTGGGGAGCGGGGACATTAAAACTCACCCTTATTCCTCCAAATACCGTTTTTACTCGCGTAATAGTCGCACTTTTTTTGCCAATTTTTCATGGTGCAAGTCTAGGTGCGACTATTATGCGAGGAAAATCTACTACATTATATTGTAACTCTAAAGCTTATTTTTTTTTTCCTCCTAACGGGGGTTCGACTATTATGCGAGAGCGATTATTGCGTGAGTAAACACGGTAAGTCTCAGAGGTAAATCATAATATACACAAAATTAAAAAAATGGAACACATCACTTAGAATTTTTCATTAATTGATGTATTCATTCATTTAAACTCTAAAAAAATACATACACGTGTTAGATTGTTTCGCAAATTCAAGCATTTATTGGGCATATTTTAACTCATACTTTTCATTGAAAGTTTGGTCAGTCTGCTTAATTAGACATAATTTATTGAAACTTAAACTGAAAAGTAATTTTTTTTTCCTGTCTGTGCGCTGTGGTAATAAATATGTCGTTGTACACAATAATAAAGAAATAAAGGCTTGCCTGAAATAAGGATTTTTTATTATGTTTTAATTTACATAAGTAGCTTTAAAAATTCAATTTGTTATACCTATATACATATATACATATATGTGTGTGTGTGTTGATTCTCGATACAGTTAAATCTCGATATCTGGACTTCGTTTATCTCGAAGTTTTTTAAAGTCCCAAAGTGACGTATTATGTAATTCAGTAAAAAATTTTCTCACTATCTCGAAGAAAAAAATCTGTCAAGCCGCTTATCTCGAATTTTACAGTTACTAGAAATTTGCAAGCCTTGTTAACGTGGCTGAAGATATCTTTAATGTAATGCTTGGTACAAAATTAATGATAAGGATAATATGAAATCAAAATTTTAAAAAAAAGTAAGCGTGAAAAAATATCTAAATCCAATCCTAAATAAAACCCGTCAATTATTGTTTTGATTCTGTATATTATCTATTCATTCTCCTTCTCTAACATTATTCCTAAAGATCAAATTATCCATTTGTCATCAGAAAAGTAAAAATATTTTGTTTATAGTTTGATTAGATGGTATATTTTCAACGCACGGTTAAAATATGCCCCTGAATAAGATATAATGTGTGATTTTCGATGCCTCCAATTAGAATAATTTTGCCGGTCCCCCCGACTTCGGGATATCGAGAGCCGACTGTATATATATATATATATATATATACAATAAAGCTCACGTTTCTCATTTATATGACTTTTACATTTATACGTCGCTTTCATGAAGTCCCGATTCATTCCTTTTCTTTTTAATGCAAAAATGCTTCTTTTATATGATGCACAATGGCACAATTTCGGTTATGCGTCGTTTTTCACATTAATAAATTCTGAAAATTTTGTCTCATTCATTATTTTCCTATTTAGAGATAAACTTTTCCTAGAAAGAACGTCTTAAAAGGATCTAAGGAGGAATGCACCTTTTACCATTTCATGAACTTGAATCGGTAATATTGTATCTGATAATTAAAGATAATCAGACGACTATGAAAGATTTTTTTAAATTCAATGTCTACATGAATGATATCACATTTAGTATGCAATGTGTATTATATTTATACTAAAGATATTCAGCATTTTAAGATACATTAACAATAAATTTATGATTTGTTTCACCTTCATAAGTGTTTGTTTTTCAATTCAAGTTAATGTTTCACTGTACTTGTACCTGGAAAAAAAAACTTAAAATTTTTATATTTATACAAATTTACATTAGTAGTGTTAAACCTGTAATGTAATGTAAGTTGTTTATTAATGTTTCGATCATGCGTCTTTTTATTTAAACGTCGTTTCAGATCGGTCCCTTGAAAGACGTATAAATGGTGATGCTTTACCGTATATATATGCAGGGCATTCCATAACTGTTGGTGCAAAATTTATGGGGAGGTAAGGCACATAATAAGGAATAAGAATCACATAGCAATGTGGGGTCGGAAACGTCGTATTCATGTAGCTGTTAATCACTTTGGAGCAACTGCTGAAATAATAGGGAACATTTCGGCCACTGTTCGTCGAAAACTGTTATATCTCCGGAAAACACGTGATTAAAATTGACAATTTCAATTTCATTTTACGGAAATTTTTGGGGACAAATCCATTGTTTATGGAACTTGGTTAAGAAATCAAATAAACACTTCGACACTTAACCAAAGTAAGTGATTATTATAAGGTAAGTGAAAACGGCGTTTTTGACCCCAATACTGTTGTGTGATTCAGATTCCTATATCTACGTTCTCTCTCCCCTTACATTTCATACAAATAGTTATGGGACATCCTGTATATATTATTGTCAAAGTAATAAATCTGTCTGTTATTGATAATCGCCGGTTATTATCACATTTTTTGGAAATATGGTTATTATTATTAATAATAATAACCATAATAACCAGCCAGGGGCGTAGCCAGAAATTTTTCATGGGGGGAGGTTACGACTACAACAACTCATATATATGTATACGTGTGTGTGATAATGTAGTGAAGAATATACATTTTGTATGGCAAAAAATTCCTCAAGGGGGGGGGGGTTATGACCCCCTAACCCCCCCCCCTTGGCTACGCCCCTGTAACCAGCCCATAAGCTAAATGCGCTGAAAATTATTGCATTGACCAAACTTTATTGAAATACATGAATTATTAATAACATGGGTAAATGTGATTAATTCTGGCAAATTAGTCACTTTAACTGGATTAGTTGGTTATTATTAACAATCGGCACGCGATTATTAATCATTGGCATAACATATATACAAACAAGTTGGGGGTTACCCTTACCAAACCGGCATATCTTGACCAAAAATGAATTTTGAGCCCAATAAAAGGCGAAAGAGAAGGACAGAATTTTCCCTCCTCTGTCCTTATCAGAGGAAATCCCCCTTGATGAGGTCTAAAGAGATAAACTAAAGATATTTTCATAGCGGTTTCCTTACTTTTCTTTTTATGAAAAGCGACTCGCATGATGCCACTAGCGGATCTGAAATCACGAACTACATTATTCTTTTTCTATTTTCTATGTGATGCATTTTTTTTCTTCCTCTCAAGCGGAGATGTTATCTTTAATAGCAGCGCATTCGGACCACAAGTAAAGTTTTTTTTTTTTTTTTCTTTTCTTTCTTGCTGCTTCTCGTTTACAAGACACATTTTTATAAAAATTTATATCATGGCGCGTAAAGAATCACAGCTAAATTAAGAATTACAGTTGGAAAAGGAAGGAAGGGGTAAAGGGAGAGGAAGGGGTGATCATGATGAGAGCTCAAGCAAATTTAGTTAATTAAGAGGAGGTGTCAATCTCCTTTTAACTCTTCGTATGGCTTTTGTTTGGTTGGACGTTGGGAAGGGGGGATGGCTGTGGTGGTACCGCTCAGCCAGCTGTGCCCAAACATGTTCTTCAGCTCTGTGACACGCAATGGGCGATTCGATCGACCAACATGTTGCTGGTAGTTAAATCGAGGGATGGCAACGGCTGCGCTTTTTCGGCATTGGGCGGTCTATCTAGTTTTCCTTCTTTATCGATGTATGTTTTCATAGCATTCTCCAGTTCTCAGCAGATTCCACTAATGATGATTCGGACATCTATTTCACAAACAATGGATAATTTTTACGGGAAATTATGTACTAGTGTTTTATTGAAATCAAATTTATTATTCGTGCATCAAAATTGTCCAAATGTCCGAGTTTGTGTCCTCGCGGCAAGGACAGCGCGCGTTAAAGGGTCAAGAATTTTTTCTGAAAGTTGCATTAGACATATTCAGGTTTACTCTTAGCATAAGCGCACAATGTAATTGGCGAGGAAGCACTCTTTAACCCTTTGAGGCGTAACCCTTTCCCAATGCTGAAAAAAGGGCAGCCGTTGCCATCGCTCTACTTAACTACCAGCAAGATGGCGGACGATCGAAACGTTCATCGCGTGCCACAGATCTAGAGACCCTTTTTTGACGACAGCTGGCTGTGCGTCAAAAAAGGGTCTCTAGATCTGCGGCACGCGATGAACGTTTCGATCGTCCGCCATCTTGCTGGTAGTTAAGTCGAGCGATGACAACGGCTGCCCTTTTTTCAGCATTGGGCAATCTATCTAGCTGTTCTCGCATTCCTCCATTTTTCAGCAGATGTCAGTGCTGTTAAAAAATAATCGTGACCATTTTTTGACGGGAAATGACGTGCTAAAAAGTAAAGGATTCTCGTGGACCTATGTCACCCGCAACTATTTTTATAGAAATCAAATCTATTCTTCGTGATTGGCAACAGTCAAAACTTCAGAGTTTGGTGTTCCCAAAGTGGGAACAGTGCGCGATAAAGGGTTAAAGATGTTAAAAAGTCCTGTGGCGCCTATCTCTTTTCAAAGGGAACAGCCATATAACGGACAGTGAGTTCTGAAATCAAGTTTGTTACCGTTGTAAGTCAACAGAATATTGAGAAAATTTTTAACGTACGGGAAAAGAGAAAAATCCAGAAAGAAAGGAAAAAAATATTGTTTAAGAGTAACATTTTGGTCAAATAAGCTCCTTTTTAAATTAGGCCCTCCCAGAAAATACTTGCTTAACCGACTCTGGGAGGAAAAGCAGGAGAAAATATATCATGCAAAGAAACAAAAATTCTTCGATTTACTTTTCCGTTTCTATCGACAACTCTTCTTTTTCATCATTTCTTTTTCTCTCTCTTATAGAGTGCTGTAGACCACCAGAGAGGTGCAACCCGGTCTGTTTGTATACACGACGTCTCTGCGAACTCGGTCGCCGTAAATCAGCGAACTCTTTTCCGAGTATTCATTCCGGGGTCTTTATTTGCGGGTTTTTACGGCTCGCCCCGTCCGTCAGCGCCTCGTTTCCAGGGCTCACCTGCGGGGCGAAGGGGAAGCTCTCGGGCCAAACATCGCAGACTGTGTCGTAGAGGGAACTTACTACTATACGGTTTACATGATTTTTTATCTACGCTTTTCCAACAAAGTTTTAAAAAATGTTTATGGTTTCGGTCTGTCTGCTTGTGTTTCCAGCTACAGTCGAACGAGCTCGGTGGAATATCTGTTAAAGAAATATCCCGCTTATTGTAATACATTTTCAATGCCCCAAACCGTAATAATTAGCCAACGTGATCTCGTATAAAGGAATATACCGCTTATTGAAATACATTTTCGCGGCAAATTGGCTATTCCGTTAATCGGGT
Source organism: Cheiracanthium punctorium (assembly GCA_038373885.1). Taxonomy (NCBI): domain Eukaryota; kingdom Metazoa; phylum Arthropoda; class Arachnida; order Araneae; family Cheiracanthiidae; genus Cheiracanthium; species Cheiracanthium punctorium. Next base: position 252,263 of record JAWZYV010008448.1, read on the forward strand.
TCGACTGTAGTTATGGTGAACGTCCGAATGAATTCTGTTACAGATTATTATTATGCGAATAAATACAGTAATCGGTTAATGAATGACTGACTATTGTCTATTTTTACAGTTTGAATACTATTCGAGACACCTATTCAATTTATTTTTTTAATCCAATGGCTTTGGCCACAACAGGCCGGAATTGTTGGCCTCTTTATCATGGGGGCACCTAGTAGGTGGACCAACGTCGCTCTCTATGGAGGAACGCACAACGAGAACCACGCACAGTCGGGGATCGAACCCTGACCACCGGGAGTTGAACCCGAAACTGTGTACGGTGCTTTATCCAACCATACAACACTATTCAAATACAATTCAACAATTTTGCTCCTATACTAGTCGACATTTTTATTCTAATACTATTCGACAATTTCGTTTGAATACTAATTCTCGATTTTGATTGTCCTAGGCACCAAGGCTAGGCATGTCAAATGCAGCTCAGCCACATGTGCGCTAAGCGTTCGAAACAGTGAACCAGGTTTCACTGAAAAATAAATAAGATCAAACCAGTTTTTTTTTTTTTTTTTTTTTTTTTTTTTTTTTAAGTATTGTGATTTTTTTTTTTAATACAAAAATTTTTCATACTCTGAATGACCCTCCTCACCTTCCCAATAGAAGCACTTGTATGTGCGCCCTTGTATAAGCCATTTCAAAATTTAAAAAGCCATCGGAAAAATAACATTAATTGGTGTATATTTTTTTTCTATCGTATGAGATGTATAAATATTATGTTTTTATAATATTGCATCACATATCGCATTACTCTTTTCAAAGTAGCGAATATTCCTAAGTGGCTCCTTCCAGAAAAATTGTTTTAGTAATCCAATCCAAGTGGTCGTTCTTTCCCTATTTATAGAAGTTGGAATTCTGTGATTCTACACAAACGTATAGAAAATTCATTAAAACGTATATAAAACAAGCCGTAACCCACATGATGTCAATTAAGTCTTAGTTTATTAGGAATGTCATTAATTTATTTTTCATTTATTTATTTGAGAAAGAAAAGAATCTTCTACACATCTGCCCTTTTATTCTACCAATTTGAACTCAGCTTTTAACTGAATGCTAAGTGAAAATATAAGTGTTTGTATTGCGGTGGAGGGGGGGGGGGGGGGCATTCAAAATGTGAAACATTTTAGTGTAAAAATTATACAAAAAATTATCAAGTACTTAAAAAAATTTCACTTCACCAAAAGCTAGGGGGCAATGGGGCTACTGTGCATACTGTGTACTTACAAATCAGGCCACTGTCCTAGGGAAAATTATCTGGATGTCAACTTTTAATTGAGATAAATACAAAATACGTAAATGTACCTCTGTTTTCACCCTTTCGGATACCCACTCCTTCCTTACATTTTTTTTTTTCACCCACCCCCTTTCATCTAAAATATAACCCACTTCAATATTGTGCGCTTTTTTTCCTCCCACCAAATTTTTCTAGTGCAAATTGTTGGAAATTTCTTATTTCAATGGCACTGATTTATTAGAGCGAAACCTCCGTAAGTTGAACAGCATTGGCTCCCCCCAAAACTGTCCAACTTATAGAGATATTATATTTATATACTATGGGCACGGTCTGGGTCTGTTCCCGTGAAAAGTTTCCTACTTAGGGAGGTTCCAAGTTATGGGGGTGTCCAACTTGGGAGGCTCCACTGTATAATTATTATTAAAAATGTAAATAAAATCGAAAATGTTAGAAGGGGAAACTGCTAAAGTAAGGCCCAGTCCCCTCAGCCCTCTCCCACCAACGCCACTCTTTAGGGGGCGTTGCTCCCACCCCCACCCCCCTCTAATTGCATACATGTAATATACTTCTGTTTCTAATAATGGCCCTGCTCGAAATTGTTTCGGACAATACACCGCATACAGAATAGCCTGCTCCTTGGACAGTTTGTTTGTGCCACGTGTAAAATGGGTCGACTTTACAAGATGAAAGGCATACACAATGGGTCAGTATAGCTTATTTTTTTTTTTATGTATCTTTCCGAACGGGATTTCAAAAACCCTTTCCCGGAATGGCGACGGGTCAAGACGACGATTTCAATCTTTCGGTTTTTTTCTTTCATCCATTCCCAACAATTCTTCAAGCACACGGTCGATGCTCTGGTCATAATACCGACAAAGGGGATGTAACAAAACAGTGTCCTTGAGGACTTCTCGTAATTCAATTTCTGCAGTTACGCAAAAGGCGTAAAAAGGGGGATTAAGGGGAGAATAATGCGACATCATTTATACCAATTATTAGAAGTCATTTGTAACAATTAGAGGAATTATTGATTCTCTGCCAGAGATCAATAGGTAAAGCGGTGAGTTGAGAGAGGATTGTGACTTGCTGAGAGTTATTCAAAGGAAAGGGGTGCGAGGAAAATTACAATACCCAACAATGGGAGTGGGATGGGTTTGATTGTATTCCCTGCCTGTTCCTTTTGGAGCAAGACTCCAAAGAAAGAGACAAGCCGCCCAGAGAATTGAAATCCAGGGGTACGATGGTGCGTGCTTTGCTGCCGGGCCCTGCAGTGTTTTCCAACCTTTTTACATCTGCAGCCCGGCAAAAACCGGAAAAATATTTCGCGAACAAGCGTCGTACAGAAAATAATAAATACACGGGGGGAAGGGGAGTGGTTCCGTTAAAATTAACAAAATTTTGTGTTGATTTAACAAAAATTTAGTTGGCGCTATTTCAACCCAATAATTTTGTTGGTTTTAATAATTTTTTGTTAAATTTACAAAATATTTCGTTGAATTAACAAAAATTTTATCAATTCAACAATTAAAAAAAAAAAAGAGCCAATCAAAATTTAGTTGAATCAGCAAAACATTTTTTCAGTGCATTCAATAAGCATGCATCTACTTACCTATAACATCTCTATAAAAAACACACATAAGATGTTATAGGTAAGTAGATGCATGCTTATTGAAAAGTTTTTTATTTATTTAAGCATGCAATTTATTTATAAAAGCAAGTGTTTTACTAATATAACTTTAAGTTAGATAATTTTTATATTTACCTAGATAATCTAATTTTTATCATGACTATACAAGGTGTCCCGAAAACATTGGCTTCGACTTTCTTCCTTAAAATTGATGAGACATATACAATAAATTACAAAGTTAGTAGAAAAAGGTACAGACTTACGGTATCGATTTAAATTTTAAATTTTTTTAAATTTAAAAAAAATAAAATTTTCAAAGAGATTAGACAGAAAATTGAAATTTCTAAACGGGCCTCGTAGATATTCCTAGTTAGTAAAATGTGCCCAATACATTAATTAGATTATGTACAAAACTTTAGCTTTTCATCACAAAAAGGCTTAGAGATATGAAAATAATGTATATATTGACTGGAACACATTTTACGACCGTGTTTGTTCGCGTAATAGTCACACATTATTTTGTCAATTTTTCATGGTGAAAGTCTAGGAGCGACTACTATTATGCGGGAGAATCCTACAATATATTTTACACTCTCATGCTGAAACATTACGGGTTATATAATAAAATAAATTTACTAAATGTTTCCAGTTTATCTGCCGTATATTCACTAATCTTTTCTTCAGTTGTACACAAAAAAGAGGCATGTTCCTTTTGATCGTAATATTTTTATAGACATAAATGAATGTCAAATACGTGGCTACGACTTTTATGCGGGGAAACGTTTTGACGAATTTTCCTGCTTCAAAACGGGGGTGCGATTATTACGCAAGGGCGACTGTTACGCGCGTAAACACGGTAATTACGATTTTCTTTTTTTTTTTTTTTTTTGGTACGAGGGAAGTATAAATTTTTGAGTTTTGTATTTATCTGAAAATTTTAGTCAATACCATACATAAAATTTTGTACCTTTTTTTATGTTAACTTTGTAATTTATTAAGTATATATGATATTTAAGGAATAAAAGCCTACGTCAGTGTTTGGGGGACAACCTGTATAGGGATTTCGCGAGACGAGACAAAGCTTTACAACGGAAAAAAGAGACATGGTCAATTTTTTCGACTCGCGTCCATCCTTGCCTCACTTTTTAAGGATGCTCTCCTAAGCGATTGCATTTTATTTATTAAGGCAAATATGCACAAGGGGTAGCTGCCTAGAATAGGGAGGATTGCCTTGGTCAGAGTACTTTCTAAGGGGTTCTAGTTCCGACGCGTATTCACGTAACATCTGGAGAAAACCGACCAAAACTCCAGACCGTTTGATCGGCAGATGCTCTAAGTCAGTGGTTTCCAACTCGGGGTCCACGAGCAAGTTCTATAAGTGGTCCGCGAAAAGAGTGGGTGTTTAAAAAAGAATTGTGTTTTCACAATTTGAGGTAAAAAGCGTTAATTGTTTACGGTGGATTTTAGAGAATAATTTAAAAAATGTTTCATAATCCTTGCAAAATAGGGAAAATACGGGAGGACACGATATTAATTACATTTAGATAAAATATTGTAGCACCTCAGAGAAGCGCTTGTCTTTGGCTATAATTGTATATGTAAACAGGGCTGATTAACTCTTTAACGCGCAGTGTTCCCGCTCTGGGAACACCAAACTCTGACGTTTTGACTGTTGCCAGTCACGAAGAATATATTTGATTTCTATAAAAATAGTTAAGGGTGACATAGCTCCACGAGAATCCTTTACTTTTTAGCATGTCATTTCCCGTAAAAAAAATTGTCACGATTCTTTTTAATAGCACTAATATCTGCTGAAAAATGGAAGAATGCGAGAACAGCTGGATAGATTGCCAAGGGTGCTGTGCCGCACAGCCAGCTGCGTCAAAAAAGGGTCCCTAGATCTGTGGCACGCGATGAACGTTTCGATCGTCCGCCATCTTGCTGGTAGTTAAGTCGAGCGATGGCAACGGCTGCCCTTTTTTCAGCATTGGGAAAGGGTTGCGCCTCAAAGGGTTAACTATTATCAGCCTCATTGAGTGAGCGAAAATGACATTCTCTTCGGTTTTTTGAATTTTTCATTTTATCATATTACATATTGCGCAAAAGTTTTGTAGGTTTTTTTTTCTTTAATTTTATCCCCCCCCCCCGCCCCCCAACCGGAAAGAATTCTTTTAAGTGGTCCGTGGGTATAATGGAAGCGGAAAAGTGGTCCGCGTGTGAAGTTAAGATGATAACCACTGCTCTAAGTGCAGAGCGATCGTCGTCACAGGAGTTTTGAACAGCTTTAAAAACAAACCAATACTGTTAAACACACGGAAAAATTAATAATGATTCTTTATACAATGCACTATAAAGACTAATAGTAAAACTGAATGTCCCATGCAACTTTCAGAAAAAATTTCATTAGCACAAATATCGGTATCAAGAAATGGGCCGGGGAAATACTACAAAACTTCTTGTGTTTAGCACTTTTTACTAAGTGTTTCGTAACTCCTTAGGTTCATTGTTTCCGTCAATTCACAGTACAACTTGTAAAGAGACATTTTAAATTTTTCCGAATCTCTACCACATTTGAATTCTTTAAAAAGTTCTTCAAAAGTTGCACGATTTCCAAAAAGAGCGCAGCCTTATTGGTTACACTTTTAATGGCCGGGACGGTAAAAAGTGAAAAGAGGCGGCTTCTTTTGATGTGCTACGATATATTTCGGGGGGGGGGGGGAGATTGGGAAAAGGGAAGTTCAGTCGATTTATTTATTTATCCAAAAGGAAACCAGCGCCTACCCATGAGTTTTCTCCTACAGACAAAATATACTCAGCATTTACGACGAGCTTGAGACCATTGAAAAAAACAGGCCGCCTTTCAAACACCTCAACTTGAAACGTGGTCACGATTTCGGTTCTTCTGATGTCTGTTAAGATGAGTTAGGGCTCTTTTTTTAAAGCTCGACCGATATTAGTACTTAAATCGGAGCTCGAGTCCGAAATTTCAGTTAATAGATAAATAAACGTCATTTTCTTCATTGATAGTATCTATTATAAATTTTGCCATTCGTGCAAATTAAAGACAAAAATAACAGCAAACTCTTAATGCACTTCTCTAATTCTTTATATTCAAGTTTATCAAATAATAATAATTAGTTTATTTCTCCCATGAATCACTTTTAAAAATCTGATTACGAGGAGTATGTTCAATAAGGGAGAAATTTCTCAGGAGAGGAACCCGAGCTCAAATACAAACGGAATTACAGACACTGTCTCAGTCTCATCTGTAATGTCCGCAGGGCCTGATTAAGACTCTCTGATACTATAGGCCTGCGATCATTTCGAGAGCCCCCTCCCACCTACTCCTATTCCGTTCTACAAGTATAAATAACAAGTATTGCAGTTTTGAGGCCCCCAAATTTTTTTTACTATAGGCACAGGCCTCATGGGCCTATTCGGTAATCAGGCCCTGAATGTCCGTCCGTCTTATAATCAGTGATGAGCATGGATTCGTTAAGTTATTCGAACGAATCGACTGTTAAATTCATTCCGGCCAACTGATTTTAAAAAGTTCGCATACGAAAGCTTAGCAATATAGCATTTCGATACCCTTCGAAACCTCGAATATCATTCGAAGAGAAATCGATTAACAGTATTCGAATGGGAATCACGAATACTATTCGAGGCAGTGGCGTAGCCAAGGGAAGGGATAGGGAAGTCATCCCCCTCATGAGAAATTTTCTGCCATACAAAATGAATATTCTTCACTCAATTATCACACACACGTATATGCATACATATATATGTGAGTTGCAGTAGTCGTAACTCCCCCCCCCCTCCCCCATGAAAAATTTCTGGCTACCCACTGATTCGAGGTATTATGTTGTGTTATGGTACAAGCTATCCGAGGGCTGTCTGCCAAGGCAAACGGGGAGTGCCTTAGACGGAGTATTTTTTATGGGGTTCTTACGTGAATTCACGTTACATCAGGAAGAAACCGACTCAAACTCCCGACTGTTAAATCGACAGTCCAGTGAGAGGCCCGAACGTGGGACCTTCACACTTCAGCGGTCTACCATATTCTTACCGACTCAGTCAAGGTGCATCCCTCGAATACTATTCGAAAAGAAACCGCTAATATTGTAGAAACAGCGAACGGCATTCTTATAGTGAAAACCGAGAATGGTATAGTAAAACTCACAAATATTCACTACGATTAATCGATTATTTCTTCTCTTCGAATAGTAATAACCGATTGTCATTCGAGTAACACATCAATAGTTCAAACTGCAGTAAATCTAGCCAGAAGGGGTACGGATTGATGGGGGAATGATACCGCCCCTGCTTTGACCATAAAAATCTGTGAAAGATTGTTCAGAAATTTAAAACCACCTCAGTACATAAATATGTCGAACCCGCTATCGGTTAAAGGAATATTCCGCATATTGTACTAAACGCTATAGTAATAAATTTTCAATGTACCAGACCGTAATAATTACCCTCAGTGGCCTAGCAAGGCGGGGGCGGGGGGGGCGGTCCGCCCCGGGTGTCACCCTCAAAGGGGTGACACCCGATGGCTTGTACAGCAAAAATTCTAAAAATATCGCATGTATGGGGGCAAAAATGCTCGTATGGGGAGTGACACCACTTATATCCGCCCCGGGTGTCACCCACTGTAGCTACGCCACTGATTACCCTAGTAGCACTAGTTCAAAAGACGTTCGTAAGGCGTTCAAAACGTTCAAAAGACGTTGTCTGAATGCTTTTTGGACCAGTCGTGCTGTTAGGGAAGACATTGTGATCCCGGATAATGGAATACGCCACTTATTAATAAATTTTCGTAGCAAATAGGCTATTCTATAAAGCAGGTTCGAGTGTACAAGCCTTTTCGATCCCCTCAAAGACCGAGGGTGTTGTGGTGTTGTTATGGGGGGCAAAAGTATTGCATTACAGCAGCATTGAAGAGAGGTGTTTACAAGGCAAGTGCCACTTGACGGCCATAAACGCTTTCAGAAGGGGGGGAGGGGGTCTTGTTTATACTTCACGGCTGTCAACACGCTCGAAACCTCTACGTCCAAACCTACTTTTTGTGTGTGTGTGTTTTTTTTTTCTTTTTAAAGCTGTCAAATAGTCTCTTCACTGTACCACCTTTGGGAGGCCTACATAACTCCTCGAAAACTGAATTCTTTCATTTTACATCTTATGAACCATGAAAGCTGCTGTTTTCTTTGTTTGGCGCATGTACAAATCTTGTGAGCCCAGTAAATCGATTGGTTAGAAATTAGCAAAGAATCCTTCTGAATTCAATATAAACTCACGATTTCATACTGTCTTCCCCACCCCCCTATTTTTTGGGGGGTGGGGAGGAGGGCGGAGGGGGATAAATTACGATACTAGTAAAACAAAAGAAATAATGTACCTTTTAAGTTGTAATTTTTTAGTACATTAATTTCTTACGTCTGTGTATATTGTATCGATACCAGTACAGCAATCGGCCAATTCTTTCTAAAACAAAATTGTCAACAAAAGGGCAAGGCTTAAGTATGAAGGTCCTGGCTTCGGGCCTATCACACGGCCATTGATCTAACGATGTGGAGTTTTGGCTGGTTTTCCCCAGATGTAATGTGAATATGCGTTAGAACCTCTCAAAAATCCTCCACCCAAGGCACGCCTCCTTACGCAGATAGCCCTCGAGTGACTTTGCCTTAATGCACAATGCATTAATGACAAAAGATAAAATCTCATATTTTAAAAATTCTAATAAAATGAATAGCCTCGTGTTTAATTATAACTACGTACATAATAAACTAATTACACACATTGTGATTCGTGTGATTTTGTGTGAAATGATACTCTATCATGTAGAAGCTACGGTTTTGCACGTTCGATCTGTGGAGCTGAATGCCTTTTCCTTGGTCCTGGGCTAAGGAGATGCTAATTACCGAGAATTGTCTCGCCACCCTTTCTTCCTTGATTCGAGATTTTCGGATTAGCATAAACTTTCAGATTTTTATATCGTGGCAAAAATTCTTTTTATCGATATAACAATGTATTTCATATTCATCGCCCTCCTCTTAAAAATTTTACACTGTGATCCTGGTTCTATGTAATCCTACTAATATTATAAATGTCAATGTTTGTATGTATGTTTGTTACTCTTTCACGCTTTAACGGTTTGACGGATTTGGATGAAATATGGAATAAAGACACTTAAAGTCCTGGATTATCAAACAGGCTTTTTTATAGCGCAAAAAACACTGTTCCTATAATATACAAAAAAAAAACTATATTTTAAAAAAAGAATACCATTTGAGTTTTATTTTACAAAGCGTCGACAGATGGCGCTAACTTATAGATTACACAGTTTTTAATAAATAAATTCAAATTATCGTCTGCTATGCCTGTATAAAGAATACACCTGAATAAGTTTTTCCTCCTGACGTGGATTTATAAGCGGACTTCGGGCAAAGCACACAAATCCGAAATACATGTTACACAATAAAACAAACAAAAACTAAGTTTTTGAAACTGTCATTCAGTTCGAATTGTGCATTTTCTGAGCGTCTTTTTCCCCCATCTATTTCTAATGTATTACATCCAGAAAAAGGATGTTAGAAATATCAATTTTAGTTTTGTTTAATCACACTCATGAATAATGATACACTTTCCAACTTAATGGAATAAGGAAAGAAAATAGGGAAGAGCCATGAATTACGATACAATTTTAATATACAGCACTTTAATGCGTATTTAAAATCTGAAAGTGTTTCAGATTTTCTTACATTTTCTTTTTTCCTTTCCATTTTTTTAATAACGGCCAATATATCCGGAAGCTCTTCAGAATTAATATAGGTGAAAATAATTTGTACCTTTTTGGGGGTTTTGATCACTGAACCATCTTATTCTTGTAACCAGGGGCGGCCCGACACGGTTAGAAAGGTAAGCATCGCATCGAGGCGCCGGCTTCGAAGGGGCAACATTTCAAACTCAAAAACTAAGTAGAGCATAAAAGGGGGCGTCTTTTTTACGTTAGCAGAAAGCGCCACTAACCATAGGGCCGACCCTGTTTGTAACTATCTTAATTTTAAATTCCATTCAGAATCTGAGAGATTTCAGTGCCAAGGAAGCCGATGAGAAACAGGATTCTCTCCGAACAAGATTTATAAAGATGGCGAAACAACTGGTCGCCGGAGGCGGCTAGTTACATGTAACAGCAAGAAGCGATTGAAAAAAAAAAAAAAAATACTTAAACGCCACTGTCTGTTACATCAGATTTATGATCCCTTTGCAAACCAGACTAAAACTTTATTTTGTAGGGTGGATTGTGTTAAGTAAATAAACAAACAGAAACCCTGAATAGAAGACAGGGCCTGATTATCGGACGGGCAGTTGGGGCTCTTGCCCTGGGGGCACACATATACATATACAGGCCAAAAAATTGAGTTCAGAATTATGACGTGCCCCGGTCACAAAAATGTTATATTCAGACCCTGTTAGCAGACAAATAAAATTTAGAATTCCTGTTCATGTGCATGCTATATCTGTCCTGAGGAAGTTTATATATTTTTGGAATTTCCCGAAGACAGGAAAAATACGAGTAAATACTGGTTCATTCAGAACTTTTGAAAAAAAAACACGGAAGGGGTGATAGCGGCAACGAAGAAAGTTCAGAATCACTCAGCAATGTGAGGTCGGAAATGTAGTCTTCGTGTACCTGTTAATAATCACTTTGGAGTGGCAGAGAACTTTTCAACCAAAAATTAATGGATCATCCACAGGAAAAACTGTAGATGATCCATACACACAGTTTCAAAAAAGTATTCGAGTACAAGTCAAATTTTTTATGTCAGTTTCACATTTAAAATATCGTTCTTTGTAAAAGTGAATGATGCCATATATAATAATAAGTTCTCATATTTCTTTCTCATTATGTAAAACTAATAAGTTATTATCAAAACTAAAATAGGAAATTGGGCTATTAATCGAATACATTTTTCAGTGGTGTACCTATGATCGTAGTCCACGCGCCTAATGGTGGTTTAAAGTAGGATTATACATTGATTCTAGAATTGATCATTAAAGTGATTATTAAAGTGATATTTTTTTCGGGGTTCAGGGGGGCTGTTTAAAAAAAAGTTTATTTGACCTAAACAAAGTGAACAATGATACAAAATGTTATCCTCAAGCAATGGCTGTTGGGGGAGTGGGGGAGGAAGCCCTTAGTCGATACCCTGGATCCACCGCTATGTAGCGGAAAGTCACGTAAAATCTGCCGAAAAGTCAATCTTTGTTTTTAATTTTAACTTATCCTTCTTTGAATTACAAAAAATATTTTGTTTGAATCTATTTTTTTCACCCCTCTCTTTGACGATTCAGATTCAAAGGAGCCGACGTATACTTATTTCTTAAAGAGTTCGTAATGCGGATCATAAATGACCGTTTCTGTTTTCATATGGGTTCAGAGAAAAGGCCTCGAAAAAAAGATGAGTTGAAAAAGAGGATGCTAACAACCTTATTTAATGGCTTCTAAAATTTATTGCATGGAACTTCCGGCTATCAAAGAAAGAAGGAGGGAGAGGGGGGGATAGCAGAGGATTGGGATTTTTTTCCCCTTTCTATAAAACTCCATGCACGAATGTCATTGCGGTGGGTGAAGTAACAGTCTCGTTAGGGCGGTAGCTAACCACTGGGACAACCGGGTGGCGCCCCAGGGTCCCCATATGAGGGCCCCGAAGGAGGAGGAAGTATTTTTTGCGAAAACCACATTAAAATTATATTGAATCCGACTCATTTTGTTTCAAACATTAAAATTTTAAGACAATAATGATAACAGATTTAACATATTGATTTAAGATACCGTTTTTACTCGCGTAACAGTCGCCCTCGCATAATAGTCGCACCTAGACTTTCACCATGAAAAATTGGCAAAAAAAGTGTGACTATTACGAGGGTAAACACGGTAGTTTAATATACAATTGTAGCATTGTAATTTTCTGTAAGTTTTTTATGGAACTCGGTGGGAAAAGTCAAGATCTGCTTCATCTGTTTCAAATGCCCTTCTTTTCAATTAACAAGCCAAAACAAAAAAGCAGCACTATTGAAAAAAGAATTATTAAATGAAAATAGTGTAGGGGCGCTATATCATAATAATCTCTTGCTATATCACAGTACCGGCTTAAGAGCAAAATGCTGTGTTTGCCAAGGATTAGTTTTGGCGCCCCTTACTTTTACAGAAGACCCTGCGTAAAGTAGTATGGGTTTCCAATACTGAAATCTGTAGGAACTCAATACCTGAAGTCCCCTATAATTTTTTTTTATTTTTAATGACTTATTCTTGTACAATTCTTTTAACTAGCTATCATAGGTACAGTATACAGTACTTCGATAGACGTACTGTTATCACTGTAAAGAGAAAACTCCTAACACTTCGTTTGTTGAACAAAAATTAGTAACATATGCAAAGAAACTAATTTGTATTCAAAATTACATAAAAATTTAAGTTTTTACCAAGTTATTTTTGTATATTCTTCCCCATTTCAGCGCCCCTATAATTCAAAGCCTCTTTATATAGCTAGCAGCAGCCTGAGTCGTATTGGGTTTTGGAAGATATTGCTGTGCCCTTGAAGAGGAGGACAGTGTCAACAAAAGATAAGGCTTAAGGCCTGCCAGCGCACTGGTTTTCTAACATTTTGCAACAAAAATATTCGTAAGCATACTCAGTGTCGTATCTAGGTACGCTTCGGCTACACTTGGGGAGGACTTCCATTGCGAAATTGACGCAACGAAAGAAACATGTAATCTGTTCGCTCCCATTGTTGCAAAGAGACTACCCTGTCTGTCTATACCCATCGTTGCTTCCCGACAGGGGTCTGAATACTCCTGCTGGGGGTCAGAGAATGAGCGAACAGGTTAAATTTCAATAAGACACTAAAATATTTATTTTGAAATCCTGTCCTAGTCCTTAGTACAGAAATCTATGTGAGTTGTTTTTTTTTTTTTTAAATTTGCATAATGGACCCTCACGAAACAACCCATAGGTGCACCCACGGAGGGGGCTATGGGGGCTGAAGCCCCCCCCCCTAAAGGTAGAAAGTTAGAAGTGAAAAGCATTAAAAAGTAAAAAATGTCGCTAATGAATTAATTTTTTTTAGTTCTTTCTTTTTTTAATTGTCTTCAAATTATTTCTAACCAAAAAAGACATTTTTTAAAAAAGTTTTTAAATAAATGCTTACAGTTAGTTGAAACACTGTTACACACCACACGGGTATAACGTCGCTCAAAAGATCACATAATTATTTATGACTCTATAATGAGTTACATTGCTTGTGTTCTATGGGACAGTCAAGTGGTACCGAATATTTTGACGTTATAAGAGAGTTGTAACTAACCGAGGTCACTATGACCGAGTTCAGCAGTATTTGTATGTAGCCCACCCCCCCTAAACTAAAATCCTGGGTGCGCCACTGAAACAATCAATATAATCGGTCATTCTACAGCAACTTTCAGAATGACGCTACAAACGAAGTAATCGGCGGCGTCATTTACCCAGGTGCGCCACTGAGCATACTAAAGCATATCAAATAATTAAATCAAATAAGAACTACTTTAAACTGAACTCTAAACAGCCCATAACAAAGATTAAAGCATGTTATACTCAGCTGCTTTTACCTGACCGTGGTGGAGCCCTGTAGTTCAAAAGCATATGCCCGGCAAAATGATCAGCCGGACGCGGAGCCCGCAGTGTTTAGTTCGTCGAGCAACCAAGGTCCTCATTTTATCGACCCACTCGAAGGATGAAAGGCTGGAGTCAATATTGTCCGTATTGGAGATTTAATTCTTGGCTAGAAAAGGGATAAATACAGACTTCAATATAATCCTTTTCAATATAATATTTGTAAGTAATTTTTTTTTTTTTTTTTTTTTTTTGGTAAATAAGCGAACTTTTTACTTGTTTGCAGTTATTCAAGCACGAAAAATCGAAGTCTTTTATCAGCATAAAGCAACAGTAGATCCTGACTATCAAAAGAAAAATTGGGGGTCGGTACCCTGAGCACTGAATGGAGTTGAGTCCCACAACCTCACCTCCCCTTAAAAAATTAATAATAATAATAATAGTATTAAATAAATAAATGAATGAAATTTAAAAATAGAGTTTGACTACAAATTATTTATATCATCATGATAAGCAGGCTGTATATGCAGGCATAATATGAAATGTGCCTTGGACACAAAAATTGTTAGTCAATACCTGACAAAGAGAAAAATGAAACAGTGTTACTGTGGCATGTATTTCTTCAACACATACAGAAATTTGACTGATAAAGAGAAAAGCCTTCTTTATAGTTATTGACTTACGTAAAATTACCCACTTATCACTGACTGATATGCGTCAGGGAATGAAAATATATATATATATTAATGACTATGTCATTTTATCTCTCATTCCCTTTATTGAAAATTGTCCGAAAAATGTGTCCCAAAAATGCGACATAAAATTAAGAATAAATTGTTGAGTACTGAATTGTTTATTTTTTTACTGTGCAATGTCTTATCCTCCTGAATTCTGTATCCCTCAATAAACATTTATCTACTTAACTTTAACTGTGCTCGCGCACGCATTCTTTTTACTTCTTCTATACTTTTTTTCCTTCTTGATGTCACCTTGTTATGTGATGTGCCTGTTTCTTCCGTTCTAATTTAATAAAGTAAATATGATTTTAAAATCCCACGCTTATACTACGTTTGTGTCATAACTCTGCTAACATTTCTAAAAGGTTATGGACACCAGATGGATTAATTTATTTATTTGCTGATTTTTAACATTCGTTTCAAGGCTGCATTCATCCTCAAAATGGCGACTGGAACTTAGCGAATTGAAACGCTGAATAAAGATAATTACGAAACATGGAAAATGCAAAGGAAAGCGCTTTTAATAAAGAATGATTCCTGGATTTATTCATCAGGTTCAAAACCTAAACCTGAAGTTTTGGAAAATGACAAAAAATCGCAAGAAGAGTTCGATACGTGGTCCAAATGGACGAAAAAGCAAAAGCAGATATAATTCTATGTATATTGCCATCTGAACTTAAACAAATAAAAAATTGTGACACATCATCAGATGTCCGGGAAATACTGGAAGATATCTATCAGTCTAAAGGACCTGTCCTAAAGCTGCATTACTGAAATCTTTAATTCAATATAAGATACCCGACTCGTCTAATGGAATTCACGGCCATTTGAGAAAATTATTTGACATATTGGACAGACTTTCAGAAATGGATATTAAAATAGACGACGACTTGTTGACTGTAATGCTGTTATATGGCCTCCGTTCTACTTTCGACAATTTCCGATGTGCTATGGAATCAAGTTGAGCTTCCGAAGACAGAAATACTCAGAATCAAAGTAGTGGAAGAATTCAATGCAGGCGTAACGATGATAGACAAGCGGAAGACTGCTTTCGTGGCTGCTCCTAGAAAACCTGCGTCTAAAAATAAAAATTATGGAAAATACTCGGGCCAACCGACTCATAAAATTAAGCATGCATCAGGAATAACTTGTAAAAGGTGTAAACGCATCGGGAACTGGGCTAGCGAATGTGAGAGTGGAAAAAAGAATAATCTTAAACATAAACCTAACAGCCTGGGATTCTTATCCACTTTGGATGACTCGCCAATAGGGTTACCAGGCGAAATACAGCAACCCTACTCGTCTAAAGCTTTCTCAACAATATCAAATAACGAAAAGCAAAATTTTTGGTGTGTTAAGATAAATACTAAAAATTATATAAGTTACTTCAGTTATCATCGACCCACGTTTGCAATTGCTAGGAAAGATCAGGAAACCCTCCTACTTCCAGTCGATGAAATAAATGTAAAGGAAGAATAAAAGAAAAAGAAAAAGGGGTGAGAGATAAAATGATATAGTCAATTAATATCGTTTTAATATGGCAATAATGAAACTAAAAAATTAGGGGGGTTTTGGGGAGTCTCCGCCTGACGAGGCTCCAAGAGCCGAGTTTTATATATACTACTAGCTGAAGTACCCGTTCTTCGCACGGGAATGAATGGACTTTTTGATATTAATATTTGTTGTGATTACTATTTATTGTAATAAAGAGATATAGCAAAATGGATATCGCGTTATATTGTGTTCAATAATCATGCATACTGAATTTCAAGGCAATCGTTTTTACGGTGCAGAAGGCGATGCGGCGTAGCACAATCTAGTGGCGAGTTTTAGCAAAACGGATACGGCAAAAATATTCTTCGCATTCAGATATCGATGTATACGAATTTTCATGACGATCGGCTGAATAGTCTTGAAGTTCATGTGTTGACGCGACATCTAGTGTCAAGTTATAGGAAAATGGATCGTGCCAAACTCTTCCCCGTGTTCAAATATCTATGTATACCTATTTTCATAGCGATTATTCGCACAGTCAAGAAGTGATACACTGCAGGGCCATCTAGTGGTTAATTAAAGTAATGATTTGCTACAGCGCCGTCATGTGGCGAGTTATAGCAAAATGGATAACGCCAAAATATTCTTATTGTTCAAATAGCTATGTATACTGATTTTCATAGCCACCGTTTGAATGGTCAAAAATTTGGCCTGCTGCAGCAGCATCTAGTGGCGAGTTAAAATAATAATGCATTGCAGTGCCATCTAGTGGTGAGTAACATCAAAAGTAACGCAGTTAGAATATATTCTTCGTTCTCAAATGTGTAAGTATAAAAAATTTTATGCCGATCAGTCGAACGGTATAGAAGTTGATGCGTTGCAGCGCTATTTAGCGGTAAGTTACAGCAAATGGATAGTGAAAAATATTCTCCGTGTTCTAATATTCGCGTGTACCAAATTTCATCAAAATTTGTTGGACGATATTCGCATAGCAAACGGCTAAACGGAATAGAATTCGACGTTCTGCTGCGCCACCTAGTGAAAAGTTAGAGGAAAACGGATAGCATAAAAACCTTCTCCATGATAAAAGACTTAGGTGAACCAAATTTCATGGTGATCAGTGAAACGGTGCTGGAGTTTTTCAACCTCCTACACACATACCAACATTCATTTTTATCTATAACCAGTCTTATTATATGTATATACCAGTCTCAAGTAAAATCCAGTTTCAAATCTAAGCCTCGCCAAAGTGCCAGCATACGCCATTTTGCAAGAGTTTTTTTCAGGGAATCATTCGAAGCATTGACTTAGCAGCAATCAAAATGGGAAATGGTTCGACCGCCAGGCATTTATTTGAAAAGTGGAATCCCTTAATACAGCCGCATTTTTTAAATTATCAACTATAACATGTTTTATTCATCGTTACCTCGATGTACTAAATGCGAAGATTTCAATTTTCTGAAATTTGGCGGATTTCCCCCAAGTTAAATCAATGTACTCAATTGGCGAGAATTCTGAAGCTACATCGCTTGAAATGCCCTAATAACTGCATTATTTCTGCACGGATAGTTAAAATTTAATGCTGTATTCTAAGAAAACGTATACACTTGTTTTCAAAAATGCTATTTCCTTAAGCTCTCAGTAAATTGAGCCAAAAAGCCTAAAACTGTGCAAACCGCTAGAACTCACACTCTAAAAATCGGCCTATCAGCCATTTTATTTTTTCGCCAAACTAAAAAAAATTACATATTAGTATCGGATATCTTCGATCCTCATTGTTTTGCGTATAAAACATTTCATTCCTGCTCTCATTTCTTATGCGCACACGATATTATAATTAAAAAAAATAACCTAAAAAAAATAAACTAAAAAAATCATTATTATTCTTTTATTTTTACTTTAAGAATTTAAAACATTTTATTCGGCAAAATCGCCACACATGGCAACCAAGATGCTTATTTCACACACTTTTTTCACTACAGGGGTTAATATTACGTAAAGCTTTCTGCGTGGAGAACATAAAAAATCTCTTAAATTCCGGGAACGGAAATTAAGGGAACCCTTCAGGAGGAAAACGTTTTTAAGTGGAGTTTCAAAGTTTTAAAGTTGACTATCATTTATTCTATATTATTTTACATATCTGTGTAAAATTTCAGGCCGACAGGTCCATTTTTGTGGAATTGTATACTACCCAAATCAACAAATTGACAAACAGAATTTCATTTTTATTTATAAGATAACCTACGCTTGTTTTTAAAAATACCCTCTCATTAAATTGCGCCAAGCGCTAGAATCATAGAAAATCTGACACACTTTCAGATTTTTAAATACGCACTAAAGTGCTATATATAAAAAGAGTTATAATCCATGGGTCTTCCCTATTTTCGTTCCTTCTTTCATTAAGTTGGAAAGTGTATCATTATTCATGAGTGTGATTAAACAAAATTAAAATTGATGTTTCTAACATCCTTTTTTCTGGATGTAATACATTAGATGCAGAAAAGCTGCTCTGAAAAATGCACAATTCCAACTGAATGAAAATTTCAAAAACTTATACGCAGGTGTATTCATAACCCAAATAGCAGACGATTAAATTACGATAAATAGCGCCAAGCGTTAGAATCCTCCTCAAAATCGCGAGAATGCTGAAGATAGATCGCTTGAAATCCCTTAATAACTGCATTATTTTCGCAGGGATCATTAAAATTTAACGCTGTATTCTAATAAAACCTTTGTACTTGTTTTCAAAAATCCGTTTCCTTAAGCTCTCAGTAAATTCGCCAAGCCGGAAACTGTGCAAACCGCTAGAACTCACTTTCTCGGCATTTGAGCCATTTTATTTTTTCGCCAAACTAAAAAATTTTAACATAGTAGCCTCGGAAATCTTCAATTCTTATTGTTTTGCGTATAAAACATTTCATTCCTGCTCCGATTTCCCATGCACACGATATTATAATTTAAAAAAATATAACCTTACGAAT
The DNA here is from genome assembly GCA_038373885.1 of Cheiracanthium punctorium. NCBI lineage: Eukaryota > Metazoa > Arthropoda > Arachnida > Araneae > Cheiracanthiidae > Cheiracanthium > Cheiracanthium punctorium. Next base: position 271,041 of record JAWZYV010008448.1, read on the forward strand.
ATAAACTAACAAAAAAAAAAATCATTATTATTCTTTTATTTTTACTTTGAGAATTTAAAACATCTTATTCGGCAAAATCGCCACACATGGCAACCACGATCCTTATTTTTCACTTTTTTCACTACAGGGGTTACAATTACGGAAAGCTTTTTGCGTGGAGAACATAAAAAATCTCTTAAATTCCGGGAACGGGTGGACTTTCAAAGTTTTAAAGTGGACTATCATTTATTCTATATTATTTTACATATCTGTGCAAAATTTCAGGCTGATAGGTCCATTTTTGTGGATTTGTATACAACTCAAATCCACAAACAAACAAATAAACAAACAAACAAACAAACAAACAAACAGAATTTCATTTTTATTTATAAGATATGTATAAGTATATATAAATGTCATAAATCTCCCGTACGAAGAACGGGTATTCATCTATTTCACATGAGGAGATTTTTTGTTACAAATGCCGGATCGTGTCTCCGATCCGAACTGTACTTTAAACAATAACTGTCCACAAATCACCTACTGTAAGCCAGACAAACCGAACTCACCAACATTTTTCAAGTGTTCTGGAGAAATCGCAAACCTGTCGGCCTCTTTCTCGCTAATTGCCATTTATCTCGTTATCGTATCACAAGTCCGGTAAACAACACCTGAGCCGTTCAATCGCAAGGTAATTTTTCTTCATTTAGGAAGATGAATGCTGCGCGCTTACACATTCTTGCATCATTAATGACGATGGTAAAAAGTTGTCACACACACAAAGACCACCCTTCCATATGGCCACCAGATTTCTCGCGTTTCACCCATGGAGTGCAATCATCGAACAATTATACAGGCAAATTTCCCGTTGCTATTCTCGGCAGGAGATCATTATGACAGGCCACGGTCCTTTTTTTTTCCACACACAGGTAATGGAATTGATCGACGAGCAAAGCGAAAAATTGAAACCATCTGTTGGAGAAGAGAAGTGAGTCATCAAGTCGTAAAGTCATGTTGTTCAATTGTTCGTCTCCGATCAGTGTCTTCTGGAGGAACCCTTTCGGTAAGGCAAAACATTCCGTTAATTACCTACCTGCGACGGGCCACGTGTGCGAACAGTAGGCTCGTAATGTGGTTCTAATTAGTGCCCAATGATGGAGTGTGTGCTTTCGGCAACTTCGTGGGTGTCTTTTTCGAAGGGGGAGGCACGTGTGTGTAGAAAAAGAAATAGGGGAGAACGGAGGGAGATGAAGGAGCTTTGTTGAGATTCCCGACAGTGAAGATCATTGACTTGGGAAGAGGGTTTATTCAGAGACCTCAAAGAAAAACCGCTGTGTGGTGTTCTATTCCTTTTCGTTGTAATGAAGCTTGTCCCGCTGTCCCCGGGAACGTGCTTAGTGTTTTGGCAGCCCTAGACGAAAAACAATTACAGGTCTCTCGCAATTTTTTACTTACTAAATTGTGGATCTTGACATGCCCCCCCCCCCCGCCTCCAGTAAAAAACGCTGCAGCTACTAACTCTAAATAAATTTCATTAATTAACTAAAATTTTCCATAAAATATGTTTCCATAATTTAAAAGTTGCATTCTAGCTATTTAACATGCTGTAAATTTGAAAAAAGAAAGCTATACACGAAATTACAAATTCTCCACATTTAAAAGATTTACCCTCACCACCACCACCCGAAATTCGGATTTTCGTTAACAAAATAACGTTAATGAAAGCCTCTATGTGAGAAATCCTGCCTTTCTCCTCGGCTGTGTAGTTTTCAGTTCCAGGTCAGGAAGTTTATTTGACTACCCGATATAAATAAATTCAACAGTTAGCGGCACTAAATTTTAGCGGCCTTGGGTGGTTGCCCAGTTTGCCACCCCCTAAGGCGGCTCTGGTCCCCCAAATACCGCCTCAGAGTCCCGTTTTCAGGAAGAAAGCAACCATTTCAAAATAGAACGCAAAAAAAGATCTGAAAGTCATTATCCGACGTTAGCGCCTAGTAATGAGTTTTTAATTACAAATTTTTTGTAGTCCTTACTTAAGGGTGTTCCATTTCAAAAGCGACTGCCGTCACAGAACTTTTGAGCAGCTTTAAAAACAAATCAGAGATGTTACACACCCGATAAAATTAATGACGCTTCTTCACTCAGTGCAGCACTATGGACTAATACTAACAGTAAATCCGTATGTCTCATGCAACTTTCAGAAAAAATTCATAAGCACAAAAATTGCCTTCAGAAATGCACCCATTTTTTCCTGTGCATTTTGTAACTTCTATAGGTTCATTGTGCGTATAACAGTTCACAGTACGAAATTCTTGTTTCTAGCGCAATTAAATCCATTAAAAAGCTGGTCAAAAGTTAGAGGATTTCCAAAAAGAACAGCCTTTAGTAGTGAGCACCTTTTCCCTTATGAATCAATAACGGACGAATGAAAAAACACCGTTAAAAGTCGTAGTTCTTTACCCTTTAAGACCTGGACTTGTTTTGCTACACTCGCTTTCCTGTAATAGTTTTGTGAATTAATAATTTTTTTTTCGACTAACACACAAATCAAAAGAAATAAATTATTATTTTATGCAGGATTCATTTCATATGAAGAATAGTATTATATAAGTATCGAGACTTCGGAAAAACGACTTACGATCGAGTTCTTTTTTAAGGGATGTAGATCACTTACACAATTGTGTAGGTCAGAGCTGAAAGGGTTAAAGCCATGCTGTTTACGAAAGAAAATTTACAGAAACCGTGCTGAGAACTTCATTAGCATTTCAAAATCAACATTAGCTTTTTTTTTAACCCCCTTCACAATTCTAAAATACAGTAGATGTCCTGTTTTGGGGGAAAATGTATTTACCTGAAAATTAGAGAAATTAGTAGTAAATGGAGGAAAAAGGTAAATAGCCGCACATTATATTAGGGCCCCATGCCCTGGCTTCCCAAATTTACCCCTTCTAGGATATTATAGTAGGATACAGTGGAGCCTCCCAAATTGTAAACCCCAATAAGTTGGACACTTTTGTCGGGAAAGGAACATGTCCATAATATATAAATATACCTCTATAAGTTGGGCACTTTTTGAGGGAGCTGCAGGTGTGCAAAATTTAAGGAGGTTTCACTGTGTACTTACTTGTCAAACACTGTAAAAGATTCAATTATATTGTAAAATCAAAACAATATTTTTTAATCTGTAAATCAATCTTGATATTAACTCATATCGCTTCAGCGATATTTTTGTAGGACATAATAGTAAAATTTCCTTTTATTTTTTATTCTTTGGAATGGGTGGGAACAAATTTTAAGGTTTTAGATAGAGCAAATAAGTGGCATTGGGGAGGGGGGGGGGGAACTCCCGTATAGTATTTGACCCTTTAACCTGATTCCTCCCAGACCCCTACAATCACATTTCATACTTTTTGTCAACGATTGCATGAATAAATAAATTTCAGACATCCGTCGTATGAGTAACTGATAATACTTAAGAGCAATGTGAGTTAAAATGAAAATTTCACCGCATTCTTTCTTAAAAGAAGAAAAGTTATTTATGTAATCCTTGTTTTAAAATGCAACAAATATAAGAAACATTGTTTAGGCACAACTACTTTGTCACTAGAAACTTGTTAAAATATCATTTTTTTTTATAGATTTTATGTGAAAAAGGCAGCATTATACTTCCTGGTTAAATGAATCCTCAATCTTAACAAAATTAGCTTCACTGGATTTTTTTCTTTTTTTTAAACCCTTCGTCCCCGAATTTTGAATACAGCTGATAAAAAATCAATGAGTGGTTAGATGTGCTGCACTATATATAAGTATCTTAAATATGAAATATTATAACATTCAGCCAATTACCAAACTAATAAAAAAAATGTTCTAAAAGTAGGACACGAGGCCACAATTGAGCAAAATGAGAATTTTTTTTTTTACAGTTATTCCGTATGAAACATTTTGAAACAATATCTTTGTGCGTGAAAACCTGAAAATACTTCTCATGCATTTTGATTGCATGCGTGCATTCATTCATGCATTCATAAAGATCCATTTAACGTTTGGCTTCAAATGGCTTGACATGTCCATTATCTTCTCTGCTGGAGATTTTCTGCCATCTACAGAGCAAAAATGATAACGTTCTGCTAGTCTTGGATGTATTATTAGTAGGAACTAATAATTTTTTTAAGGCTGTTTTTTTTCCTATTTAAAATCATGCACTTGAGTAAAGAGCCCCCCCCCCCTTTTTTAATGCATACAGTTAATACAATAAAGTAGCGTTTATTATAACGACGTTTTTAAAACGACGATGACGTATGAATGAAAGGATGTATAAGTTCAACATTAATAAACGAACTAGTATTTTGATTTTCACAGGTTTAACGTACAAATTTATCTAAATATAATAATTTTAAGTTTTTTTAAGGTACTAGTAAATTACTTCTTAAATATTGAAACGATAACGGAATTTTAAAATGCAAAGTTTATCTTAAAAGTGAAAGAAATTTATCATACTGTATTTTATATATTGCGTATATTTAGTATTGGTGTAATTAAGCTGAGATTTTTGATGGTGTAGACATTGAATTAAAAAAAAATTTCCACAGTTGACATGCTGATTGTCTTTGAGTGTAAATTACAGCATTATAACTTGAATTAATTTAATGAAGTGATTTTTCACTCGTTTTTTTTTTTTTTTTTTTTTTTTTTTTTTTTTTTTTTGAGAAACAATAATTTTATGGTTTTCAGTTTAGTCTATTGCGTCTTTAAAGGAATAAAGAGTAATTTCTTTATTCTTCTTCATCATCGATTAAACTAGCACCAGATAATTAAGCTATATGCTTCCAAATAAAATTTTAAAGACTGGTTCAGGAAATTTTTGAATTTTAAGAAGGTAAAAACGACGTATAACTGCTATTGTATATGCATCTTATTAACGATACATATTTGCATTCAAATGAAAAGAAATGAATCGGGACTTTGAAAACGTCGTATAAAATGTAAAAGTCATATAAATGAGAAATGTACAAACGGTGCCTTACTGTATTTCAAAGGCTGGAGAATTTGTAGAAAAAAGATTTGCATAAACATCACCTGTGGGTCCCACTAACACATCAAAATGATAGTGATGCTGTTAAAAATTCTGCTTTACAACCGTTTAGACACCCTTCGCAATTTTTTTCTAGAAATATCCTTTGAAGTTGGAGCGGCAAAAAGGGGGTTCGAGGGGCACGCGGTCGCACCCCCCCCCCCCCCAATTTAAAAATATCTTATTTATTCCATACTGTGGATTTTAATGCATCTAATCTCTCACTCCAAAATGAAAAGCTGAAATGCCGCCCCTGCTTTGGAGCGGTTAGGCCTTGAGCAATTGGCCTGTGTGATTGGTCATCAGGCCTCGATTTTTATGATGGTAAGAGCAGCGAGGGAATTTTCATTAACTTTCATCACGAACAGAGATGACACAAAAATGTCTTAATGAGCCGGCACTCATTAGGAAGGAGATCTGATAATGACGGTGCCCTCTGACAGCTTCGACTGCCCACAGAGGTGTTACTAACTACAACTTCAACTCACAGCTCGACATGATAAGAGGTGTTTGTGGGAGATATTCCACTCCAAGAAGAGAGGGAAGCTGGAAGAAATATCTCCCAGTGTGAGTCATCCAATGAAGCATCTACCACTTTATTGAATTACTTGACTGACACTCGCATTTTGACATGTTTTCTACTACATTGCTTTGCAAGGTCTTCCCAAATTTATGCGGAACCTATGTGTTATATATGCAGTGCAAGGCCGCAAGACTGAAAGGGGGTAGGCGCTACCGGGGCATATACCCCGTGAGAAATGCTAAGGAGAGAATTGGTGAAAATCAGTTACAGTTTCATGCAGGGGTAGAAATTAGAATAGTCAGTCACTGGTCCTGGACTAGCGACCCCATGACTACCTGAACCGTATACATGACTAAAAAAAATGTTCGTTAAGAGCTGAATTAAAAATGTTAAAGTACCTAATTTAAAAGAAATATTAATAGATCAAATGATTTGACATGTATTGTGGGACTAAATGGGGTAAGCTTGTAAGAGAAAAAATGTAAATAAAACCTTACTGGGCCAATGCTCCAACAAATTTTGTAGCCACTGGTCCATGATGTATTTTTTGTGGTCTCAAATCGTTAAGACTTGGTTTCATGGGAGAGGCGCCTTAATTATGGTTTGCCCCAGGGTATATATAAACTCTAGCTTAACACAACTACCATAAGCGATCAAATGACCGATTATGAACTCTTGTATAAAAAATGCGCATAAAATCTTATCGTTTTTGCACATTTGACTTCATGACTTTTTCTATTAATTATATACAATTGATATCCTATTACTTTTTTAATTTGTATTTTGTTGTTTTTTGAGTTATATTTGTCATATACCGTTAGCTACCACAACCGGTCATTTGACCGGCTATGGTAGAAATAGGTATATAGTAAATGTTGGTATGTTTAGTGTTTAGGTGACCGCATTTATGAACGAAGAATTGCGGACATGTCAACGTTAGTTTCCCAATACTAAAACAAAAACTAGAAACATTTATTCGACTAAAGCATTATTAAAAGTCATAAAATGAAGAAAACTTGATTTCTTCTTTTTTTTTTGGGGGGGAGGGGGATAGTTACGATAGTTAAAATTGTGTCCCCAATTGCTGTTTTACATTTTGAGGGCAAGCTGAAAAATATCCTGAAATTGAGGACTATCAAAAACGTGACATCATAAATTAAAAATTGCGTGAGAATCATAATCTCTGCCACAAACTTTACGTCCTATTCGCAATTTGGGAGATTCTAAATAAGTTCTCGAGATGACACAGTTTGATATTTTTCACGAGATTGAACCACGGACGATTTAAATATTTAAACTGAGCATTTAAGAAAGAGAAACGAAGATAGACAGTGACTAATAGGAGCAGTGAAGCCTCCGAAAGTTGGACTCTTGCGGTTTCCACAAAAAGTGTCCAATTTGCGGAGATGTCTAACTTATGGAGGTGTATGCATATGCTACGAGCTAATTCTGCTGCTACTCGGAAAACTATCCAACTTAGGGAAGTGCCCAACTTATAGGGGTGTCTATAAAATTGGGGGATTTCACTGTAAGTATTGCTAAGATTTTTACGGTAATATGGAATAAAGCATAATATACCGTGTTAATAAATATTTCGTGAAATTAAATGTGCTTGTTATAAACTACCTGAACTTTTTTTTTTGTCGGCAAGACTCTTCACGGTCGTCATTCAAAGTCATTCATCAGCCTGTGGAGGAAGTGGGGGTCATTAGATGGCGCCGGACCACCAAGCCGTTTTCCGGCACTTCACGAGTCAAAGGTCTCGGTCACTATCAGTTAATACGGTTAATTAATATACTATACAATGACCCATGAAGATGTGAACGGTAATTGGCAGCCAGCAGCTTTCCGTAAGCCACCCGCTGAGGACAACCCTCTCTCCTCCGCCTTTCTGATAAAATATGAACTATCATTAACTGTTTCTATATCATATTATATAATTAGTGATAGCAAAAGTGTTCCATCTGTCGTCGAATTAAATTTTCTATCTTAAATCATTAAAATGTTTTATGCGGGAGTAAATTCACCACAAACTTTAAATCGTTTTACTTTGAGAAAATAAAACTGTGATGATGTCATTTTAGTAGACCTAGTGATGACGTAAAAGCTTCCGTTCGTAGGCATTGTTATATCTAGGAGGTGCTGACTATACATGGTAATAAACGATAAACCTGTATCAGTTACGAAACTTTCAGAAAAAATTTAGCCGGATATGTCCGCTCTTTGAAAATTTTTGCCGCGCGATTCCATGTTGAAGAACTTTTTTCAGAAAGTTTTAAAAAAGCCACCGTTAATTCATTTATTAGGGTGTAGTACAGCTTAGAAAGAATCATCCGGAATTTTTTCGGAGCTCCTGGCGCAATTAGTTCATTTTCATTTGTGTATACATAGACCGTGAGGGAGATTTCGTGTCTTCGACCAACTCCCTTAAATTATTCGTTAATTCGTTGTATGTCTACAAATGTAGTAGAAAAAAGTGATTCTGAGCAAGAAAAATACAGGTTTGTCTGATATCGTTTAAAAATATGCTAACGAAAAACTACTTTAATATATTTTTTTAATTCAACTTTGAAATAAATTATAAAATTGAAAGTTTGCTATTAATTATTAAGTTAATTAAAACGTTCAAAACTTACTGTGATGGGCTGTGAACAGAGCCAAGAAGTACATTCTAAGACATTAAACATATAGTAACAGATAAGAGTTTATAAAATAAATAAATAAGTACATGAAACATATAAATAAAATAAAGTAAAAAGGTTTAGAGACCGTGGACATATGTTTTCAAAAATTGTTACTCTTCCTCATAATTAAAAAATTCATTTCATAAGATAAAAACAAGGATAGTAATGTCAATTTGTTGTAGCAAAATTTGCACTGGTAAGTATCAAGATAAAACAAATTAGTCTTTATTCTCCCCGTTTAGAAAAAAAAAAAAAAAAAAAATCTGGAGTAACTCCACTCGACTTTCCGAACATTTACGATTAAGATCATTACCAAGCATTTAAATAAATTTTAATCGATGAATAATTCAAATATGTATACCAAATTGAAGCTCAATCTAATGTACCGTTTAAACGCTAGCGCACTTTCAAGAATTTCTCCCTATAGGCCATAATGTAAAAGAAATCTTTGTTTTACCCTTTAGAAAAACTATAAGTCCTATACACATCAAAATCAATACCGGTCTTACGATGGTGGTTTATAACATCTATACCCAATTTGAGCTCAATCGAATGCACCGTTTAAACGCTAGCGCACTTTCCAGAATTTACCCCCATAGGCCATAATGTAAAAGAAATCTTTGTCGTAGCCCTGTAGAAAAACTATAAATCCTGTACATACCAAAATCAATACCGGTCTTGCGACGGTGGTTTATAACATATATACCCAATTTGAGCTCAATCGCATGCCCCGTTCAGGAGCTATCGTGTTCTCTCACATACACACACACACACATCTCGTAAAAATAGCATAAATGAATTCAGAAGACCTCAAAACGTGTAAATACACCAAAATCTCGAATTCGAATTTTTTCATGATTACAATACTTTCCTTACATGGTACATGTTCGGAAAGTAAAAAGTGACTTTGTTGGTGATAGCCATTGTTACCCCTTTAAATTTTAATGAAATAAGCCAATGGAAACAAAATTTTGAATAGGGTTCAAAAGGAATTAGGGTTGAATAGGGAATATTAAATTTCGGGAGAGATGGACCACGTTTTTTCTTCGTTCTCTAAAATCCATATATATATATATATATATATATATATTACTTTTCACAGTATATACATATAGTATTCTTAGTCATCTTAGTTTCTTACAAAAATCCTAATTTTGAAGATCATATATTTAAAGGAATTTTTTTTTATTTTTAAAGATATTTACAATGTGGCGTAGTCCCTCTCACCTGGGCTACTCCGGGTGAGATGGACCATATGAATGGGAAAGATGGACTACTATTAAACTAATGAAAAAGTTGTACATCTATTAAATTTATAAATATTTATTTTCATTACATGAAAATTAAAATTAACTTACTCGCGATTAAATTAATTTTAATTGATTTATTAAGTTTACATGAATTACTGTGACATTTAATAAATATGAAACTGTCCATCTCTCTCGCCTAGCCGTTGACTTGACTATCTCTCCCGATGGTCCGGTGGTCCGGATGACAAGTACAACCCACCCTGACTCTACATTGTGGATTTCACGTCGCCATTTTAGGTTACTTGGAAGCCTACAGGTTCTCCGAGATTCTAAATCAAAACTAGATAGATCACATATAAAATAAAACTTTTAATTGGATAATTATAACCATATGAAAAAATTATTTGACTGACCAACAGCAACAATGATAATTAGCTGAAAAATTATTATGTTTTTTAAATAGCAAATAGTAGCACGTCTTACAAAATCTCTTTAAGTGTCTCGCAGAGATAGTTGCGCCATTGGGAGGCGCATTAACTAAATATTTGGCTGGTCCATCTCATCCGATGGTCCATCTACCGGAATTACCCTATTCTTTTGTAAAAGGTCAAAGCTTCTTCTTAGAACGATGTTTTTCGAGTAATGTAAATAGTTAAAAATTCAAAGATGTACAAAGTGGTCGTAATTACCCCGCCTGATCCTATATATGCATTTTAATAAATGAAATAAAAAGATTTTTAACTATCCACTTTGCTTATCCAGGAGTGTTTAAAGTAACACCCCGAAATTAAGCGATAAGTGGGACGGAGCGATAACCACGTTTCTTGAATTCACGTAAGTATAACTTCGCACACAAATATAAACGCACAAATTATTTTTAATTGAGGCCGGAGACGAAAGGAAACAAAAATCCAGAAAGAAAATGAATGTTTAATAAAATCTTCGATAATACTTGCGTTTAACAAATTATATTATTAAAATCGTAAATCAAAATGATTTTGGAAATAAACAAAAAACGAATCGACGAGATTTCAAAACCGCCCCCCCCCCCCCCGAAATTTTAGTCAATGCCTTAGTAGTTTTTTATTTGCGCTCACTCTGAAAGTTAATTATGTGGAAAAAAGAAAAATTAACGCTACATGCCCCCCCCCCGGTGAAGTGCTACATATCCCCCTCATTTTTTTTTGGGGGGGGGGGTCTATGACCTTGGCAGTGTTCAGAAAAAAATTAATCACGATTAATGATCAATAATTACGACTGATGATTGTTTTACAATAAAAATCAACGATTTATTATTGCTTAAGTATTTTTTGCAATTAAATATTAATCGTTAGTCTTCAATTCTCCCCCCCCTTTCAGTGGCTACAACGTATAAACAAATACGGGGGGGGGGGAAAGAAAATAATTTGTTTAACACATGAGAGCAGTGGCGTATGGGTTGGGGGTTAAAACCCCAACCCCCCCTTGTGAAAATTTTTTTAACAAAATGTCCGATCCCTCAATTTTTAGCTTAAATATTAACACAAAGTTATGTCTATACCTCCCCCTCCTGAAGGAAGTCTGCATACGCCACTGCATGAGAGCCTTAGCTTTCCAATATGAGCGGAGAAGTATCATGAGTTAGTTCATTATCTTCCTTCAAATTGCAGAGCTTGCATCCAGGGCAGTTTCTCAAACTATGCTCCACGGAGTGCTCCGTGCGAAGTGCTCTGTGACAAAAAAAAAAAAAAAAAAGCTGCTTATAATAACACTGGGCTCGGATTTTCAGAAGTTGCTCCTCAAAATGCTTCACCATAGTAAAAGTTAGAGTTTGTTTTGTGTTAAGGCAAGCCTACACAATGAGCATCTGCCTTCAGAAGAGCGGTGGGGGGGGGGGGGGGGGGGGTTGGCTTGGGCGAAGGAATTTTTAGAAAAAGTTTGAAATCGTGATTTTTAGGGAAACTACTTAATTCCAGTTATGAAATGGTCTTTGGTCAGGCAATCATGTCCAGTAAAGAGTTTTCAGTCGTTAATCGTGATTATTTTTTTCTGAACAACAGTTCTGTAGCTGTCTTATACAGTGGAATCTCCCAATTGGACACTTTTTTGGAGGACGGAACATGTCCATGATATAGAAAAATACCTCTTTAAGTTTTACACTTTTTGAGGGAACCGCAGGTGTACAAGTTACAGAATGTGTTTCACAGTATTAGCTAAAATATTCATGATGAGGAAAAAGTCCTCCATGATTAGATTCTGCAATCACATTCAGTCATTTTTGGGGTTTTCACGGGAGAAGTTCCTAAAATCGATTCTACAAAGGCATGAGGTCCAGTGAAACGCACACGCGCGCTTCCTACTGGGCAATCCGTCCAAATAAGTTGCTCTCATCACCGTGTAGTGTGTATTTAGAACAAGCAGACGTCGGATTTATGCCGCATTAGCAGCGAACCGAGTGACACCTTTGACTCGGGATTAGCGGCGGATGTTGATGCAGCACCAGAGTGGAGGAGAGAGAGAGCTGATTTCATTTCTGTTCAAAATATCCCCCCACCTCAAACCCCTTTCTCGAGAAGAAGAAGCGAAGGCGCGTGTGTTTGCTTTAACCCCCGCGGACCTCACACCCTGCTGTTTGTTGCTCTTTTCCAGATCGAACGCCAACCAGAAAGCAAAACTTTTTTTGCAAGGAGAGGAGCTGTTCTTTGGCTTTTCCTCTTTAATTTTCTTTTTTCTTTCCTTCCTTTCTCCGGGAGGAGTGCGCGTTCAGTTTATTTATTTTGAACATTTTTAACACCTGGGTGGCGGAGAGAGAGGGAGGGGGAGGGGGGGTAGAGAACTGGAGAATTCGACGGGAAGATGCGTTTATTGGATCTTCTTATGGCACTCAAGTCTCTCTGTCTCTTCTTTCAAGAAAATTATGCAACTTTCGAACAGCTTTTCAATGAATGAATCTAGTAACACGCCTGACACTTGAAAAAATTAAGAAAAAATGTTCACAAGCACTTTTACGACGGCCAAACCTCAGGGGCATACCCAATGGCGTAGGGGAGGTTGCGGGCCGCATCGGGTAACACCAGCAGAGTGACATAAAATGATGGTTTTAAAATTTTCAATTAATTTGAAAAAAAGATCTGATTGGGTGCTGAAAAAGACTTACTATATGAGGTCTAGAAATAAGAATAAATATAATGAAAGATACATGTTCTGCACACCTGTAGAAATAAAATGCGTTATTTCATATCAACTTTTTTTTTCCAGTTTGAAATTTTCAACATTTTCTTCATAAAACAAGATATAGCAGGTTGTCCTCAACTTATGTTTGCCATTTCATCTGTATTTTGTTCCACTTTTAACCAGGGGTGTAACTAAGTTTGCGCGCCTTGTGCAATACCTCATATAGGTGGTGAGCAAAATTGCATCATAGCCAAGTAATATTTGAAAGAACTTTCTTACTATTACCAGAATGATATTTTTTGCATAAATGAAACATTATCTGTGTAGTGTACAAAGAAAACATATTATACGCCATGCCGTTCACGATTTTGCTTATTCTTATGAAGAACTAACTTTGACTTAACTGTGTATGTGGAGGGGGGGGGGGGTGACACCGGTTGTACCAGACACCATGCTTAGCGACACCACTGGGCGTACCCTTAGAACTTATATTGACTTAGAACGGTTAACTCGACAATGCACCCTTTCATTTCCGAATCTCTGTTACGGGTGAATGCAAAGCAATAGAGTTTCTAAATAAAATTTTAGATGTACCCAGGGGGTAGCCATTGGTTTTTTCGCCCTCTCTCTTCCCCCGAAAATCGGCTTCGTGTTTATTCGATGACAATATTCGAGCTCTCTTGGCGAGAAACTCCACTTCTTCCACCTTTTGGGCTCTACTCGATTTCCCCCCCCCCTCCCTACGTCCCTGATCAGCCTATAGGAGTTATAAAAGGTTCATCAGGGGGGGGGGGGGATCTTAAATGCCGTAACAAAGCCTCAAATCCAAAAGCTGATCACCTGTCGGGAAAGTGTGATGGTTGTAAAGTGACATTTTACAAAATAGGCCTCAGTACGACAGGAAGTCTCTTATCGTAGTGGTCACTTTACCGAGTTCCACTGTATCTCGCATGGCACCCCCGAAACATTTACTTCGATAAGAGTGCAGAGTGCAAATATACGTTCCGGCTCTCTATCAACCCTTTGAGCAAAAAGAAGAAACTGTAAATGATCGATATTTAAGGGTGTTCGACCTGAAGAGCGATCGTCCACACAGTACTTCTGAACAGCTTTAAAATCGAACCAATAAAGTTATAAACACTCGAAAAAATTAATAATTCTTCTTCACCCAATGTACTATAAACTAATACTGACAGTAAAGTAGCATATATCATGTATCTTCCAGAAAAAAAAAAAAAAAAAAAAAAAAAATTCTGAGTGTTTCGTAATTCCTAAAGGTTCATTTTTTGTAACAGTTCGCAGTACAACTTGTAAAGAGACATTCTAAATTTTTTCGGGTCTCTAATGGAATTGAATTCTTCAAAAATTGCATGTTTTCAAAAAATAACAGCTTTGAATTTCGGAGCAGGTCTTTTATTCAGCGTCTAATTCAAATAATTCAAATATTGGAGCAAATATTTGGATTTTTTCCTGTTTGTTTGCGGTAGTCAAACGAGTACAATAGTCTAAACTTACGCGAAAGATGCGTTCCAAGCAGGGGCGTAGCTAAGGGGGGGTGGTTAGGGGGGTCATAACTCCCCTCATGAGGAATTTTTTGCCAGAAAAATGTATATTCTTCACTACATTGTCATACCCACATATACATATATATGAGTTGTAGGACTCGTAACCCCCCCCCATGAAAAATTTCTGGCTACGCCCCTGGTTCCAAGTGAATTTTTTTTTTTTTTGAAACAGGATAAATAACGACTTTTCGCAGCACACTCACAGTTACTTTAGACACTTACATTACAGTACAGACTAAGTAACAGTTTACTTTGCACCCGGTCAATGGAAAATTTGCTTCTGACAGATGCGCAGAAGCATGAGCGCCCATATGATTGCGTTTGTAAGGGAGGGAGGGAGGGGGGGGGGCAAGTCAAGGGCCCTGAGCCAGGTTGATACTGCATTTTAGTGTTGAGCAACTTCTACATTATACCAGTACGTAAATCATACCGATAAAATGGGTGCTGGGGGGCATGGCCCCTCCCTGCCCATAGGTATGGTCATGGGCGCCGTCAGGTAAGGTGAAAATAATGCATTGTGACTCCAACTGTGTCAGAAAGAATGACAGGAATGACTGTTTTCACAATGGCAATCCAAATTAATTTTGCAGGCACCGATTTCATAACCGATAACATGAACTCACTGATAACGCGAACTGGAATTACAACTCCCTGCCGTCTAGGCCTGCATAGAAGCGAACGATATATGTAAACCTGGTAAAGGCATATTATCGGAATAACTGAGGTTAAATTTTTTGAATCATCTTAAACGGAAATTATACGTATGCGTAGAGGTCTGCACCGCAAAGAAATTCGAGGCGGGGCAGCGTAACGGCCTCAGACACTCGGCGTGGCTAATTTTTTAAAAAGACCACTATGAAAATGTGGCGTATTCGTACATATGTGTGTATATATATATATATATATATATATATATATATATATATAAAATTGACGTTAAAATAAGCCTTTTTTAGAGGCAATAAAAACTAGTCTTGAGAATGAGCTTGCCGTTGTGGTACACCCATAAAATCTTCCTACTGCAAAGCAGAAAGAATAAATTTTTCGCAAAATTGGAAGGTTTTAAAAGTACTAATTTATGTTTTAAACATATTTTTATGTTGGTGTAGTATAGATATGAATAATTCAATTTAATGTCTAAATTTATCTTCGGATAATCCATTTTCGGTAAAGACTATCTCAAGCAGGGAGGAACTCGGTAAGCAACCTCTTACAGTAAACAAAGAAACCGCATTACTCATTCTGTAACTCACATCCCCCAAAGGTAACTAGCCAGAAAACTTTCCCGATTTTATTTTAACAAAATAAAAAGCACGTGCAGCCTTCAATAGAAGCAATATTTGATTTCGTTTGCCCCACTATAGTAGTAAATATTTCCCTTTAAGTGATGGAAATACTCTATACTTTGACAGTACTAAGCAAAATGTATGAGCACATGAATACATAAAGGTCAATTAGGAAGAAGAACGGTGTCATATTCAGCACATGGGCGATAAAATGCATTAGTTTTAAACAGGGGCGTAGCCATAGGGACTGCAGCCGCCTACAAAATTAGCTAAGGGCTACACACATATTTTTTTAATGAACACACGTATTTCCAAATGCAAAGATTTTAAACTCCATTTATCAATTTCTTTTTCTGTACATTCATATATACGAACACTTTTAGGTAAAAGTAAAATAAAATATTAACCCTTTAAAAAATAAAGAGTATGTTATTTTGACATTTGCTGACTAAATTGATTTCCAGTTTTTGACTTCTAGCTCATCCCCCCCCCCCCCCAAAAAAAAAAAATGCTGGTTACGAACTAATCATACATAAAACAAGTGGAAAACATCATTTAGAGAGGATATTTTTTAAAACATTAAATAGCTAATTTATACCAAAATTTGCATTGTAGAAGTAAATTATTAATATCTGTGCTAAAAATTCGTAAAATTTTAAGGTTTACTTTTCCTTCTGGAAGAAAAAAGAATCCCTATTCTTCATTATCTATATTAAATTTTTCTATAAAATTATGACGACAATGCGTACAATGGGCGCGCCGGTATTGAACCCGGCACCAGCAGCGAGGTACAAGTGCCCGGCGGCGACGGCGTGGCGCAGCGGCGCAAACCTCTATTAAGACTCCCCTCTGTATATCTATTTGCTGCGTATACATATAACATATTTGTATCAAAGAGTGGATTTTTTTTTAAACGGCATATTTGATTTGAATGATTAATTAAAAATAATAATAGGGCATGGCATTTTGTGAAGTCAGTACATTGTGAAAAAAAAAAGATACAGATTGAACCCCCTGCCCCAGTGGCGTAGTCAAGGGGGGGATTAGGGGGTGTCGCCCCCACCCCCATGAAGAATTTTTTGCCATACAAAATGCACATTTTTCACTCCCGTACACGTATACATATATGTGAGTTGCAGTAGTCGTACTCGTAACTCCCCCCTCCATGAAAAATTTCTGGCTACGCCACTGCCCTGCCCCAATGCTAATAATAGATAGATTTACTCAACACGCCTTTCGACTTGTTAACCCGTTGAGCTCGGTTATATCATACCATCACTGAAGAGACGAACTAACTATTTATGACGCTTATAACCAAGTTACGTTAATAGACGGCTTGTGCTTTATGGGCGAGTGATAGAGACTATTTTGACGTTATAAAAGAACTATCACTATAACCGAGTTCAAAAATACTTGTAAATAAGGATGGACGAGCGACGAAAAATAGATCCGTCTCTTCTCGCAACCCAGCTGGAAAAAATTTGTCTTGTCTTGTACAATCTCCATAATGGTAAAAATGTCTGTCTCATCCTGCAAAAAAATCTGCAAATCCCCGTCTCTTCTCGTCTCGCATCCCTCCCCATACATTGCATTATCTTTTTAGATGTATTTTTTTTTAACACGGCGTAAAAATAATGACGCAAACATCTTTTCGATCTTTGTTTTACCAATGCGTAAAACTTCTTCTTCTTCTTTTTTTTTTTTTTAGAATTTTTACACCTGGCCTATTTATTACTTTGCATTCGTACAGTGGTATATGGGGGGGGGGGGGTATACAGCAGAATCTACCATTAGTCTTTATTCATACATACTTTTTTGCACGGTGTTGCGCAGAACGTATCCACCGTGTAAAAAAGAGAATCCAGTGTTCGGAACAGATGTACGTAACGTGGAGGGAAGAGTGGTCTCTGTGCATCCCCTTAATCTACGCACAAACTGTAATTATATAGCAAAACATTCACCTTTTGAATCCATCGCTGAAAACAGAATACGGTTAAAAAAAAATATATATAAAAATTTTATATACATTTTGGAAACTTTATAATAAAAACTTTAACCCTTTAACGCGCAGTGTTCCCGCTCTGGGAACACCAAACTCTGACGTTTTGACTGTTGCCAGTCACGAAGAATAGATTGGATTTCTATAAAAATAGTTGCGGATGACATAGCTCCACGAGAATCCTTTACTTTTTAGCACGTCATTTCCCGTAAAAAAAATTGTCACGATTCTTTTTAATAGCACTAACATCTGCTGAAAAATGGAAGAATGCGAGAACAGCTGGATAGATTGCCAAGGGTGCTCTGCCGCACAACCAGCTGCGTCAAAAAAGGGTCCCTAGATCTGTGGCACGCGATGAACGTTTCGATCGTCCGCCATCTTGCTGGTAGTTAATCTGCTAACATCTGCATAATCTGCTAACATCTGCTGAAAAATGGAAGAATGCGAGAACAGCCGGATAGATTGCCCAATGCTGGAAAAAGGGCAGCCGTTGCCATCGCTCGACTTAACGACCAGCAAGAGGGCGGACGGGCGAAACGTTCGTCGCGTGCCACAGATCTAGAGACCCTTTTTTGACCCAGCTCACTGTGCCCGCACAACGGCTACGCTTTTTTCAGCATTGGGAAAGGATTGCGCCTCAAAGGATTAAAAAGTTATATTAATTTTGTAAATTTTATAATTCAGCGCGTAACAAACACAATTGATTATAAAGAATTTAATATTTTAAAATGCTACTGAAAATGTTTACCAGATATTCATATAGTAGAATTTACTGTCAATCGAATTTAGAGTAAGAATGGACTACCCTCCGGTATTTGCTGGACCCGTACAAAGATCTACCACATCGACAAATTCAACTTTACGAGACCAACTGGCGTCTCGGAAGAACATGCAGTGAAAGGGCCCCAGACTTGTTCGGCGCCTCTCTTCTCAGTTCAGAACAAAAGCAATAACCTCGTCTATCAAACTATTTGTTCTGGAACATTATAAAACATATACCTACCTGAGCGTGTGTGTTTATGCATGGCGCCTGCAAGCCGCACTATCTCACCTCCAGCGAAACTTTCCTCACTGCAGGAACTCACTTCCAGCGAAAAGTCAATCCACCGAGAATACCTCTGCAGAAAAATGGACAAAGATAACAATATATCCCTTTTCTTATATCTTAACGTGACAAGAAAGCGGGGGGGGGGGGGGTTGTCGACTTTTCACAGGTGGGTGCAGGGATCGACTATAACATTTTTTGTGCCCAGGTTACTTTCCAACTTTTTTGACTTATACAGGTTACAAAAGTCAGGTAGGCACAAGTTTTGTGCCTCTCTCTATATAAATAAAACAACATTTTTTGGTCTATTTCTGCATATATGCCCCGGGCACGAGCCCCAAGTGCCCGGTTATAATCAGCGTTTGGGTGGGTGAGTGTTATTGCAAATCAAAAAATGGAAAGACGGTGAATCAGCACACATTATGTGGCGGTGGAACTTAAATATTTTATATTGTAAGAATGGAGGGAGAAGGGGTGTGCTCAAGAAAAATTTCAAGGATGAGGGCAATAAGTTTGGCAAAGCATTTTATCAGAATAAGCTAAATTCCCCCCCCCTCAAATAAATGAATCTCTCCCCTACCCCCCCCCCCCACCAACCATTTTAAGTGTCTACAATCCAGGTTTAACCTGTTTGTCCTAGTTTTTTCTTTAAATTAAACTATCCCCTCCTCCCGAAATTACATTTTTTTAATGTGACATTTTGTTTTATTGTATATTTTATTTAGATCAATTTTCTTTTTTTTTTTTTTTACCTAAGAACCCCTCCCCCCCCCAAACCCTAAAAAAAAGTATCCGTTACTGCTTGACCCCACCTTCGAAAAAATGCAAGTGAAGATTCCCATTTTGTGATTTAAGTAGTTTCCCAGTTTGTACCTTCGAATGCTCCACTAGAGTCTAGCCTTGCCTAACGCCAGATTTCCATTTAACCCTTTGAGGCGCAACCCTTTCCCAATACTGAAAAAAGGGCAGCCGTTGCCATCGCTCGACTTAACTACCAGCAAGATGGCGGACGATCGAAACAATCATCGCGTGCCACAGATCTAGAGACCCCTTTTTTGACGCAGCTGGCTGTGCGGCACAGCCAGCTGCACCGCACAGTTAAATCGAGCGATGGCAACGGCTGCCCTTTTTCAGCATTGGGCAATCTGTCCAGCTGTTCTCGCATTCTTCCATTTTTCAGCAGATGTCAGTGCTGTTAAAAATAATCGTGACCATTTTTTTTACGGGAAATGAAATGCTAAAAAGTAAAGGATTCCCGTAGAGCTATGTCACCCGCAACTATTTTTATAGAAATCCAATCTATTCTTCGTGACTGGCAACAGTCAAAACGTCAGAGTTTGGTGTTCCCAGAGCGGGAACACGGCCCGTTGAAGGGTTAAGAAGTGCAAATCTAAAGAGATACATATTACCCACATAGGCAAATCGCCTTGAGCTGCAGTTTCGAAAGGGCTCCCAATTCCAAACGCTATCCTGAAATATTCTCCGTTTTTCTTTTTTTTTTAATCAAAATTTTATAAATCACTTTTTGGGTTAAAGGAAAAAATTCACAGGTAACACCTCCTTTCTCTCCCCCCCCCCCACACACATACAATCACTATCGAAGAAAAGAAAAAAAAAAAAAAGAAAGAACAAGTCCCGTTTTATTCATTTGTTGCATAAATCGGACCCTGCAAAACAACAAGGACAACAGGAGCATAGCCAGTAAATTTTTTCGGGAAAAAATGAAATACTGTGCTCACTAAAAAAACGGAACTTCTATGAGAAAAATCTGGGCCACTGGAGGTCTAAGCCATCTACTCTTTTTTATTGTTTAGAAAACATTTTATATACACGACATTTTTGTCTTTAACAGCATTTTTGCATTTAACTATACCATAAAATCGAAATATCGATCAAATCTAAAGAATGTTGAAGAAGTGCTTCGTCCTGCTGTGTCGACTATTTGATTTGAGAGGTTGGTTGATTGAGAGCCTTAGCCTGTGTCGACTATTTGCCAAGATTTGATAGCATAATTAAAAATAAACAGGCGCTCCCTCGCACATGCGCTCTTAGATTAGAAGTAAATGGATTTTTTCAGTAGTGAGCTTCCAAGTGGCTGCATTTAAAAGACAGTCTATAGTTCATGTTTGAATTTACCCAAGTAATTGAATTTATCTTTAAAATTGTACTATATTATTAAGTTACTTATTTAAAATTTTCATATTGTTCTATGTCTTAAAATTTTTAATTTTAAGATGTAGAACAATATGAAAATTTGACCTAACATGACCTAAAAGCCCAACACAAGTTATAAGAAACTGACAGTTTCACTCACGGGTGAGTCGGAATTGCGCAAAGTTTATGGGGTCCCCCAAAATTTTCTGCTCTGGTGCAGGTCTATGGCCCAGACTCTATGTCTACCCTAGAACTTACGAGGATTCTGTGATGTCTACCGTCCGTCTGCTTGGGGGATAATACAGCTCTATGGGGGATTGGGAGGGGGAAAATAAAACTCAAAATGCACAATGGTCAAGAAAGCCAGAAAGGGTGTTAAATCCCCACCCCCCTTTCTTTTCTATGAGTACCACAAAAGAGTTGGCGACAGAGCGCCTGCTGTGTGCGAGGAGTATCGCTTTACACAAGTAGACAATTCCTGTATAGATGCGTGTAGTACACCGTTTGAAAAAGACCGCCGCTCTAGCCCCCAATCGAAAGGGTCGAAAGGCACGCTTTGGGATGAGTTCGGGATCCCTTTTGAAAGGGGCCCGAGCCCCGAAGACTACAACGAAGTTTAATTGCACAACAAATTTGTATGGGGCCCTGTTTGCTTAGCTGACAAAAGAAAAATGTATTTAAGGCAGGGACGGGTTATTGGCGCCTGGTGCGGTACTTCAGTTTGCCTCCACGTTCTTTCGATGTACCGTAGGTCTATTGGTCATGGGTGCCTCTGGCAAGATTTGAGTTTTGCGCCCCTAATAGTTTCATTTTCTAGGAAGTGGAAACAACTGCGGGTCTGCAAAATGCACGTACCTGGAAGCCGCGCTCAGCTATGACACTGGTTCTACCGCTCACCTATTTCAGTCCTTCAGTTTGCCACCGGATTTTTTTTTCTTTTTTTTTTTTTTTTTTACTTGTCAGCTTTCTGCGGGCTCCTTGTTTTTGTTTTGCTTGATTGAAGGAGGAGGGAAAAACTTGTGAAATTGACTCCATTCATTAAATGCCTTAGTATTCAATACACACGTTAATTGCCAAACGAAACTCATGTACGTTTCGGGGGGGGGGTTGAAAAATGGTGAATGAATAAGGAAATTTAATTTCATATAGGCTGATTTTTTAGAAAAAAGTTTAATTTGGCGGGAGGGGGAGAATAATTTAAAAAGTAATGAAAGCTCATTTTGTTGGAGAAAGGCTACCTAAGCAGGATGTACGTCTGCAGTAAAGCAAAATGTTGCCTAAAAGCATCGGTTCCCAACCGGTGGTTCGCAAATATAATATACTTAGTATATACCGTGTTTACTTGCGCAATAGTCGTACCTCCGTTTTGAAACAGAAAAAAATCATCAAAATATTTTCCCCACATAAAAGTCGCAGTTGCGTATTTGACTTTCATTTAGAAAATGAATATTAGAAAAATCTGGAAAATTATTACGAAATGTGTATTATGTTACTAGAATTTTTTGTAAAATTTTTCACAAAGAGTATGTGAGAATTTTATGTCTATAATAATACACCATCAAAAGAAAAATGCCTCTTTTGTGTGCAACTGACGAAAAGACTATTTAAAAATCAGAACATGATCTGGACTGGAAACAATTAATAATTTGCTAATTGTATTAAAATGTATTTTTTATGCATGTAATGTTTCAGCATTAGAGTGTACAATATTGTGTGGTAGATTTCCCGCACAGACTTACACGGTGAAAATTTGGCAAAAAAGTGCGACTGTTACGCGAGTAAATACGGTAATAACTATACAAGGGGTTCGGCAAATTCTTTCAAATTTTATAAGGGGTTCGCAAAAAGGAAAAGGTTGGTAATCACTGCCCTAAAGCAATGTGAGTTTGAAGTGCTGATATCTCCTAGCTCCTTCCACTGTCACGGTCATATCAATAACAAAAGAGAATGTTTCTCATTATTTTCTATTTCGCAGTAGTGAGAGAGGAGGTTTATTTTCACATATACGTCAATAAGGGGGTGTTTAAGGTGTCTGGACAACCCCCTTAGTCTACGCAAAAGCGCTATTTTTATTTGTGCATCAGAACAATTAACGGGAAAAATAGTTTTAATTTCATGTAAATTTGAAAATTTTATATTAATTAAAAAAATTTGCATTTATTTATTTATTTTTATTCTTTTGTAACTACATACTTTAATGACTAATAACGAAAATTTAAAATTAAATTTACTGACGATCGCCGCCCAAGTTTGTTTGTTTGTGTGATTATGGCAACGCTACGCTAGGGCGATCTGCGAAGGATGGGGGGTGCCTTGGCAGGAGGACTTTCTAAGAGGTTCTAACGCGTATTCACGTTGCATCTGGAGAAAACCTACCAAAACTCCAGACCATCAGATCGACAGCCGCGCGATGGGACCCGACCCGAACCCGGGACCTTCACATTTCGGCCGTCTACCGTTTTCAGTGACATAACCACAGTGCCATGGTGAGGCACTCTTCCTAAGAACAACAATTACAATTAGTCAGTGTAAGTGTACATATACTTTTGGTGTGAGGACTTTCTAAGGGGTTCTAACGAGTATTCACCTCATTACATCTGGAGAAAACCGACCAAAACTCCAGACCGTTACATTGTCAGTCACGTATTGGGACCCGAACCCGGAACCTTCACACTCCAGCCATCTACCATTTTGTGTGACTTATCGACTTGGGCATGGTGGAGCCCAATTAATGGACCAGCAAAACCAGTTTTTCAAATTTCAGCCCAATGTTTAAAATATTGGCAGAAGGAATATCCAAATTTAAGTAAAGGCACATTAATGCATTGTGTGATAATATGCTTTCACGGGAGGAAAAAGTGAAACAAAAATCAATTTGAGCACCTGCAGGGCCATTGCTAACTTTTTTTTGTTTTTTTTTTTCTGGGGTGGAAGGCGGAAGAAGTCCGTACAGGGCCTGATTTCCGGGAGTGCATTCGGGGCAAGCGCCCGGGCCCCCTACCAAAAGGGGGCCCCAAAATTGTTCTTTTAAGTTTAAAAATTTGTAAATTTTGAAAAAGTTTTCGGAGAAGGGTCCCCCCAATGAAGCTTTTGCCCGGGGCTCCAAACTCTGCAAATCGGTCCCTGAGTCCGTAGACTTCTAAGTCAAATATCGCTTTTTACTAACTTATTTAAAAATTTTGCTATCTGACTTTGTGTAACTTTCAAAAATTTTTCAACTAAGTAAGTTTGTAATGAATTATCGCCATAAGCGGGTTCTTATAGAAATTCGACAGGAATGAAAGAAGCTTATTCAATTAAAGACGGGCATTACAAGTTGAAGCCATTTCTGTACGACTATAAAAAAAAAAAGAAAGAAAAAGAAAAAAAAGAAAAGAAAAAGAAGAAGGAAAGAAAAAAAGAAAATCACGAGCACATAACTCGAGGTTCAATTAACACCCGTTAGCTGTCCTAAATTTCATTTTCCAATCTGGCTTTTCATTTCAGATATTAGCCTAATATTTGCTATTCACAGTGTAATAACAGGCATTATCCAAGTCAGTCA
Source organism: Cheiracanthium punctorium (assembly GCA_038373885.1). Taxonomy (NCBI): domain Eukaryota; kingdom Metazoa; phylum Arthropoda; class Arachnida; order Araneae; family Cheiracanthiidae; genus Cheiracanthium; species Cheiracanthium punctorium. Next base: position 295,294 of record JAWZYV010008448.1, read on the forward strand.
GTGAACATGGAAGACTGGGGAAACACAACGAAATGCCCCCCCCCCCTCCCCTTGGGAGAAAAGAGGCGTGACTTTAGAGATCTGGACAACAGCCGATTGGTTTGTTCGATGCCTATCTTCCAGTCAATAGCGTCCCTGAATTTTGACTCCATCTCACTCTCCAGTGAGCTGATCTCTTTTAAGTTCTGATTTGAAGCAGGGTTACTAGATCAGGCGTCGCATCGCATTTTAAAAGGAGAAATTTTTTTAATTATTATTATTATTACTAACGCAAAAGTTCTGGAAACGGCTGACTACTTCCCGAGTAAAATCGAATGTGATGTAGTTGCTTACTTACTAAAAATATGATTTTACAAATTTTACAAATATGCTATGATAGGATTACATTGTTCTTGAATTCTTTTAATATTTGGTTTCAGTAAGATCAAGATTACTGCATTTTTACAAACTTAGCCGCAACATACCGCACGAATGAAGGTTTGTAAAAATAACAAAAATATAATTTCTCAGGAGAGCAGCATAATGTTACGTATTTACATCAAAAAAAAAAGTACACATGGTTCCACATAGTCCTACCACCTTTATTTATAATCTTTGGACATAGTGCTGTATCTCTCTAAATAAAGAAAAAAAATTCAATTCAGGGGCTATTGGTTCTCCTTTTCTTTTTCCTCTTTTTTTAAGAAAGAAAGATAAAGACGGTGTATTTTTCTGACTATTAGGGACAGAACATAAACACTCAAAAAGCTGGTGTGAAAAAATAAAATAAATAAAAACTTTGTGAAAAAAACACACATAAAAGGTTACTTCAAGGCGTAACGATCGTTTCGACCGAATTTTCGGTCGAAATGATCGTTACGCCTTGAAGTAACCTTTTATGTGTGTTTTTTTCACAAAGTTTTTATTTATTTTATTAGGGACCTATTTTATTAGGGCCACCTACCTGGGCCCAGGTAGGTGGCTGTCAGGGGCGCCTTTTGCCAGAGGCAGGGGCGTAGCCAAGGGGGGGGGGGTTAGGGGGTCATAACCCCCCCATGAGGAATTTTTTGCCTTACAAAATGCATATTCTTCACTACATTGTCACACCCACGTATACATTTATATGAGTTGTAGTAGTCATAACCCCCCCCCCCCATGAAAAATTTCTGGCTACGCCCCTGGCCAGAGGGGTGCCATCAATAATTGTGTTGCGTCGACTTTAATTGCAATGGAACAGGAACTGATTTCATGGAAACTATCTCGAAGAGATTTCAGATTTTTGAATTAAATAATTTGAAGCTAATGAGAGAATTAAAAAAAAGTAAGGGCTGAATATTTTAAGAAAACTAATAACAACAAGTAAACAAAGAAAAGATAATGCTGCCGGATATTTTGGCAAGATATTCGGTATCCGGCTAAACTGACATCCGTTTTATCAGTACTGTCTATTCCGTTTCTTTATGTGCAGTGAAAACTCCGAAAGTTGGAATCTGTTCTCGGACGCAGCACCCAAGTGGTGCCAAATTGTATATAAAACCTTTTCCATTGCATTTTGGCAAATAGGAGGGGGGCGCAAAATCTTCAGTGGCCCCGGTCGCTGGAAACCCTTCAAAGCCCCTGTTGGACGCGTGTAATTCCCTCAAGAATTGTCCAAATTATGGAGGGCATGTTCCACTCTCGAGAAAATTGTTCAACTTCAGGGGTTTCATTGCATGATAAAAGGTATTATTTTATTTATTTGTAACTTTTACTCTATATTTATACAAGCTGCTTTTATCATCTTTTTGCTATTTTTTGCTCTTCCAGTATCAAACAATTTGTTTTCCTTTTCTGATTTTCTTGCATATACAGTGATACCGGGGCCTGACTATGAGATTTTTGTGTCCAGGGCACTTTTCAAATTTTTAGGAACCTATATATAGCTGGCTCAAATTTTGTGCCCTTGTACATAGCTTTAAACTCAATTTTTTGGCCTATTTGTATTTATGTGCCCCAAAGGCCCATGCGATAATCAGGGCCTGAGTAATACCTCGATTTACGCGAACCCGGAGTTACGCGATTTCCAAATTTCGTCGATTCGTCTTTTGTTTACATCCAAAAATAACTTGTTTATGATTTTAATAATATAAGATGTCGTACGTATGATTTTATTAAATAATCGTGAAGGTAGCAAGAGTTCCTCGAAGAAATATCTTGTTGCGTTAACCTACAATTCTCTTTTCTCGTATTTATACAAGGTGCTCGGCAAAAATTAAAAGACCTTCAAAGTGCTCCATTTAGGAAAAAAAAAAAAAAAAAAAAAAAAGGTTTGAGAAACCAGGGAACGATGCAGATGAAATTTGGGTCCATTTTACAATCTCTTCACAAAATTACAATCGAATTAAAACGGCCCCTTCACTGACATTTTCCCTTATTTTTTAATTTGCTTTGTAAATTATTTCAATAAAAAAGTGACTTTCACAAAAATTGTTATGAAATTTCACAAAAATACACGTTGAAATTCATAAATATGTGGCCCTGTAAAACCCCGGTCTAGAGCAACGAAATTTCATATCTGTGGTAAGCGAAAGGCAGTTGGAATCCTAGCACCTCAAAATTACCGAACATTTATTTCTTCGCCCCGCGGGGAAATTGGCGACTTGGCGAGCAATCCGAAAAAGGTAAACGTGCGCGCCGCCGAGCGCGGAAAAATTTGAAGATTCTTTGACTGGACGCTTCATCTTCATTATAAAGGGATTAGAGATTCGGTATCGCACACCAAACGAAGTCGCTCTCTTGTTGTTGCACACTCGATGGAATATTGCACGCAGCGTCCCGACCGTGCCATGGTCGTGCCACATGGGTACCATCCTGCTTATAGTGCTGTGAAGCCTTCTTTGTACAGAAATCGACATCAAAATTACCACTACCACAACGAAACGACGATGCACACAGACTATAGGAACTGTCAGCAGCAGTTCCAAACTAACAGGGAAACCTACGCCACTGTGATACCCCAGAGTAGACGGAGATTGACTCGAAAAACTGTTCCGAGGACTCGTTCTAGGAGTACATCCAGCTGTGATAGGTATTTTATTATTATTATTATTATGATTATTATCATGTTGATTTTGTGAGTAAATTTACTGGTTGTACAGGGAAAATTCATAAGGGCTGTTCTAAAAAAATGTAAAAAAAAAATCTTTTAGGACACTCTGTACTACGAAAATAAAAATTTTCTTGTAGAACAACTAAAGGAAAACATTTATGGAGGAAAATTATCTTTTTATTTATTTATTTTTACATGAAGTACATATAACAAGCTTTATTGTGCGCCAATTCGGTTATCAGATCATGCATATTAATAGGTAGGGAAATATGAATATGCACCAATATAAAAAATAAGTGAAGTTAAGTTTTAGTAATGCAATACAAAAATATATTGCCGATGTAATAAAAACAGCAAGTAGATTTCGAACACCTGTGTACGGTGTACACCTTCCACACAAGCAGAGTAGGTCCCTGGTAACTAAGCTTAGAAGGGGAATGGATAAATGAAATGAAATCTTTTTTATTTTTATTGAAGTTTAACTAATACCGTGTTTACGCTGTAGTTAACACCAGTATTTTGAGTGTTTACAGAAAAAACACTCAAAATACTGGTGCTAAAAGGTAAAATAAATAAAAGCTTTGTTGTAAAAAACTTACATCATCTTGTTATAAGTATCATTTTATCTGTCTTTTTTACACAAGTTTTTATTTATTTTACCGTGTTTACTCTGGTGCTAGCCGCTTTTTTTTCCCTGCCAATTATCATTGTGAAAGTCTAGGTGCGACGATTATGCATGAAAAATATATGCTACATAGTATTGTAACTCTAAAGCTATCTTTTCTGCTTCAAAACGGGGGTGCGACTATCATGCGAGGGCGACTATTCCGCGAATAAACACGGTAATTGCAAAAAATACTCATTTTAAATGTTCTACCAATAACTTTTTTTTTTAATTTAAAAGTACATACCGTGTTTGCTCGCGTAATAGTCAAACCCCCGTTTTAAATCTGAAGAATAGCTTTAGAGTTAAAACATTATGTAGTAAATCTTCCACCGCACAATAGTCGCACCTAGACTTTCACCATGAATAATTGGCAAAAAAGGTGCGATTATTACGCGAATAAACACGGTATAAACACATAAGTTACTGCGAAATATAATTAAATGTTTTTAGTCTCTTGAAACAGCAAATAATAATAATAATAATAAAAGCTATTGGTTGGAGCTCATTTTGACTAATTAAACATTTGAGAATATTCTCTGAAATGTCGTCATATATATATAAACTAATATTTTAAAAATGTAAATTATTCTTATAAATTGAGGCATAAATTAATGAAATATATTGTCATTATTTTGGATGTTTATTTAAACAATTAAGAACAGTATGCTTTAGGCGCTTACAGTGGACACGGAACATTATGTTCTTAAATAGCCTTAAAATTTATAGACAAACAGGGAACAAACTGTGTATAATACTTACTGTAATTTTTATATAATACTATACACATCTCTATGTAAAAGGAGACTAGCTTTCTCTCTAAGTCCACACTCATATTTTGTACATTAGTTACTCAAAGTATCATGCCGATAAGTATCATGCAAATAATTATTGATATTTAGCATCTCGTTCCTGAATTATGGGTTACAGTTCAAGAAATTGATCTTGGCAACATTGATCTTTGTTAAAAATATGTTTTTAATTTAAGAAATATCGCTAAATTAAAAAAGATAAATAAATTCAAAACAGGTACGAATCATGCAATAAAGCTTTTGGCATAGAGTTTTTAAAATTTGGAGATTCACTAGAAATGGAGATTTTAAACTTAATCTAAAATATTCATGGAAAGAAAAATTGAAAGCACTTCTTCATATGTTGAGAACAATATTTTAAAATATTTTCTTCTATTATTTACCTTTAAACTAATTTTAACGTTAAAACTTAAATTTAAACTAATTTTTGACAGTGAGTAGCTTTTGACTGTGACATGACTAGTCAAAAGCTAACTAGTCTTGATGTGAAAGACTTGTTAGCTTTTGACTTTGAGCTTAACTTTTGACAGTATGCTTATGGCTTTTGATTATTTCTTAATGTCTCAAATATATTATAACAGCTTCGTTCCCAGCTTATCAGCTGTAAAGCAGCTTATCTTATCGAAATTTTTCAAAACATATTCATTTGTGCTGTTATGTACTTAAGTCTAAATGATAAGAACAGGTTTCAGGAATTTTGCAGTTTGACAATAAGGTGTGAAAATGCAAATAATTCTGTATTACTAGCCGCCAAGGCGGCCAGCTTCGCCGCACCTTACTGTTCTTTATACTCAGTGCAGTGTTGGCCAAATTATTCGTTTTATTTCAACGAAAATCATGTTTGGTGTTTTTAACAGCATTTGTAATTAAATTTATTTAGATTAGGGTTGCTACAAATTTTGGGTGTCACCATAAAAGCCGATGTCGGCCATGGTAGCGATGCCGAGTGTTAACATTTCAAAATGTGTATGAAAAGGCATTGGTGACATTTCCACTCATAAAATGATTATGAATAATTATAGCCCATTGCAAGAGACCTTTTCTTCCCTTTCTGCTGTGCGATAAACCCGCCAAGTATTGAAAATTCGATTAAAGCTGTGGAAATTTCCGAAATATCTTGCATTTTCGCGTACTTATTGTTTTATTTATTTATTTATTTTTTAATCAGCTACTGCGTGACGTAAATAAAAGTAACCAGTAACGAATATGGTTGCTTTATTTGACTTCATTGAACTATTAATTTGGGGTTTTCCGCATGCGTTATTGTTATTACACTAATGTTTACATCTAGTTGTTGCCATGCGCAGCATTGAAATATCGTCGATTTTGGTACCGCATACGTCAGTGTTTTATATAAGTAGATATTTATGATGTGGAAAATCAATAGCTGTTCTATGTTCGTTTATCCCGATTTTGAAGATTCGCTCCCGCTTTTTTTAATGCAACTTATGGACACTTTTTAAAAAGAGTGTAATATCGCGAATTTTCTCATCATTATGCACTGTACATAATACGGACGCACGCATTTTTGTACGTGCACACGCATTTTTGTAAACTGGCAACCTGTAGGAACTTAGAAAATTCAGAAGTGTTAAGGGTGGTCCTTTTGAAAAGCGGTCGTCGTCACAGGACGACTTTTGAACAGCTTTTTCAAAAACAAACTAATAATATTATGCACTCGAAAAAATCAATAATGCATCTTCAGCAAATACACTATAAAAACATAGTCAAACTATATGTATAATGCAACTTTATGAAAATATCCGTAAGCACGAAAATTGCCTTCAAAAGTGGGCAAAGGTGTCACCTGTTTAGGGAAGTACTGCTAAATTCAATATTTGTAACACGGATATGGGCGATTTGCCGTATAATTGGGATTTATATGGTACCTTGAATGGCTTGTACGGGGTTTTGATATGTTCCTTGGGCCGGTTCAAAATCCTTGTCGGGCCGGAGGTTGCCTATGAGGAATATTTCCAGGCCGTACACAGAAAAAAAATTCAGAGAGGGACCAAAAATTTCGGAGGTGAAAAAAACGGTGAAATAGTGAATTATTTTTATATTTTAATTAATTAATTATTATTTTGTAATGAAAGTTTTCTTTTAGACTAAAATTGTTCTCTTTTGAAATAAAACTATAAAATTTAAGTCCAAATAGGAGTTATACTAATCTAAGAAAAATCTTAATAAAACCCAAAAATACCCAATAAAACCTACCACGGTTGGTTTTTTTTTTTTAAACCGGGTCTTTTAAAACCCTGGACTACATGGGTGCTCCAGTATTTAAGCACCGGACAAAATCACATAAATGTGAAGCACCCACAAAGTTTTAGGATCCAGTTTTAGCTACTTTTGTAGGAAATATATATATATTAGAATTTCAGTGAGGGGGGGGGGGGCACCCAACAGTTTTCTTCAGAAAAAGGATATTTTATGATAATTTCTGCAATCAGATCCCAGAATTTTTCTCTGTTGTGTCACTAAGCATAAGATGTCCAGGTACACATAGTTATTCAGAATAACTCATTTAAATTAGATGAAATATTAATTTATCTTTTATAAAAGTTTTGTCTTCCATTTGTGCATTAAAGATGTAAAGCTATTGGAGGAAATATCATCTAACGAAGACATGTCTAATCATCTACCACCCCCCCTCTCCTCCTGTATTGTTGCTTTGCGGAGAACTCTGACAAAAGCAGGGGCTACAGCTTACGCCCTTCCCCCAGCAACAAGAAACTAAACCCAAAACAAAGAATTTTAAAACTAATGCACGAAAAGAACCCCCCAAAGCAAAAATTCATATTAGGAGTCGTCGAGTCCTCTCTTCATCTCTTGCTCGCAAAAATGATTCCAAATTCGAGCTATTAATCTTTAATATTAATAAATAACTATTAAAACACTAATTTAAAGGGAGATTCTAAAAAGAGTCACTAAAGGTTAACTATAATCCATTTTTCAAATTTTGGAATTTCGCCCAACTTTTTTTACAATATAGTATATAAGCCTATATAGAATAGACTAACAGAAAAAGTGTACGTATACGAACTATACGTACTATACTAGCGTACGTATACTAGTGTGTATGTATACTAACATAAAAAGAAAGCAAGTGTTCTGGAAAATTACTAATTAAAACATTAAATGATCAGATCTGTAGGTTACACATTTTTGACATATTTGCTCAGTAGGGTAGATCAGATTTTGGACATCTTAGATTACAGATTTTGGAAATTGCTGATCTTTTAGTTACTGATTTTGAACATAGGATTTTTTAAGATGAGTGCATTAAAGAAATGCTAGGGGATAAAAATGCATTAAACAGGTTCTATATAATTGCATTTTGTTAATCAAATGTATAATATTTCCCTTTTCTTTCTTTCTTTCTTTTTTTTTTAAGAAGTCTGTTATGTCTTTTGATAAAATGGTTTTAATGAGTCACATTAAACAAATAATGCTTTTGGTCTCACGTTGACTCATTATTAAAAGTATCGAACTTGCAGTTTCTTTTAACAACTAAGATATACCTTAAGACAATGCGCAAAATAAACCAGATTATTATGCAAACAATTTTTAAATACATCTATATAGTAAATCAAATCTTGTAAATTTATTTCTTTTAGTATAAGTAAAATATTTTATTCTAAATGCACCTGAAAAACATATTTAGTTTGTCTTATGTGTGTTTCATTCTAATTTGTAAGTAAAAGAAAAATTAGAATTATTAGAACAATAGTTGAAAGTAAATGCAAAGAATAAAAACTATCGGTGTCGGACGTAAAAACTTTTTTACGTCCGACACCTATTTTTTAACGAAAATTATTCAATATAGCAAAAATGAAATAGGCTATATCATTGAGATTTAAAATCGTGCTTTGTATACAAAAATGTAATTCTCTACCTTTAATTTTATTGACTGAGCATAATTAATTATACATTTAGTGTCGGAAGTAAAATACCTAAAGTGCCTCAAGAAAATTCTTGTAAAAAAAAAAAAAAAAAATGTTCACAATCATTACTACAAAATTTCCTGTTTGTACATTCTATATTTAAATATTATTCGTCTTACGTAAATGTTTATTCGTCACGATATTACTAAATAATTAATAAAAAAAACTGAGTTTCTATTCAGAATCATGAAAAATTGATTTAAAAATGATAGATGTTGACCTATGTTTTCCATCCTGTAGCTCACCTAAAACTAAATATATCAAATTTTAATTAAGAATTTCAAAATCTGTAAATCTTAATCTTTAAAATGACACCTAGTTTACTTAAAAATCTGTATTTTGGAAATTTCGATCACCTGGTTGACCTTATTGTGGATATATGTATATAACAATAAATAATATGTATATAACATTTAATACATTTTATTTAAAAAAACTGTCTTCATCTAATTTAGAAAAATTAAAAATTTGTGGGGTTTACCTCTGAATTCTAAATAAAAATTATATTATGTCTTAGTCACAAATTAAAAAAATTATTAGTATTTCGGTCATTACGCAATGAATTCGTCAAATAATTTTCTGGACTTTCTTCTCTAAGTACATTTTCTGAGGAAGAAAAAAAAAACATTCCTAATAAAATAAAACACTTACAAACAGTGAGTGTCAGTTTATAAAGTCAGTGAGGTTTTACGAGGAATCGTACTTTTAAAACAATAATTCGATTGTTAAAAAAACAATTTGTTACGAAAATTCGTAACAATCAAATAGCTGCCGGCCTCCATTTTGTTTCGACCGTACATATTTGTTTTACATGCTCATCAATGATGTGAATCATTCTTTCATCTAAATACACTCTATTTCACTAATAAAAACTGTTTAATTGGAGAAATAAAATTGCAATTAATGACTTTCTTAACTTTTTTAGGACACAGGCAACTCTGACAGCAAATTAAACATTTAAGAAATCGATGTTTCGATCATTGCGCGATTTCGATATCGTGGTTTATATGTATGTTTACAGCAGAGAAAACGCACAAAAACTTATGAAAATGCTTTAAAAAGCAGAAAAAAATATTTTAAAGGCTGATAAATGAGTTGAAATACTTATTTTTTTAATCTTACAATAGCTTTGTTTGGATCGTTACTTTTTGACAAATAGAACTGGCAAGAACACATTATGAGATTCTTGTTGTAATTCTTCAATATTGTTGTTGTTGTTGTTATTGGAACATGTATTCGGATTTGTGTGCTTTTTCACGAGGAACCGCTTATAAATCCACGTCAAAGAAAGGACAAACACAAGGGGGGGTCAAATGCCTTGGGGGAGGACTTTTCTGGGTATCTAGCGCGTATTCACGTTACATCTGGAGAAAACCGCCCAAAACTCCAGACCGCTAGACCGACGGCCCCGCGAGAGGACAGAACCCTGTTCCTCCACTTGAGCCATCTCCCAATGTCAGTGGCTTTAACCACTGTGCTACACATTGGTCTCTTCAATATTTTAAGTATATGCTACTGCCGTATGTTGACAGAAATAGTAAACAAATCATCATTTTATTGCATTCACTCAATATTTTGATTATGAAACTCCTGAAAACGCGGCAGAATTTTTTTTTCTTGATGTTGCAGACACCAGTTAAGATAAGAGATGTCCAAAATTAACCATGTAGCTAAAATGTTTTAATTTAAGGATATTTACAACAAACTTTTGTAATAAATGATATCAGTTCCTGGTTCTGAGAGCTAAAAATTAGCTGAGAAAAAAAATTTCAGTTATAAGATCTATTTTTTTTTTCTGTGTTTGTGTACCCACCATTTTAGAATTACCCAAAAGTAAACAGCAGGAGAGTGTGAATACTTTATCATTCAGGTATTTAAATTAATAGGCTATTATAAAAATAGATAATTAAGATTTGAGATAATTAAATAAATAAATAATTGCTTAAACTATGATGAAGAGAGTGCTCTATAACGCAAAGCACAATACCCCCCCCCCCCCCCTGACGAAAAACTACTCTTTTTAGAATAACCCACAAAAGCTTTGCAAAGTCGGTGCCTCTGCTGGAGAATGTGTTTGTTCATTGCTTGCACACACTCTTATCTTACATAAATGTGACATTATGTACAAAGTTCAACATGATCATTGCTAGAGTCGGCACTATATTTTGCGAGTCCCTGTACGGAACAGTGAAGGAGCTTTCTCACAATATGAGAGTGATTCACCAAAAAATTTTTGTCAGCCGGGTGGCATTATGAAGCAGCTATGTGTAGTTCTATCAAATTAAGGCATTTCGATTGAAAATAGAGTCAGCTATGCCAGACATTTTCGAGTCGGGACGGGAACCGCAAAAAGTTCTTTATCAGTTTACAGTTTTCATTTTGAAAAGGATAAAGACATACAAGGAAAACTCAGAGGATGCACGGGACACCGTGCCGTTGCATAGTTCACACACCCCATCACGTCGTCCCTGTGATTCTAGGTTAATTTGAAATATTCTGTAATGTGTTAGAGCTTCTACAGGAGCACCCAAAAGAATTCCAATGCATCGCACCCTACGAGTAGTCACGTTTAACGCGTATTTTAAAGTCATTTGTCTATTATAAACAAAATAAAATTGATATACGGTTATTAAATATACTTTCCATCGGAAATAGTGTCTGTGAAATTTATAATTCTTCTACAGGAGCACTCAAAAAGAATCCCAATACATTATACTCTTCAATAACAGTCTTGAGACATAAAATTTGTGACATTTTTTGAGAATAGAGGAAATTTGAGAAAGGTTACGTTGGAAAGTTCTACATTCAATGCATCCAACTCGTTTTTATCTTAAATGTTCTGCATGTCATGACATTTATTCATCTCTCTTTCCTTTCAGCTCCCCGGACTCCCAGACGCAGCGCAGCCTGGCCAATGTCCGCGAGCGCAAGCGCACGGAGAGCCTGAACCTCGCCTTCGCCCGCCTGAGGCACATGATCCCCACCCTCCCTTCTGACAAGCTCAGCAAGATACAGACCCTAAGGCTCGCCGCCAGCTACATCTGCTTCCTGGGACAGGTGCTCGGCAGCTCGCCGGCATCCGATCACCAGCCGCCTCATCCCCACCAGCACCTCGCCGCCACCGGCAGCCCCGGCCTGTCTTACGCGGCCGTGGCCGGAGCCTACGTCTACCGGGAGAAGCTGAGCCGCGAATTCTCCATGTGGAGGATGGAGGGAGCCTGGCACGAAGAACCCACGCGGTAGAGAAGGTGAGCAGCGAGTTTAACCTTTTAAAGCGCAGTGTTCCCGCTCTGGGAACACCAAACTCTGACGTTTTGACCGTTGCCAGTCACGAAGAATAGATTGGATTTCTATAAAAACAGTTGCGGGTGACATAGCTCCACGAGAATCCTTTACTTTTTAGCACGTCATTTCCCGTAAAGAAATGGTCACGATTATTTTTAACAGCACTGACATCTGCTGAAAAATGGAAGAATGCGAGAACAGCTGGATAGGTTGTCCAATGCTGGAAAAAGGGCAAGCCAGCTGTCGTCAAAAAAGGGTCTCTAGATCTGTGGCACGCGATGAACGTTTCGATCGTCCGCCATCTTGCTGGTAGTTAAGTCGAGCGATGGCAACGGCTGCCCTTTTTTCAGCATTGGGAAAGGGTTGCGCCTCAAAAGGATTAAGAATAAATTTTTAAAAAAATGTTTTTTTTTCCTCGTGCTTTTGAAATTCGGATCACCCGACAAATGAGTAGGCCTATTACCGTGTTTACTCGCGTAATAGTCGTACCCCTGTTTCGAAGAAGAAAACATCGTCAAAATATTTTGCCCGCATGAAAATCGCAGTCGCGCATTTGGTCATCTAGAAAAGAGAAAATTATGAGCTGCACTCTCACCAGAACTACAGTTTTACACTGATGCATTCCCTGAAATAATTTATTATGAATAATGTTGTTGTTCAGGGATGAGATTCTTCAGCTTTTAGCTGATTTCAGCTTTTTGTGAATAAAGAGGAAATCCCTGTTTTGTCTTTTTTCCCTGAAAATTCTGTTTTTTCTGTGAATTCCTGATTGTAGTTATTAGTCAACTGTGTGATATATTTATCTCCTAGCCTGTTCCTATGTTTTTCTTCTCTTAAAACTTCTTTCACATTAATTAGATATAAATATCACATGTACAAATTCTTGCTCTCGTATGATTTCAGCTTTTTTCCTCTTTTGCCAATCTCATCCCTCGTTGTTGTTACTTATGCCCTCTAACAACGGCATGCGGTGCCAGATCCCCCAGGTAGGGAGGCGATGGGCAGAGGGGGGCGCCTTCCATTTTTAGGGTCCCAGTGGAAAGAAGTCCGACTTTCGCCCGTGGTCCCCTCATTTTGAACCAGTTCCAGAGGAGGGACCAACCCCCTGAAATCGGCACCCCCACAGGTATCGTTTAACAACTTGAAGGACATTGGAGCCACGACAGATTTTACGTGCACCAGCTCCCATTAGCGTACGCGGTCCCACAGCAGTCGAGCCGAGAGGGAAATGACCATCCCAAGCACTGGCCATGACGGATGCTGCTTCACTTGCGTGTTCTTATGGGAACGGAGTTTAGCGCCCAGACATTATTAATTATGTATTATGCTATTAGAATTTTATGTCTATAAATATATCACCATAAGAAGAAAAGAGCCTTTCTTTTTTGTGCGCAACTAACGAAAAGACTGATTTTATAAGCAGCACATAATCTGAAAGCATTTGCTAAGTTGGTAATTTTATTATAATGTATTTTTTTATACCAGTAATGTTTAGCATTAAAGTACATTATTGTGAAGTAGATTTCCCAGCATAACCTACTTTCACACTGAAAAATTGACAAAAAAAAAAAGGCGACTATTACGCGAGTAAACACGGTATTTCTGGTAAACTGGGATAAATAAAAATAACTGCAATACTAACAGTACGGACTAATACTAAACAGTAAAGCTGCATGTCTCGTGTAACTTCTAGAAGAAATTGCACAAGCACGGCCTTCAAAAATGGGACAAGGAGTTGCCGAGACATTCTAAATTTTTCGAGTTTCTAGTGCAGTTAAATTCTCCAAAGCTGTGTTCTTAAGAACGAAAGAGTTCCTCTATTTAGTCATCAATCCTATCGTAAGAACTTTACCAAATTAAAAAGAGATTTAAATCATGAGAACTTGACCAAATTTCTGGTAACTTTATTGCAGGTGTGTAGTCGAGTGGGAAGTTAGGAAAAGGCATCCCCTTACATTTTTATTTGAGTTTATGTATTCCCCCCCCTCCACTTCTTATTTTCAAGGGGGGGGGGCGCTCAAACATCTTTTCAACGCATTGAAATTTCAAGCTGTAATTCTGCGGCAGAAAGGTAGCTAAAAGGAGCTTTTTGGACCACCTAAGTAGATTTTAGACACTTAATCTCGTTATAAATGTTAAATAATGTAAACATATCCATATAAATTGAATGTATGCCCCTCATGTTGTCAGTTTAAATAAATGTTTTTTTAAAGCAGTTTTGATCAAAATTACATTATTTTGTAATTTTAAAAAATTATTTACTCCGAAGTAATAATAACCAATTAATACATAGGTAGATTTAATGATTTAGTTAGTTTTATTCACTTTTTAACAGCAGTTGCATTTAACTAACTGCATACGTCTGAGTTGAATTCTACAAAAAATGAACCACCCCCCCCCCACTTTTTTTTTCAGGACTACACCATTGCCATATTCCAAAAAAAAAAAAAAAAAAAAAAAAAAAAGAATAATCAAAATCGATCACAAGTGCAGGAATGATATTCTTCAACTTTCTGTGAAATAGGACAACAGCTAATAAAATGTGTCAAAGGGTTTCAAATAGGGATGCAACGGATATCAATTTGACCGGATACCGAATATCCGGTCAAACTTTCAGCCGGATATCCGGTTATCTGGAAGCAGTATGTTTTCTTTTTTTGTTTTCTTTTCACTAGTTTTCTTTGATCATTGAGCTATTACTTTTTTCTTTAACTTTTCTCATTAGTTTCAAATCATTTAATTAAAAAATCAGAAATCCTTTTGGGATTGTTTCTATGAATTTAGTACCAGTTTTACTGCAATTAAAGTCATACAAATAACAATGTCATGGATGTTCTCCCTCAAGAGTTAGATAAATATCTTAAAAGATCAGTTCTTGAAAGAAAGACATCTCCATTCAACTATTCGAAAATCAATGTAACAAATTTTCTTACTTTATCAAAATTGCAGGAGGGGGGGGGGTGAGGCATTTTCTCACTATTCAATTTATGGTGGAATGAAAGGTGACCGAATTTTTACAAAGATTGAAAAACAGTGTTTTTGTACAGTAATTTCTTCCAGTAATAATTTATTCCAATGTTAATAGAAGTACTCCATCTCCCCCCCATTTTCTATACATGATAAAAGTGCATTCCAAAAAGTATTGAAAACAAAATATTTACACAAAATTTTCACAAAGTTTTTAAAATCTATTCATTTATTATGTTTATTTATGTTATTTCTCTGAATATAATTTTAGGCCGGATGTACTGCCGGATATTACAAATATCCGGCTACTGCCAATTACCTGGCATATTGGCCGGTTGCAGTAAGTTTGCCGGATATCTGTTGCATCCCTAGTTTCAAATAACAATGCTAATGCATCATTATAATTTAACTGTAAATTTTCCCACACCCTTTCACTTTATAAGTTGCAAAATCATTGGGCATCAAAAGGCTATTAAGTATATTCTTTTTAGATTTCTGTTGGCTAAATGTTGCATCTCAGTGATGTACTGGTGGGAAATATTGGTTCAATGCAAATTTTGTGATGCCCTCGATGATGTAAAGTTTGTTAACTAAAATTTTACTATAAATTATTTAATAGTAACTTCATATTTTTTTTGTTTATAATTACCAGATGAAAATAATTATGTTATTAATTAACTATAATATTTTGGCCATGTAGCATGCTCTGATATTTTACTTCTTAAAACGTCTTTCATGTACAAATATATCAGTTATCCCGTATACAAGTTTTTTTGCTCGTGTATATTTTCAGTCTTTTTTCTTTTTTGCCAGTCTCATCACTGCAAGTGGTAAAAAAGAAACATCGCTGAATACACATTATTAACCCTTTAACGCTCAGTGTTCCCGCTCTGGGAACACCAAACTCTGACGTTTTGACTGTTGCCAGTCACGAAGAATAGATTTGATTTCTATAAAAATAGTTGCGGGCAAGGACGTACCCAGGGGGGTGGTCCAGGGGGTCTGGACCCCCTCCGAAATTTTAGTTTTAGTAGACAAAATAATAATGATGAAGTTTTGTTGTATAAAATTCTGCCTTTTTCACCGTTTGGACTCCCTCCGAAATTTTTGGACCCACCACGAAATTTTTTTCTGGGTACGTCCCTGGTTGCGGGTGACATAGCTCCACGAGAATCCTTTATTTTTTAGCACGTCATTTCCCGTAAAAAAATTGTCACGATTATTTTTAACAGCATTGACATCTGCTGAAAAATGGAAGAATGCGAGAACAACTGGATAGATTGCCCAATGCTGACAAAAGGGCAGCCGTTGCCATCCCTCGTCTTAACTACCAGCATAATGGTGGACGATCGAAACGTTCACGGCTGTGGCACAGCCAGCTGCGTCAAAAAAGGGTCTCTAGATCTGTGGCACGCGATGAACGTTTCGATCGTCCGCCATCTTGCTGGTAGTTAAGTCGAGCGATGGCAACGGCTGCTTTTTTCAGCATTGGGAACGCGTTGCGCCTCAAAGGGTTAAAGAAAAATAATCTGACAAATTGAGAACTTTATGGATGTATATGTCAATCTTCTAACTAACCGCCCCCCCCCCCCCCGACAAACTTGCATTAATCCGCCACTGTCAATTGCAAAGGAATTATGTTGCGAAATTTGTAAATGAACTCTATTCTGAGTGGTTATGCAGTGCTAATCGTTGATTTCGTGCGCACGTTTCTTTCTTTTCCAAAACATAAAGACTGGGAAAGAGAGAGAAAGGGGGTTGTCACAGAGCTGTCACACGTGCCCGTCATTAACGCGTACGGAACGGCAATTACGGACATCATCAACGGCCCGTCCGAGATTTCGCTTTCGTCATAACCCGTCCCTCGGCGCTCTCTGGTGTCAAGGCCGCCGCCTCCCGGGGAGATGACGTCACGCGCGTATCGCTTGAGCTCGAGGAAGGTGGGGGAGGAGGGAAGGGAATCTCCCACGTCGTTTGCGTGGAGTAGTAAGGACATTTCCCCCCGACCGCAGGAGACCGCAAAAGCAACGACTTGGACTGTCACACCAAACCGACTGATAACACGAGACGGGCAGGATCAAGGCCGTACCGAGGGGGGTGGGGTGGGGAAGGACCAGAGGGTCCGTCTCCCCCCCCCCCGAAATTTATAATTTTGTTAATAAAATAATAATGATGAAGTCTTTTTGGGAAAAATTCAGCCTTTTTCAACGTTTGGTCTCCCTCTGAAACTTTTTTCTAGGTACGGTCCTGGGCAGCAGGCGCGTAGCCAGAAAAATTTTTCGGGGGGGATATGCGCCTGTAAAAATTTTCGGGGGGGGGGGATATGAACTTATATGTGCATAAATAGACGGAATTTTATCACTAATCCAAAAATTTCGGGAGGGGGATATATCCCGATATCCCCCCCTGGCTACGCCCCTGCTGGGCAGGATTATCTCGAACAACGATGGTACAAATGTAGGTCCCGTCAGTGGCGTGCGTTGAATATTTTCGAGGGACGAGGGGTCACCTGCATCCAAGGACGTGCCCAGAAAAAAAAAAAAAAAATTCGGGGAACGTCCAACTGGTGAAAAAAAAAAAGTTTCCTAAAAGGACTTCATTTTCATTCGAAATTTCGGAACGTTGGGATTCGGACCTCTGGACACCCTCTCCCCCTCCCCGGCGGTACAGTCTTGCCTGGATGGATTTTTTTGGTTTCCAGTAGGCGACATTTAGAAAATAGATTCTCATTTTCGATATGAGAAGGTGTAAACTCCATTACCGACAGCCTCTCTTAACTGTGTATATCGAAAAAAAAAAAAAAAAAAAATCATGTGATCTTAGAACATTAAAAAAAAAAAAGCTAATTATATCATGAACTTCAAAATTTTTAAAATTTCTCTTTGCGACCTAACCACCATAATAAATAAGAAACTTCTGTCAGTAACGAAACTTTCAGGGGAAAAAATCGCAAAATTTGACAGGCAGTGTGACTCTAAGAAAATTTCAGCTGTGCGGTTTCATATTGGAGAAAATTTTTTCAGAAAGATTCACAAAACGCACCGTTTCTTCATTTATTAAGGTATGTAGTGAAGCATATGCAGAATCATTTTGAATCTTTTCGAGTCTATGCCGCGATTAGTTTACTTGAATGTGTGTACAATGTAAAATAAATGTTCATTCTAAGCCAGGGATGGGCAAACTGCCCGCGGGCCAAATCCGGCCCGTCTGACGGTTTATCCGGCCCGCGGGTGGAATTTTAACTAGCCGGTCCGACGGAAATTGAAAGAATATATATGTCCATATTAAGAATTATGAAGATGGCTTGAAAAAACTGCATTTTGAGTTCGAACGCAGATTTCAAGATTTAAGTGCCGTTCAAACAGAATTGGATATTTTTACCATGCCTTTCAACGTAAATTGTGAAGCAGTGAGATCAGATTTGCAGCTTGAATTAATTGAGTTGCAATCGAACAATCATCTCAAGCAGTTGTTTCTAAATATGCCAGAGTTTTACAAATCATTATCGAAAGTAAGTTTCCCAAATTTAATATCTCACGCCCAGAAAATGAGTGCTATATTTGCTTCATCTCATCTTATATATGTGAACAAGTGTTTTCAACTATGAACCTTAGAAAGAATTTTTTTGATGGAAGGATTTTTTTGACAGATGAGCATAGCCTCGTTCCTTAGGATCAGTACATCTCACTTCGAACCTCAATATAAGGAACTTTTAAAATTGAAATCGCAATTTCATTCATCTCATTAACATATTTAAATTGTAATACTTTTACATTCTTCTTGTAATTAAAAAAAAAATTATCTTGGCCCACCAAACTTTTTTTTTTCGATTTTTTGCCCGCGACCGAAAAAGTTTGCCCATCCCTGTTCTAAGCAATACTAAGAAATATCACCGATTAAAAAAAAAAAAAAAAAAAAAGAGAGAGGTCGCAGCTTTTCTGTTGTATTTGTCCTGCTAAGCCACAAATTGATAAATGATCCATAATTCTCTTGCTGGGAATCGAACCCTGACCTGTATAATGTGGTAGAATGACTTTTTAGCCACTACAACCCGGACAACATTAAAAGTGATTACTGTAACAGTGATAGACGAAGTCGGCATTTTCATTCAGCTTTTAATCCTTCTGGTGTGCCTTATCTCTAGACGTATGCCGGTCCATTAACTTACAACCATCTTGTAGTATTTAAAAATGAACATTTTTTTTTTCCAGACTTTTCAGCTCATTTCCTATTCCTAAACTTAAAAAACACTGTACTGTATTGTTTGAAAAATGCATCTTTTTTTAATCACAGGATACGCATATATAGTATATACATCTATTTTTGTAGTACTTATATAAATATAAATGTACTTTTCTTCATATTTCAGGTTCTGTAACCGAACTCCACTTGATGTACAGCGGATATACCAAAGAAAAGAAATCTTGTATAATATATTTCTATGTGTTTATGTTTAGAAGAAAAATGAACTATGTAATATAAATCATTTGTTTAAGAATTAGTCCGGGATTCCTTACCTTAAAGAACAGCCCAGTCCATCCTTTTCTGTTTTATTACAGTTATTTCGATCGTGTCTGATTCAAATGTATATATATATATATATATATATTTGCATAAGTAAACACTTTATTTGTGCATTATGTAATACATATTAGGTGTACAGGAAAGTAATCTCCTTTTCTCACATAAAACTCAAACGAATGCATTTTCAAGAAGTATTGAATTAGAAACAAGCTGTGTAAACAAGCTGATGCCATAACAAGCTGTGCCTAAGCATAGGACTCCTATTTGTCAAATGTTTAAGAGAGAATCTTGGATTTTTTTTTTTTCTTTCTTTCTTTCAAGAAAAATGGCCATCCTTTTTTCCGTCAACCCTTCTTGAAGGATTCTATTCGAAATGTTCCGAAATCGATTTGTGTAAGGTATTCGTGAGTGTTGTATTTTGCGTCAAGAATTTTATGGATATCTCTTTTCTTTTTCGAGATCGCATAGGATTGGGAAAAGAACGTTTTGGGCCCCCAAATGCCCATAACTTACGAATATCGGGAAAATGCTCTCCAATGTAGCAACCCACATTGAAAAGGGCGCCAAATTTCCTATTATTAGCTTCAGTAATTTTGGCTAGGTATAATATTGACTTAGAAAAAATTACATTACTTTGCAGTACACCTAGTGTATGCACCAAAGAATTCAATAGCTATACGCTATGGGTCGGTGGTTGTCAATCTTTTGAGCCTGTAGTTTTTCCTCTTTCTCTTTTCTTTCTCCTCTCAAAAACCTTCCCAATAAATGTGGTGTGTTGATTAGACCAAAGACTTAAGTAAGTCTACATATGTAATAAATATACATTATGCATACATATCATACATAATATGCATTAAGTAAAGACACAAAGAAAGAATAAAGTGCAATGAGCTTGTGCAATATATTCTTGCCAAAGTTTGGGGAATGGGGGGTGTAGAAGCTTTTCAACCGTATTCTAAACGAGTCTCTTTTTGGTGCTCTGTGTTAAGCCTGTTTAGAACAGACAGGGCCGGCCCAAGGGGGGTGCGAATGTAGGCGATCGCCTAAGGCCCCGCGCTTATAGAGGCCCCGCTCCTGGGCCATTTTATTGCTATCTCATAAGACATGATAGAGAAGAGGCCCCGCTCTTGCGCTTCGCCTGGGGCCCCGCACGCACCTCGGGCCGTCTCTGGAACAGATTATAGAAATACACACCAAATTTTAAACTTAAAATATAGTTTGGTCGTCGATCTCAAAATTAAGTGAACGACGGTTTTTTTTTTTAACTGGATATTTTGTTGTAAGTGATACTTTTATCTAAAAAATCTAAAGTTAGGATAAAGCTATATTCGATTGATAAAGTACTTTGGTTAAAAAATTAAGTATTATTCCAATTTGTAGCATTATGGGATATCTTTATTTTTATAACATTTAGATATTTATGAAAATGTATTTTGACCAATGTTTTGTATATTTTCTTATATTTATTCACACAAATTTTGAATTTATTATTTTTTTTTATAACATTACAACTGAAAAAAGAGAATCGCGTGCAAGTTTTGCATGTCTATTGCACTCGAAAAAATAATAAATTGCTGTGTCTGTAGTGATTAAATGTTTATTGGTAAAAAGTATGGCTTTTTTAAATTTAGAAATCGGGCTTTAAGATTGGCGAGCATTTTAACGAACGGAAAAAAGGGTTTGTTAAATTTAACAAAATTTGGTTGGCGCTATTTCAACCAAATAATTTTGTTAATTTTTGGCAAAACTTGTCAAGTTAACAAAAAGTTTCGATGAATTAACAGACATTTTGTTAATTTTTGACAAAACTTGTCGAGTTAACAAAAAGTTTCGATGAATTAACAGACATTTTGTTAATTTTTGACAAAACTTGTCGAGTTAACAAAAAGTTTCGATGAATTAACAGACATTTTGTTGATTCCACAAAAATATTTCTTAGAAATTGAGCCAACCAAAATTTTAATGTATCAAAAAAAAAAAAAAAAAAAAAAAAAAACTTTTTTAAGCGTGGAATATATTTTTAAATGTATAAAGAATAGACACGAGTATATTATAAATTTTTCAATTGCTTTCGTTTTAAAAATGAAAATCATGTTTGTTATATTTCATTGGTGCTTTTAAATTTGTTGCCGAAACATCTTCTATAAACATTATTTATTGATAACTTATTACTGTATGTATTTTATTGCCTCGCAAAGCGAGCTTCTGATATAAAAAAAAAATGTAGTGATATTACAATAAAGAGCTTTCTCTCTATTCTCGTCTCTTGATTATATTTTTTATTTAATATATAGTACACTTCTGTTGAAAAAGTGCTCGTGATTTAAGTTTGTGCATTCGTTATTTAGAAATCTTTTTTTCCTCGTTTCAGTGTCACTAGGCTGTGTGTTGCCACTGAAATCTAGAAAAACCGAGGACAGATGTTGAATGAGATATCTTCATTTTCTTTCTTTCCGCCCCCTCTAAATGACACAAATGTTTAATTGGCCCCCTCAACCTAGAAGCATACTCCTGTGTTTCAGTGCCAGGGAGCATTCTCTATAATTTACCTCCAAAGCTTCCGCAGGAAATAAGGGGATCTTGACCTCGTTATGAGACTAACAACTCTTTTTTTTCGGTATCTCATAACGCTATCTAAAACAACAAACCGAAATCACGTCAACTATAATTTAGATACCTCAGCAGACATCGCCGGATGCTTGGCTCTAGGATGTGTTTTGGTTCCCCCCCCCCCCTTCCTTTTAATTTCATGAAGTATTATTCTCTCTTTGCAGCAAGGGCGTAAAATGACACCGTTTAAAATGAGCGACAAGCGTTTTACGTTAAAGTAGTGGAAGGGTTCGCTTGTTACTTTCCGAACCTGTACCATGTAAGGAAAGTATATTGTAATCATGAAAAAATTCGACTACGAGATTTTGGTGTATTTACACGTGTTGAGGTCATCTGAATCCATCTATGCTATTTTTACGAGATGTATGTATGTCTGTGTGTGTGTATGTGAGTGAACACGATAGCTCCTAAACCGGGCATTCGATTGAGCTCAAATTGGGTATATATGTCATAAACCACCGTCGCAAGACCAGTATTGATTTTGGTGTGTATAGGACTTATACTTTTTCTACAGGGCTACGACAAAGATTTCTTTTACATTATGGCATATGGGGAGAAATTCTTGAAAGTGCGCAAGCGTTTAAACGGTGCATTCGATTGAGTTTCAATTTGGTATATATGTTTGAATTATTCATCGATTAAAATTTATTTAAATGCTTGGTAATGATCTTAATCGTAAGTGTTCGGAAAGTCGAGTGGAGTTACTCCAGATTTTTTTTATATGCGGTAACGTGTAGTAGAGATGAGTTCGGGCTCATTTTTTAAAGCCCAAGGACTTATAATTCGAGCCCGTCCGAACCTGAGCGGTATTATTTAAGTCGAAGCCCAAGCCCGAAATTTCAGCTAGATAAATAAAAATCAATTACTTCATTGTTCTAAATCCACGTATCTGCAGCATGTGACCCTCCATGGCTTTTGATCCGGCCAGCGGAACATTTCAAAATCCCATAGAAAATCCATATAAATTATTCAAAATCCCACTTACACCGGGATGGTACTATTCGGCGCGAAACTCATTTTGACGCGGCCTACTCGGTGAAAATCTATGTTTACCATGCATGAACAAAAAAATTGTGATGAATAGAAATTTGTATAATTTAAAGTGCTTCAACTTCTCTCTTAAAGGGGCCAGCGTTAGCATATTTTCGAGGGGGCCCCCTGAAGCGATGGCCGGACCACTGATGTTTTTTTGGTCTCGCAAAGGGGCCAGCGTTAGCATATTTTCGAGGGGGCCCGCTGAAGCGATGGCTGGACCCACTGATGTTTTTTTTGGTCTCGCAAAGGGGCCAGCGTTAGCATATTTTCGAGGGGCCCCCTGAAGCGATGGCCGGACCACTGATGTTTTTTTGGTCTCGCAAAGGGGCCAGCGTTAGCATATTTTCGAGGGGCCCCCTGAAGCGATGGCCGGAACACTGATGTTTTTTTTTTTTTTGGCTCGCAAAGGGTTCAGCGTTAGCATATTTTCGAGGGGGGCTCCTTGAGGCGATGGCCGGACCCACTGACAGGCACGTGCCAACAGGGGGGGCAGGGGGGTTTATCGCCCCCTCGGTAAATGAGTAGAAGGGGCGAACTATATAATTCGCCCCCTCTGTATTTTAGCCCCTCAATCTGTATTCGCCCCCTCAATAGTTTGCTTACAATGGTTTTCTCCTTCAGGATGGGGGGAAGCAATTTTTTCAGCCCTTCCCCTCAAGAAAACGCTTATTTAAACAAACTAATGAGGCATAAACGAAAATTTTACTAGCTCAAACGGTAGGGGAGAGGGGCGAAATAGCTGCCACCCCCCATCCCCTTCCGCACGAAGAAAACTTATTTTAAGCAAGCTATTGAGATACAAAAAAAAAAAAAAAAATTGGTAAATTAATTAGTTTACATGAAACTGATACAGGAAATTTGGCTTACACTCGAATACTTTTTTGAGAGGATGTACAGACGAGGTTAAAAAAGATTGAAGCCGATTATTTATAAAAATTGGCAAGGGGGGGGGTAAAATAGCTGCCCCTTCCCTGAAGAAAATGATTATTGTAATTGAGCATTAGAAGTACAAACAAAAATTTTCCTGGTACCAAGGTTGACACCTTTTATTTTAAAAACATTTGTTGGTTGAAAGGGGGGGGGATGAGGGGCTTGTGAAATGACTGCCCCCCTACCAATGTCAGAAAAAATCGTTCGCCCCCCCCCCCCACTTTCCAAGACGTTGGCACATCCCTGCCCACTGATGTTTTTTTTTGGTCTCGCAAAGCGGCCAGTGTTAGCATATTTTCGAGGGGGCCCCCTGAAGCGAAATAGTTAAAAAAAACTTTATAATAAATAAAGACAATATTTTTGTGCATTATTTAAAGTAAACATGAGTTTCGCGCCGAATAGTACCAAACCGCACTTACACGGCCCGCGATTTCTCTAACATCCTAAAGTTTGCCCCGCAACTTTCCAAAGGTTGCCCATGCCTGCTCTAAACTTTTGTAAATTTATACAGGTTTATCGCTTACTGCAGTGTATTACAGAGTGTAGTAAAGCTTGCGAAGAAAGCTTTCAGGTTCCGGAAATAATATACTTTTATTCATATTCAAAAATAACCTCCCCCCCCCCACGCTTTCTCGTTTCTTAACCCATTAAATACTAGGGTTACCGTATGGTAACAGCAAACAATGGTTTATAGTATGGTCACATAAAGGACTAGCGTGACCATATGGTCACCTGGCCATATTTACTAAATCTCACATCTGACATCTGAAAAAATAGAAAAGGACATTCTCACTCAAGTAACCCCCATGAAATTAATTTAGTTCAGGGGAAAGATTGAGGGGGAGGGAGGGTAAAATCTCCGTCCTTAATGGGTTAATTATGCGACTGAAACCATTCTACCCTTTCTCAAAAGAGAAAGCAATTTCTGTATGAATATTGGTCTGTCGGCCAGTATGCAGACGGAATAGATCATCGACAACCGGCCCCACTATGACCAACTGGATGCAATACTGAACACGATAGATGGCTGAAGTGCGGAATTCTAAGGTTTTGGCAGATCTAAAGGTCGGGAATTTCGGGCAATTTTCTCCAGAATACGTTTTAGAACCCCTTAAAAAGTTCTCCACACAAGGCAACCTCCTCGGCGTATACCCTTCTTGTTGGTTTTCCTTAACACAATACAATGAATACAACACATCTAAAACCAGTCTTGGCAGCATTTTTCTAAACACGCTTACAAAAATATAGAATCATGAACGATAGTCTTGGTGTTCCCAGAGCGGGACCACTGAGCGTTAAAGGGTTAACCGAAGTTGGTTTCTTCTTCACTTATTTTTTTTTTTTTTTTTCACTTTCTAGTATCATCCGAAATTTTCTCTTAACACAGATGCATTTTTTAATTTTTCCCTTCCCCCACATTCCTTTTGTATGCAAGCCGTCCTTTTCAAACTACGAGTGCAGATAAATATTTTGAATTCCCTTTTATAGAATTCCATCTAGCAAGCTCAATTCTCGGTATGAGTGTTCTCTTCCCCACTTTCAAACATCCCTGTTCTAAACTGGCGCAGATGAAAATGCTACAGACTTTGTGAAAGATAGTGTTACTGAGTTTTCAAGCCTTTATAGCTCAATCAAAGGTTTAGAAAATTGCGGGGATAGAGAAATCACAGAGTGGTTGAATTGTGACTTGGAAGATGCAGGCTTCCAGTTGCTCAATGGTGAGGAATTAATAGCAGAAGTCCGAAAATCTCCATAAGAAGACGATGATGATGAAGATGAGAATGATTCTGGAGTAATTAAGTTCAGTAATAATGATGCTTTTAAGAGTTTCTCAAAATGCTTTCTTTGGTTGGAACAACAGGAACAGTGTATTGGAACACTGTGATTCCTCTGAACTCATGTTTTTAAGAAAACTTCAGGATAGAGCTGCACGGCAAAGGATGGCCAATGTACACCAGATGAAGCTTCCATTTAAACTACTGTAGGTTTTTGTTTCAGAAATAAATTTATTTTCATTTATAATTTTAATTTATTTAACAGTTAATAGTCATAATAATAGTTCAATGACGATACTACATATTAAACTAGATGATTATTGATGAATTCTCGATTATCCGAAGTAGGTTCGGTCCCAATTACTTCGGATAATCGAGGTTCTACTGTACAAAACATCTCAACCCGCAAAAAAGGCAGAAACAAGCTAAGGGAAACATTCGCTTTCAAAAGCTTACTTTTCCAGTCTTTCCCGCTCTACGTGGACTAAATTAAAAGCAGCAAACTCATGGATTAATACTAAAGGATAGGAATCACCTGCGGGCGAAAAGTTCTTAAAACGGTCGTAAAAATACCACTTTTCAAATTTTATGCCAGTATATACAGCTAATTACATTTTTGTGCCCCTATATATAACGTGACCATTTATTATTTCCTTCAAAAAGGGACATCTACTACTTTTTTAGCAATAGTGTATTTATTTTCTTCCTTAAAACGGGACATCTATTGTTTTTAAGGTAATAGTGTAGAAAGACTGAATTTACAAGTCTGGGTATCTTTTAGTTGTTAAGAAAACGCGCAAAAAAGCTTGTGTTAATGTTAAAATCAAAAAATGAAAAAAAAAACATTGCTAAAACACATATACTATAAAAAATAATGCAAGATGTACGTTTTGAGTGGTACAAGGGGTAGGCCCTTCTTCGACTTCAAAAACACCATCCGACACAAGGCAGGAAGGTAGGAGAGTGAGAAATGTAAGTAGTAGATAAACGAGAGTTCTGCCCAGGGGGTACCATGTTAATTGTGGGGTACGCCATACAAGTGCTTTCCCTAGGCTGAGCGGGGAAGGGGGCGTGGTCGGACCGGATGTGGGGAGCGGATGCTAACACCGGATGTTCAAAGGGTTGATAAGAATTTTTTTCCTTTTTTTCAGATAAGGGGACTTGTAATTTTTTTCAGATTGTGACATATTTTTCAAATAAGGGGACTTGGAAAAATTTTCAGATTTTCACATATTTTACAAATAAGGATACTTGTAATTTTTTTCAGATTGTGACATATTTTTGAAATAAGGAGACTTGTAATTTTTTCAGACTTTAACATTTAGTA
>JAWZYV010008453.1:0-21694 GCA_038373885.1 Cheiracanthium punctorium
CTAAAATAATGGTGTATGTATGTTTAAAAAATCGTATTTATATCCTACTAGCTGAAGTACCCGTTCTTCGCACGGGAATGGACTTTTTGATATTAATATTTGCTGTGATTACTATTTATTGTAATAAAGAGATATAGCAAAATGGATATCGCGTTAAATTGTGTTCAATAATCATGCATACTGAATTTCAAGGCAATCGTTTTTACGGTGCAGAAGGCGATGCGGCGTAGCACAATCTAGTGGCGAGTTTTAGCAAAACGGATACGGCAAAAATATTCTTCGCATTCAGATATCGATGTATACGAATTTTCATGACGATCGGCTGAATAGTCTTGAAGTTCATGTGTTGACGCGACATCTAGTGTCAAGTTATAGGAAAACGGATCGTGCCAAACTCTTCCCCGTGTTCAAATATCTATGTATACCTATTTTCATAGCGATCATTCGCACAGTCAAGAAGTGATACACTGCAGGGCCATCTAGTGGTTAATTAAAGTAATGATTTGCTACAGCGCCGTCATGTGGCGAGTTATAGCAAAATGGATAACGCCAAAATATTCTCATTGTTCAAATAGCTATGTATACTGATTTTCATAGCCACCGTTTGAATGGTCAAAAATTTGGCCTGCTGCAGCGTCATCTAGTGGCGAGTTAAAATAATAATGCATTGCAGTGCCATCTAGTGGTGAGTAACATCAAAAGTAACGCAGTTAGAATATATTCTTCGTTCTCAAATGTGTAAGTATAAAAAATTTTATGCCGATCGGTCGAACGGTATAGAAGTTGATGCGTTGCAGCGCTATTTAGCGGTAAGTTACAGCAAATGGATAGTGAAAAATATTCTCAGTGTTCTAATATTCGCGTGTACCAAATTTCATCGAAATTGGTTGGACGATATTCGCATAGCAAACGGCTAAACGGAATAGAATTCGACGTTCTGCTGCGCCACCTAGTGAAAAGTTAGAGGAAAACGGATAGCATAAAAACCTTCTCCATGATAAAAGACTTGGGTGAACCAAATTTCATGGTGATCGGTGAAACGGTGCTGGAGTTTTTCAACCTCCTACACACATACCAACATTCATTTTTATCTATAACCAGTCTCATTATACGTATATACCAGTCTCAAGTAAAATCCAGTTTCAAATCTAAGCCTCGCCAAAGTGCCAGCATACGCCATTTTGCAAGAGTTTTTTTCAGGGAATCATTCGAAGCATTGACTTAGCAGCAATCAAAATGGGAAATGGTTCGACCGCCAGGCATTTATTTGAAAAGTGGAATCCCTTAATACAGCCGCATTTTTTAAATTATCAACTATAACATGTTTTATTCATCGTTACCTCGATGTACTAAATGCGAAGATTTCAATTTTCTGAAATTTGGCGGATTTCCCCCAAGTTAAATCAATGTACTCAATTGGCGAGAATTCTGAAGCTACATCGCTTGAAATGCCCTAATAACTGCATCATTTCTGCACGGATAGTTAAAATTTAATGCTGTATTCTAAGAAAACCTATACACTTGATTTCAAAAATTCTATTCCCTTAAGCTCTCAGTAAATTGCGCCAAAAAGCCTAAAACTGTGCAAACCGCTAGAACTCACTGTCTAAAAATCGGCCTATCAGCCATTTTTTTTTTGCCAAACTAAAAAAAATTACATATTAGTCTCGGATATCTTCGATCCTCATTGTTTTGCGTATAAAACATTTCATTCCTGCTCATTTCTTATGCGCACACGATATTATAATTAAAAAAATAACCTAAAAAAATAAACTAAAAAAATCATTATAATTCTTTTATTTTTACTTTAAGAATTTAAAACATTTTATTCTGCAAAATCGCCACACATGGCAACCAAGATGCTTATTTCATACACTTTTTTCACTACAGGGGTTAATATTACGTAAAGCTTTCTGCGTGGAGAACATAAAAAAATCTCTTGAATTCCGGGAACGGAAATTAAGAGAACCATTCAGGAGGAAAACATTTTTAAGTGGAGTTTCAAAGTTTTAAAGTGGACTATCATTTATTCTATATTATTTTACATATCTGTGTAAAATTTCAGGCTGACAGGTCCATTTTTGTGGAATTGAATACTACCCAAATCAACAAATTGACAAACAGAATTTCATTTTTATTTATAAGATAACCTACGCTTGTTTTTAAAAATACCCTCTCATTAAATTGCGCCAAGCGCTAGAATCATAGAAAATCTGACACACTTTCAGATTTTTAAATACGCACTAAAGTGCTATATATAAAAAGAGTTATAATCCATGGGTCATCCCTATTTTCGTTCCTTCTTTCATTAAGTTGGAAAGTGTATCATTATTCATGAGTGTGATTAAACAAAATTAAAATTGATATTTCTAACATCCTTTCTTTCCAACTGAATGAAAATTTCAAAAACTTATACGCAGGTGTATTCATAACCCAAATAGCAGACGATTAAATTATGATAAATAGCGCCAAGCGTTAGAATCCTCCTCAAAATCACGAGAATGCTGAAGATAGATCGCTTGAAATCCCTTAATAACTGCATTATTTTCGCACGGATCATTAAAATTTAACGCTGTATTCTAATAAAACCTTTGCACTTGTTTTCAAAAATCCGTTCCCTTAAGCTCTCAGTAAATTGCGCCAAGCCTGAAACTGTGCAAACCGCTAGAACTCACACTAACAAACAAACAGAATTTCATTTTTATTTATAAGATTTCACAAAACAAAAATTTCACTTATTCAATTGGTCTTGGAAGACATCCTCTACCAGGGCCGGACTGGGCCATCGGACGGTCGGGCGCTAGCCCGATGGGCCGCTGCTCTATAGAACCAGAGGACCTAAACCCGCAATTTTGCAACGCAACCAGGCCCGGACTGGCTGGTTTGGTTGCCCTCGGCTAGAGATTTAAAAGAGGCCCTTTACTGATCAATCTAGAGGGAATATGTAATATTTGGACCTTACGTGCCTAAAAAACCACATTTAACTATTTTAGAGCTTTTGGGGCTACTGACTCCTTGGGGGGAAGGGGGGGCTCAAGCCGTGGGGTTCCTGGGGTCCTCCGCTGCGCCACTGCGTAAAGACGTTAAGATTACCGGGAAATAAAAAATCTAATTACTCTGATAAATATCTAACTATTCTAATTATAAAGTATTATATCTATTTTGCGGGCCTCTCCGGGGGCCCCTTGAGCCAGGGGCCCTCGGCGATCGCCGACCAGCCGACCTGCCAGTCCGGGCCTGAACGCAACATTTGAAAGGTGGGGGACTATGAATGTTGTATGCTAAATAATGGCTCCGGTATCTAAACTAGATAAAGATTAAAACTTCAATGAGCTTAATAAAACATTTATAAAACACACATTGGGAGAAGCAGGGTACAATACAAAAGCGAAAAAACTAGCACCGGCGCGAAACGGAAGCTCGGGGCCGACGCAACGATCCCGATTCCTTAGAATAGAGAATTGCTGAAAGACTGATGTATCTAAAAATTGTAAACATTACTGTCTATGCACCATTATGTGCACTTAGGTCATACCAGACTCATAATGACTCAAAACTATCTTAAAAGCACCTGTCAGAGTAAGAAAATGTGTTTATAAAAAACGAACATTAGCACACCCATATCCGTGTGAAAAAATGAAATAAATAGACGATAACTCTAAATTTACAATTTTTTTCCGTGTGTGTGTTTGACGTTACATGCTGTATTTTAATTTTGTTGAAACGTAATGTATTATTAGTGATGTTAGTAAAACAAAACAAAAGAATGTTCAAAGCTTTCTTTTACGTATAGAGAAATTTTTAATTACCATTTCCAGACAGCCCCACCCGTTGCCGAACACATAGCGCCTTCAATTAGGAGATGGAAGGTGCCTGATTCAAGCCCAAGACACGTCCGCCAACATAACCGTTCGGAGTTTTCCGTGGTTTTATTCGAAACTTAGAGTAAATTTGGGATAAGGCCATTAGAAAGACTTCCAAAGAGGGCACCCCCCCCTATCGGTCTTATACCCCTAGTGTAGATAAATGGCCGTAATACCACAAAAATAAATCTAGATTACTTATGGCCTGTTGAAAAAAGAAGAAACAGAATTTGCTGCAGGTGTTAAAAATACTTCAGAATGTTATTTTAAAATTAGCTGAGTCCAATATTTCTTCTTTACCCCACAGAGTCTGTGGAAAGAAAGGCCAAATAAATACAAAACACGAATTTTGCATTGGCTGTCTTATATGCTAAAACAGAAAATTAGTTAAGTGATTTCAATTTTGCCTATAATTGAGTAAATTATTGGAGGGGCTCGTGCCCCATCCATGTTCCCGTATAAGTCTAGGCCTGTAATCTGAGTATCTAAGACAAGTTCCTTAACTAAAACGCCAAAGCCTCCATTAAGTGAGTGGGCGCGAGGACTAACTGATCAATCTTTCTTTTAATTTTTAACTAATTTTCTTTAACTATTAATGATTATTCTAAATCATAAAGAATCTTACCCAATTCATTTAAAACATACATATCGTAAGACCTGATAAAGTTAAAATAAGCTCATCAAATTTGAAATAAACTGAAATGCTAAAATTTTTTGTTTGGCTAAAATTTAAAATTCCACTCAATTCTGCAATTTCTGCTTAATCTAATTTCTGGTACCTTATCATAGCAATAAACCAGTTTTAAAAGTGTATTTGTTGAAAGTCTATTTCGAATTTTTGATTGTACAAATTGTACAAAAGATAGGGTTGAAAAAAATATTTCTATAGCAGCATTGCTTGCTGGACGAAGAGGAGGTGTACAAGTAATCTGGATGTGTACAGGTAATGAGCAAAAATCATTAGAATTTTCACAAACTTTCGACACACTTTTCATCATTTATCAGCCTTGACAGTTATGACTATTTTTTATGTAAAATAAATATGGGACTTGGGTCTTCTTCTTTTAATTCAGAATTAATACCTCATGTTATAAAGTCAGACTTAGTTTCTCTTAACCATGCTTCCCTTCATTCTTATAATTTAAATATTCAACTCCGTACTTTCAGTGTAGTAGATATACTACAAGGTGACATGGCAGAATGGCTTGTTCAAATTTCTACTTTTGAGAATAATGAGGTTCTAAATTTTTAGATAGAGATACACACCATTACATGGCACGCATCTGCTATGATGGCTGAATGGTTTTGTATAGTGTCCAAGGCAATTGATACTGTTTTATAAGGTCTTTTACTAGTCTTTAAAAATTGAAATCATCAATATTGAAATACACTACTCCTGAAATCACAATGTTTGGCCCCATTTCTTCATAATGTTCATTAGCCATTTCTAAATGCTATTTCATTATTGTTTACTTTTTTCATTAGCAATTATGGGTTACTTTTAATTCTGAGTTCGTGACTTTGATTCGAAATAGGTTAAATAGTAGACAATTAAATTAAATGAAGTTACTACACGATTTCTTTACCCAACTAAAGTTTTACTTTACCTTCATAATCTTCTAATCAATATTTAACTTCACATTTTCCCAACAGAGAAAGCTGGTAAGTAAAGTATTTAAGATCTGTATGTTTATGTATTTTTCTCATTAAATGAAATTAATCTATGTGCCTATCAGTTTATTAATTAAAAATATTTGACAGACTATTAAAATAATGACAACAACTCTGAACAGTAATCAAAATTTAGTTTCTGAATATAACTACTTCTAAGTATCTAATGATAAAAATGTAAATTGAGAATTTAAAGCATGCTAAAATAATTTAATTGTATTTAATTAGCTAAACCATTTTACACTCATGTCCATAAATTAAGGATAATTCAGAATCACACAGAAATTGATCTCTAAAATAAAAATTTCACCTGTGGAATGATAACACACATCTTGAAGAAGAATATGCAAATTACAGGAAACCACCAGATGGCGTGGATGGTACGTCACAATGACGAGAGTGTAAGAGAGGGGTATATAAGGAATGGTGGCAAAGAAGTAAAATTGTTCACAAGCGCTGTGAAAGCCTTTCAGTGCAAAAACCGCATAGTTATGGCACAAAGGAGGCATTTGGATGATTTTTTACGTGGCAGAATTATCGGACGACTGGAATGTGGACGTACCAAGCTGGAAGTATCCGAGGAACTTGGAATCGCCCAGAGTGTCATCTCCAGGCTTTGGCAACGATTCCAAGATGATGGTAATGTGAGTAGACGTTACAGCACAGGTCGCCCCCGAGTTACAGCGCCGAATGAGGACCGCTATTTGGCAGTTACTGCCAAAAGAAACAGACGGAGTACAGCATCAGACCTGTCTCGTCAGCTCTCTTCAGCTACCGGTACGACAGTTTCAAGGCAGACCGTGTACAGACGCTTAGGGCACATTGGTCTATATGCTTGTAGGCCTGTCAGATGTGTTCCACTTACCGCAACTCACTGTCGCCTGCGATTAACCTGGAGTAGAGAGCATGCATTGTGGACACCGCAACAGTGGGCTTGTGTGATGTTTTCCGACGAGTCCAGGTTATGTTTGGAGTCTGATTCTCGCCGGACATTCATCTGGAGAGCGCCAGGTACCACGGCGACAATAACACCGGCCAAGGAAGCTACCTGGGTCACGTGACGTGTCGTCACTATTTCCGTCCTTTGCTTCTCGGGAGCTAGTGCCTAGAGGGCTAGCAGTCAGTCCCTTTTGCTTGTGTTATTCTTTCGTTGGAGACCACGTTGTTTTTGCTTTTCTTAAAATAGTTTTAAATTGAAAATGCCAGATCGTTGCTGTGTGCCTGGTTGCTCGTCCAATTATGACAAAACTGGCAGATATATATCAGTATTTAAATTTCCTAAAGGGGAAAATGAAAAAAATCTGTGGATAAAAAAAAATCCGCGAAAAGACTGGTCACCATCCGCTAGAAGTGTCGTGTGTGCAGAGCATTTTGTGGAATCTGATATTATAAAGATTGATGAAATACCTGACAGAGAAGGTAAGATTTTAAAAATTCCAAGGAAATGTCCAAAACTGAGAGATGGTGCTTATCCTTCATTATTTAAAAACTGTCCAAAATACCTGACGGAAAATAAAATTCCTTCAAGACCAAGTAGAACTGAGAAGCTACAAAAATTGGATGATGCAAACTATCAGAAAGTTTTAGATGGTGATAAAATCAAAAGCTTCAATGATATGCAGAAAGAGATTGAGGTAAAAGTCGATAAATTTAATTTGCTTTTAAAGCCTGTTGTGATAAATAATGCTAATGAAGTGTTTTTGTTAAATATTAATTTTGTTTCGGCTCCAACTATTATATCAAGCATAAAAATCAATAGTGATATGAGTGTAAATATCTTTTTTGGTGATACAGCTGTTCCTCTTACTAAATTTCAAAGCATTTTAAATCACCCCGAAGACCTTCTTGTACGATGGAGTACCCTTGAAAATTTACTAAGTGCAGTAAAAAACCTCGAAGAAAATGCTTTACATGAATCCGTATTAAATGATAAAGAGAACTGTTTGAAACTATGGGAAAAATGCATCATTAAAAATGAGGAAAATGAGGTTTATAACAATAAACAGTTCATTCTAGAGCAGATGAAGTTATCTGATAAATCGAAAATGTCTCGAAGATACAGCAGTGATCTTCTGATATTTTGTTATTCTTTACTCATGAAGTCAGCATCATGTTATTCATTCTTATACGACAGTGGATTATTAGCAGTTCCTTCCATAAGCCATTTAAAAAACTTACTAGTATTTTGATGCTTGACAATTCATTGAGTAGTGAAAGCACAAAACAATACATTTTAGGAAAATATAACAAGTTAAATGAAAATGATAAGGCGGTAAATCTTTTACTAGATGAAATTTATGTGAAGAAGAATATTGCATATAAAGGAAAGTCATTGTCAGGTTTTGCAGAAAATAAACTTGGATCTGAAGCAACAACTATTCAAGCATTCATGATTACTTCAATTTTTTCATCCTATAAAGAAATTATTGCACTTGTTCCTGTAAGCAATATGAATGCTGATTATTTATATAGCTTGGTATGTAAAGCTCTACTAATTTTGGAAGAAGCTGGATTTATAGTTGTAGCTGTTATTTCTGACAACAACAGAGTAAATCGGAATATGTTTCAAAAATTAGGGCATGTATCTAATTTTAGTCATGTTGACAACCCTGTAAATAAAATGAAAAAATTATATATATTATTTGATTCAGTACACCTATTAAAATCAATTCGCAATAATTGGATTAATCAATTAGATGTAGAAAAAACATTTTGCTGTCCTGATTTCGATGATCAGTCAAAATGTTTGAAACCAAAATTTTCACATTTAAGAAAATTGTATCACATTGAAAAACTTTCAATTGTTAAAATGAGTCATAAACTGTCATTTAAAAACTTATATCCTTCAAGCATAGAAAAACAAAGCGTAAAGTTGGCTGTAAACATCTTTCATGAGAGTAATATTGCTGCACTTCAGTTGCTTGGAGAAAAACATTCAATTTATAAATGGCAAGATACTGCTCAATTTCTCATTCTGATCAAAAAGTGGTGGAACATCATGAATATAAGTCACCTCAACAAAGGGTTATACCTCAACTGTGAAGACAGCAAGCCCTTTAAAACTGCTGAGGATGAAAGATTTATAATTTTAGAAAAATTTTCTCACTGGCTCGAACAGTGGAAAAGTATGAATCAAAAATCTCGTTGTGGATCCTTCACTGAAGAGACATTTTTTGCTCTATATCAAACCACAATTGCAATTACTGATGTAATGAAGCAATTGTTATCGAATGGCTCAGTGTTTATTTTAACTACTAAATTTCAGACCGATAAATTAGAAAACCGATTTTCTCAATATAGACAAATGTCTGGAGGAAATTATCATGTTTCTGTCCAGCAGATTTTGGAATCTGAACGGAAGCTAAAATTAAAATCTGTACTGCAAATTCATTCTAACAAATATGGAAACATCCCTCTGAGAAATTTTGTAACAGAATTTTCAGGAACCAGCCAAGAAGCAGTTTCAGACCAAGATGTTGACATCGAACCGTTTTCAGAAATAATATATGATAATGTTGATTTAGCCCAAATATCAGAAACCGAGGCTGAAATTTTAACATACATTGCTGGATATTGTGCAAGTAAGATAAAAACAAATTGTAACGGTTGTATTGACTTTTGTATCATGGAAAAAGAACTGCTAGTAGAAAATCAACATGGAACATTAGCTGAATCCAACTGTGCGTACCTTGATATAATAAATCGAGGTGGTTTAAAATATCCAACAGAACACATAATTTTGCTAGTTTCAGTTTCTTTTTTACTTTTCCAAAAGTTCATATCTCAGGAATACGAAGCTCACATTCTCCAAACACAGGGAAAACAGCACCGACTAACGACTAAAATTGTTCATTCGCATTTAAAATCCAACAGCATAGGATTTTTAAATGAAAAATGTTCACAGTGTAACTGCCCTTATGAAATAATAGTATCATCTGTAATTAAAAGTTTTATGAATATATGTTTAAATAACTATGTGAAAAAATTGTGCTCAGATCACCAGGAAAAATCTGATGAAAGAAAACTGAAAAAATTCAAGAAGTAATGTTCATATGGTATGTACTTAAATATGATATTTACGAATAATAATATATTAATTTTGGTTTTCACATTTTTATATAGTTCATTGTAAATAGATTTCATCTGTCTCAGTATTATTCTTAACTCCTGCACTAATAAAACATAGGTATATTTAAAGGATTAGTTTTAAGTTTTCTTCAGAAAAGATTGGATTTGTTCTTACGCCGTTTTATGTGTCTGAATTATACTAAATGCCTACTTAAATATATAAATTTATTCAGTGAAGTAATAATGATTGTTTTGCTCAAGTACTATTGACAGTTTTGGCAAAACAAAAGTGTTTAAAGATATATTTACATGTATATTTACATTTAATTTTTGGTAAGCTACGATAAAAATAGTTTATATGTCAAGAGTTTTTAACTGTGCTAGAATTGATCAATGTTTAATATGTGTTCTTCGGAAAAATAAAGGTTGGATTTATTTTAATATTTTTCGTTTATATTGTTATACATGTACTTTAAGGATATACATGCTGTGCGCAAATTGTGAAAAAATATATTGCTCTAAATCTAAATAATATTTCATTCTTTACAAAGCCTTGAAAATACTATAATAAAGTGCTTTTATTATGTTTATTATTATAATTTCTTTAAGATAATAATTAAGAAGATAATTTATATTTATTCTATTAATTTAGGTTTTACTGTAACTGGTTAGGAGTATAACTGGAGTATAACATTTATAATCATGAATAAGATCGCTTTCATTATCTTTAAATATATTTTTGTAAATTTAAATAACATACTTTTCTTTATTTTCCTTCTTAGTGTGTCTTTGTTTATCTTTTTTAAGAATAAATTCATGTGTTTTTTTAATTAAATAATTAATGGAAGGTGTAGAAGACATAATACCTAAACTTTTCAGAAAATGTACACTAGTATATTATAGATAAATTAATTAAAAGCATGATAGCTTGTTCATAAACATTTTGCAATTTCAATTCAGAATTATCTCATTTAATGTTAATTCAGTAACTTGTCATGTCATCTCAGTTTAAGAATTAGATAGCATCTTTAAAACCATAGAAAAATATAAACGTTTTAAAGATTCTAAAAGCCGATTCGCCTGAGACTGCTAGGACGAAGGTCGTGACGTCAGCGGAAGCTTCCGTGGCCGGTGCTGTTGTTGCCATGCAGGTACCCGTTACCACCAAGAGAACACCATTGAAAGACACCGTTACGGTGGTGCAGGATGGCTCGTTTGGGGAGGAATTATTCTTGGTTCCAGAACTGACCTGCATGTTCAGAGTGAAACGATGACAGGCCACATCTATCGGGATGTCATTCTGGAACAACATGTACGTTTGTTTCGGGGCGCCATGGGTGCTGAATTTGTGTTTATGGATGACAACGCCCGTCCTCACCGTGCAAACATTGTAGACGAATGCCTTCAATCGGAGGATATCACCCGTATGCATTGGCCAGCATACTCACCGGACTTGAATCCAATATAGCATGTGTGGGATATGCTTGGCCGACGAATTGCAGCCCGTCAACCCCCTCCCACCTGTCTACCGGAACTTCGGAGTGCATTGCTTGATGAGTGGTGTAATATTCCCCAAGATCAGATTGATCATTTGATACTCATCATGCCTAGGCGTTGTCAGGCCTGTATTGCAGCGTCCGGGAGACATACTCCGTATTAACCATCCTACTAACCATGTTATACTGTTTTTTGTAAATAGGTTCTTTTTTGAAATTTGGTCAAGGGAGTAAAACTTGCAATTTTTATTAATTATGTCAAACATATAGCATCTTTTTTGCTCTTTATTTTTTGTTTAATAAATAGACTTTACAAATAAGTCAAATTTGTTTTGCTTCTTACTCTTTCTTTGCCTGAACTTCATTATCCTTAATTTATGGACATGAGTGTAATTTAACTCAGTTAAACAAACGTAATAATTCTTAGTTCACCATCTAATGTACCGAAAAATGCACTTTTACAATATGTTATATGCAATAATTGCGTGCTAAATTTGAGTAATTTAATTTTTGCCATTTTTTCCCACTTTCCTGATTTTTATCAGCTTTTGCCACTGTCGTAGCAAAAGTATCTTTATGCAGGAAAGTTGCCGAACTATGTTTACAAATAAATAAATAAATAAAATAAAAGCCACATTCACCTAACCAGAATACTATGATCACCTAATATTTAAGTTTAACTACGGCCACCTTCGGCTCATTTGCTATATATTTTTGTAAATATGTATATTATGTTTCACATTCTTTTATTAACTGAATTAACTTTGTAGAACGAATTTAAAATGTTATGTATGTATGTATGTATTGTTCGTTTAGTTTTTAGTATGGTTTATTGTTTGGTGGTCAGTTAAATAATTGAAAAATATTATATTGAAAACTCGGTATTATTTTATTTCATTCTCATTATCAAGTTATGTTAGGCATAGGCGCATCCATGTAGGAGGCTAAACACTAAAGGGTCTGATCACTCCTCCTTCCTAAGTTAAAAATCAAAATGAAATTTTCTTCAAAGTCTTCAGAGACTTTGGATTATTGAATTAAAATATTTTTAAAGTTGTCTTTGAAATAAACTTTAATAAAAAATATTGGGTATTTAATACATTTTTCTCTAATAATGCCATATGCAAATGAACTCGATTTTAAAGTCATTGAAGGGAGGACGCTATAAGCGATTGCGTTGTAAGCGAGGTTAGCACTTTAGGTGTGTGATTAAACCTATAGATAATATCTTAACGTTATAAGAGAGTTCATTATATCAGAATTCAGCTATATTTGTGCATCCTCCCGCCCCCCAGCTAAACTAATATCCTACATGCGCCCGCGTGATGTTAGGGGGCCGGTGTGGTCGAATCGCCCGGGCCGTTTCAGCGGTCCAGTTCGGCCCTGTCCTCTACATAAGTCAGGACTTCACTGTTTTCCCTCTGTCCCCAAATATCCCATTTCTATATGTTGAATTAAAACATTTTAATCAACAGAAACCTTTTATTTTCAGTGTACCCACAATTTCTTAAGACTTCCCCCTATGAGAAGAAGTCAAAACAACCTCAAGTAAAACAAGAGTTAATATACAGCCAGTCCCTGATTATTGCAGAAGCATTTTGGGCTAGTACCCTGGGCATTACATTCAGATAATAAGCCGAAAATTGAGTTTAGACTAATTATACAAAGGCGCAAAATGTGTATAGGAGAACAAATTTTGAAAAATGCCCTGGGCACAAAAATGTTTTAGTCAGGTCCTGCATGGAGCTAAACTACATGAAAAACATCTTAATGCAATTCAAAAATTGTTTTCATTAAATAAAATCTGTATTTGATTTAATTTCCTCCCCCCCCAAAAAAAATAATAATTAAGCGACTTGAGAGTCTAGATTTAAACACTGAATATTGGATTCATAAAAAAATCCTTCCTGCACAAAAGAAAATACATGAACAAAAATTAAGAGTGACCACTAAAATTTAGCATAAAATTATTAGCATTTTGTAATAAAAGAACAAAATGATAGAAATTTTCACATGCCCAACACTTTTTTGAACAGTAAATTGATCAAAACCATAACTTGTGATATTCAATAATTAAATATAAGAGTAAATAATTCTAAATATAAGGTAACATATGATTTGTGTATATAGGACATTTAACTATTTCTAAAAATACATGGCACTATACAGAAAAAATTAGAACTAAGCCCTGATTAAAAATTTCAATTATTTTCAGTTGAAGTCTAATTACTAATATTACCAATTTTTAATTAAAATGATAATTTGTAATAAAAATTATTTTCTTACTATCATCAAATGTTTAGAAAATATTACAGTATTCTATAGAAAATACAGGTAACTGAAAAAAAAAATCAATCTTAACTTTTGTAATTTTGTTTTCGGTTTAAATTGAATGGGAAGACTCCATAGTTTCAATTAAAATGGAAATTAAATTTACATAAAAACAAACAGTCTGTTACAACGAATGCACACAAATACTTAGGTACACAATATATATATATATATCTGTAATTGGACTAAATTCATTGTAAAATTGACATTAAAATATTTTTTATCATCATCAATGTATTTTTAAAAATTACATAAAATACAGCTAATTGAAACAAATAAATAAATAAACTATTTTGTACTTTTGTTTGCAGCTTAAATCTTCAATAACAGCATTTTAGTTTCAGTCAAAATGACATAAAATTAATTCCTATATGCGATATCAATGACTGTAACAGTGAATGTAATTTTAATATGTAAATATTGTGTAATAATATTATAATTAAACTTAAACAGCAGTAATTTATGGTAGCATGTCCTTGCGGAAGGAGAAAATTTAATGTTACATATTTGAATGAACATATAATTGAAACTTGCATAAAAATTATTTAATATTTCTTTTCAGATTTAAATTACATAAGTGAGAGAAAAAGAAAATAAAACAGTAATAGTTGAAAAATGTACACTTGTGATACGAGTAATACAATGCCACAACACTTGAAACGGTACTCGTAAAGAAAGAAAAAAAAAGTTTTATAATAAACAGTTACAATATCAGTATAGGTAGATTAGAAAGGTGAACAGTCGAATAGATTAGGGAAAAAAATTATTTGCGGAAAAAGCTTAATTTTCCTCAAGAAACTAGGTTTTTTTTATTGGATCTCAATTTGTAGGTGGGAGAAGAGCAGAATGTAGTCATCGATATTTTAAGAGTTTTAAAATAGTCTACCTTTTATTATCCATTCCAAAAATCCATTTACTTCTTGTACTTTTTCAATTGACTAAATAGTTTTATTATTCATTATTATTTACATCTAATTAAATATCGATTGTAAGCACAGTTAAAGAAATAAGTTTCAAATTATAAAACTTTTTTTAAAGCTCTAAGTTCAGATATTAAGTTTGATAAAGTTTAAGACTTGTGCTAATATTAAATTAAATGTCAGGCACGTAGCCAGTTCCCTGGGTGCCCGAGCATCACTCCCCTCCCCGCTCAGATAAAATAAATGATTCTCTAGAGCAAAAGTTCATACACATGTTTAGTAATAATTTGTATTATGATTCATACATTATTTTGTCACCTATGGTTCATACATTATTTTGTCACCTGGGCAACCCCCCCCCCACACACACACATAGTGGGATAGATCTTCACTTCACTCCACTTAGGAAGGCATTTCCTTTTGTATCTTCCGATTGAAAATTAGCTGTATTATTTCTTCGCGATCAGCATACTTCACTACATAGGCCACGTCTAAATGATGTGTTTGCGCTGAATTAATTGTCGAGGCTATACCGTTTGGCTAAAAAAATGGTTTGCATATAAAGCTAGGGCTATGAAATAGTAACTATTAATACTATTATTTCTCATAAAATTGGTTATTTCTCATTTTAAATTAAAATTGAAGCTTACACATTTTTTTTAAACTTAAAGAACAATTTGCCCTTTCATTGGGGGCCCGGGCGCTTGCCCCGAATGCCTATCTGGAAATCAGGCCCTGCATCCAAAGTAATCACCAAAAGTCGTGCGAATTTTAGAATTCCTTCGTTCTACCAATCGATTTTACATTTAATCACCAGAGAAAAGGCAATTTTTTGCGGCCCGGTGGGTTGAACCTTTTACTGTCGGTAGGAGGATCCTGGGCGGGGATCATGTTGCAGTAGGACTTGTAGGTGAATCATTTAAAACAGTAACTCGCTTATTCACATCACATCCCCAAAAGCCAATTTTTTTTTCAACCTCCAAACCAAGTGACTTCATGGTTAAGGCCGTGTTCGTGATTTTTTCTCTGTGAAATTTTCGTTCCGTAAATACTGCTCAGAAACCTTTATCAAAAGTTTACGCGCAATTTATTGATAACAAATGAAATATTTGCCTATACCCGGGGTTCTTTTAGTGGTGAAATTCCCATCATTCTGTGGCAAAATTGTCCTTTTTTAAAGACAAAATTTGTTGCATTTCAAAAACTACTAAGTTTATAGATTTATCGAAACGTGACTCTGTTTAATTTGCCAAAGTTTGACGTCACATCATTCAACTCCGTGGCTGATGATATACAGGGTCTTAAACTATTGGAACAAAATTGAAGGGAGATAGGGCACATAATAAGGAATCACAGACCATTGTGAGGTCAAATACTCTGTTTTCACTTACCTGTTAGTAATCTCTTCAGGAAAAGTGTTGAAGAGTTCGTCTAATTTCTTTAAAAAGTTTCATAAACAATGTGCGCTTGTCTTGAAA
The DNA here is from genome assembly GCA_038373885.1 of Cheiracanthium punctorium. Lineage (NCBI taxonomy): Eukaryota > Metazoa > Arthropoda > Arachnida > Araneae > Cheiracanthiidae > Cheiracanthium > Cheiracanthium punctorium. The sequence continues at coordinate 15,828 of JAWZYV010008453.1, forward strand.
AGTTCACCCCTTAAGTGTAATAGAATTTTGAAACTAGCAATTTTAATCACATGTTTTCTGTGAAAGATTAGATTAGATTTTTATGAAAAATGGTCGGAAATTTCACTATTATTTCATTATTTGTTTTAAAGTGATTATTAACAGATACACCCCACTTTGATATGTGATTTTTATTCCGTATTATTATGCCCTCTCCTTAAATTTTTAAGAATAATTATGAAACACCCTGTATACAGGCTACGGCGCTTACATTTTAGTCAGCACTTCTTGCTCCCGAAAAATCGTGTGGCCTAGAGGGTGTGATCATTTTAGTCTGGCTATCTTACACTAAGAACGTCCAAGCACCCACTATGTTTTTAACGATATTAATTACTGACAGAGAGTGTTCCTAAAGAAGGGGCACAACATTGCATAGGAACCCATGACCGCAAATGTCATCTTAACCCTTGTGTGTAAGAACCAGGTGTTTCGGGTTATTTTTTGACAAATATCGGGTAGTATTTTGAGTGTTAAAATTTTAATACTCTTTTATGTGATAATGGCTAGATGAAAGGATTATAAAGTCTAATTATGATGCTTCTAATCGATGTATTTAGCGCACTGATTATATTAATAAGAATATTACACATGAAATGAAAAAATAAGCGGTGTAGTAGGCGTATAGTAGGCGGAGTGCTCCGCCTACTGTGAAATACAGTTTTTAAAAGTTTGTATATTCCAATATTTTACAATTTCATGCATTATATTTTTTAATACAATCAGTGAGCTAAGTACATCGATTACAAGTAGCATTATTACACTTTGTACTCCTTTCATTTGCACACGTTTGCGCACAGCTACGCCCACATCTTTTTTCTTTTTTTCAGGCCGCTGACCTGTTACAAAGAATGTAGCTCCGCCTCTGCTATAAAAAACGAATGGAAATGCATTTCAAATGTTCTCTTTTAATGATTTCGTTGTGTATGTCATTTTCCAGTTTCCCATCTTCTCATGTAAAACAAATATCGTGTTCAATTATAAAGTCTTTACTGTTGACACTGGGAAAAAAGAAACAAAAGAAATCCCCAACAGTATTTTACTGTAGGAATTTTGTTTTTCATTTCGAGGACGGACTCAAAAAAATAAATATGTTCTAAATGAAAACAAATAGACAAATAATTACTCGTTGCACGAAAAATGTTTAATATTTTCAAACCACATTATATTTGTTTTATACTATGACTAATTAAAGGGCTCGGCTGGTTTTGCCACATGTATTACTTGGCGTGTACTGTAGACGCACGGAATTAGGACGTGGGCATAATCTGTTCACCGGTTTCGATGTATCGGTTATGAAATATTTTTCGAATCGCAAACAATTAGGTTGTAACGAAAGTTTCCCGCCACCGCAAACATCGTCAGAACACAGTTCGCATTGGCGTATTTGCTCATATTTTGTCGAACTATTTTTGACATTTGAAAGAAAGAGGCTTACTTTATAACACTTTGTTGTGAAATCTCTGAAAAATATAGTTATCATTAAGTAAAGTGTGTCTCCAATTAGAACCATCATTAACTTCCAGTTGTGTTGCAAAAAGTCAGCTCTAGAATATCAACAAATTATGAGTACAGCTTTAAATACTATTGTTGTATAATGTGACACTGTGCAGGTTTGGTACCGAAAGTTCAAATACAGTTATCTAAGGAGTTACAAGTTAGTTTTTCAGGCAGATATGGCGGAAAACTTTCGTTACAACCTGATACATTTTACTTCAATTTAAATTTTACTTAAAAGATTAAGTAATTTTTCTTAATTTTGCAGTTTTACACTTTAAAAAGAAAAGACCTCAATTTAAGTTATATGAACACATAGACGTACTTCTGAGTGTTGAATTAATAAATACTCAAGTTTTGGATGTTGTGGCATATAGCATAAAAGAAGTAAATGTTAGCAGAAAACTCCATGTATTCGAATGAATTTTGGTACTTTTACTCTGAAAAAAAAAAAAAAAACCATACGAAATGTATTGTGTCTTTTTAGCACAAGCAACAGTTATTTGGGGGGGGGGGGTAAGCCGCTCAAAATGAAAGTTTTTATCTTGTTTCTTAGAATGTATTGTGGGTTAAAACTTGAGTGATAATTTACTTGAAGGAACTAAAATGCAAATATTTCTGTAGTATCAAGAGATTTCTTACAACCAGAAATATTTAAAAGATATGCTTTATAATAGGAATTTGAGCATCGCCAGTGCCAGTGGATCTCGAGGCGCATATGCAACGAGTCATATGCCCCTCTTGATCTACCGTAATTGCACAATAAATCAGAACCTAAACGTTGAAAGCGTCAGTCTTTAGAGGCGCGATACAAGTGTGTTATGTAACGTAAATTGGAGTATGTGGGCATCTGATATGTCTTCAATGCACTTCACGCAAACGTACGAAAGGAAGTTGTGTTATGTTGATGAAAATGCATTATAAGTTTATGTTTTTACAAAACGAACAAGTATTATATTCTAAAAGTACCCCATGATAAAATCAAAATTCCTGTTATTCACTAATCGCTGTTGTACTTAATATTAAGATATACGAAAATTTAACATTCAAAAGTACTTTTTATTGATTGTACAACTACGCTCTATTCTTTAGTTTTGATAAGGAAACAGTGCCCCTTGTTTTCAGTGGTCAGTGCACTGTCCACTGAACAGGTGTCCGTGTCAGTGCATAATTTTGTCAGTGCATAATTCCTATGGTTTTTCAATTTTGGAATTCATTCTATGATTTCATTCTAAATCTTTTAAATTTACATTCATATAAATAAGTATGTATATATTGTTTTAAATATACTTTATCAACTAAATTTTGCTTGCTAAAATCAGTAGTTTTCGAAATTCAATCTTTAGTTGTTGATAAAATTACAATTTTTATATTACTTAAGAAGATTGCTAATGATAATAGCTCCACCCATTTAGAACACATCTCCGCCTTTGAGAACAAATTAAATCCCCCTTATCAAAATTACAAAGTTTAAGTTTGTAGCTGAGAATCATCAATTGTTTATCCTCCCAACGTTTCTTACTAAACCGAATTCTCTCAGTTTTGAACCATTTAATATATTTCATGGGTGGCCAACATTTTGCATATTGCTTGCAATGAAAATGGGTATAGAAAACTGGTATTTCTTAAAGAACACTGTTATAAAAATTTACTGAAATAAACGGTCATTGTCTGGCAGCAATAACCCTTTTCCCCATTTCCGGTGTCGGGGAAAAATGTTAATTTCCGTTCACATGTTATATTACGTTATTTTCAGTCACAGAATCACGTTTTTCTGTTGCCCAAAAATAAGATTCTTTCCTTTATTTTCAGGCAGGAAATTTTTTTTTTTTTTCTAGTAGAGAAAGCTATTTTTCTTTTCTCCCATTATCCCAAAATAGATTTTAAGCATTATTTAAAATCATGGTTTCAGGTTTTGTATCACATTTGAAAGATATTATGCCTTATTTTCTAATTCGGGATATTATTGGACAAAACCGGGTACCTACATCCAAAAACTAATTTATTTACCCTAGAATATATTGTTTATACGTTGAAAAAATAGTCATATTTGAAACCAACATTCTAATTTATTCAAATACATTGTAATACATTCAAATAGAAATTGAAGCACTTTATACATGTAGTTATTTTACACGTGATAAAAAGCTGCCCTAGTCCAACATTTCCTTATACATATAGAGGTAGATGGATTCACACTGTAGTATAATATATACATAGATGGATATATAATACTACGAACGCATAAAAATAACAAAGGTTTTATGCAATCGTAGTAGTTAAAATATAGAATTAGCTTTATGTAACTGTACAACCAGGTTCAATAATAATTTTTCTTGGAGGGGGGAGGTGGTACAGGTGCTAAAACACCAGAGTTGTTTTAAAAAATTGTACATGCATGTACAGTACATGTAATACTATAAATAGCGCACAATTAAAAATGTTTTATTCTATGACTAATTAAGGGGTTGGGCTGTTTAGCCGTATGTATTACTTGGCGTGTACTGTAGACGCACGGAATTAGGACGCGGACAAAATCTGTTCACCGGTTTCGATGTATCGGTTATAAAATATTTTTCGTATTACAAACTACATTTTACTTCAATTTAAATTATACTTTAAAGCTGTAATTTTTCTTTATTTTTGCAGTTTTACACTTTAAAAAGAAAAGACCTCAATTGAAGTTATATGAACACATAGACGTACTTCTGAGTGTTGAATTAATAAATACTCAAGCTTTTGACTTTGTGGCTTATAGTATAAAAGAAATAAATATTAGAAGAAAATTCTTTGTATTCGAATGGATTTTGGTATTTTAACACTGAAAAAAAAAAAAAAAAAAAAACATACGAATGTGTCTTTCTAGCAGAAGCAACAGTTATTTATTTTTTTTTTGGGGGGGGGGGGTAAGTCGCTCAAAATGAAAGTTTTTATCTTGTTTCTTAGACTGTATTGTGGGTTAAAACTTGACTGATAATTTACTTGCAGGAACTAAAATGCAAATATTTCTGTAGAATCAAGAGATTTCTTACAACCAGAAATATTTAAAAGGTATGTTTTATAAAAGAAATTTGAGCATCGGCAGTGTCAGTAGATCTTGAACATCAAATACATCGAGTCATTTGACAGTTCTTGATCTACAGTAATTGCTCAATAAATCAGATCCTAAACGTTGAAAGCGTCTAAGTCTTTCCGGGCGCGATACAAGTGTGTTATATAACGTGAACGCGCGCATCTGTTGTGTCTTCCATGCACTTCACGCAAATGTGCAAAAGGAAGTTGTGTAATGTTGATGAAAATACATTATAAGTTAATGTCTTTACAAAGCGAACAAGTATTGTATTCTAAAAGTACCCCATGATAAAACCAAGGTCCCTGTTATTCACTAATCGCTGTTTTACTTAATATTACAATGTACGAAAATTTAACATACAAAAGTAATTTTTGATTGATTTTACAACTTACGCTCTACTCTTTAGTTTCGAAACTGAACTTTTGTCAGTGTATAATTCCTATGGTTTCTCTATTTTGGAATTCATTCTATGATTTCCTTCTAAATCTTTTAAATTTACATTCATATAAATAAGTATGTACATATCGTTTTAAATATACTTTCTTAACTAAATTTTGCTTGCCAAAATCAGTAGTTTTCGAAATTCAATCTTTAGTTTTTGATAAAATTACAATTTTTTATATTACTTAAGAAGATTGCTAATGATAATAGCTCCACCCATTTAGAACATGTTTCCGCCTTTGAGACCAAATTAAATTTCACTTATCAAAATTACGAATTTTGTAGCTGAGAATCATCAAATTTTTCATCCACCCAACGTTTCTGAGTAAACCGATCGCTCTCAGTTTTGAACCATTCAATATATTTCAGGGGTGGCCAACTTTTTGCATATCATGCGCCAATGCTTGCAATGAAAATGGGTATAGAAAAATCGTATGAAAATGACATGGATTATCTATAACTGACATTTGTCGGAAGTTTTCATTTTAAAGAACACTGTTATAAAAATTTATTGAAACAAACGGTCACTGTCTGGCAGCAATAACCCTTTTCCCCATTTCCGGTGTCGGGGAAAACGGTTAATTTCCGTTGACGTGTTATTTTAGGAAACAGTATCTCTTCGTTATTTTCAATTACACAATCAGTTTTTTCTGCTTCCGAAAAACAAGATTCTTTCCGTTATTTTCAGGCAGAATTCTCTTTATTTTTTTCTAGTAGGGAAAGCTGTTTTTCTTTTTTCCCTATATCCCAAAGAAGGATTTTAAGTATTATTTAAAATTATGGATTCAGGTTTTGTATCACATATGAAAGGTAGTATTTA